>ML664196.1:2826588-2933106 GCA_007570785.1 Antilocapra americana
ATATATATATATATATATATATATATATATATATATATATATATATAAAACTCTATAAATTTACATATATATGTATGTATGCATAAATAAAATAGGTATTCATTAAGTGTAGAGTGAATGTAGAGGAATAACTGTACCTAGCATATATTGAGTAAATGAAATACTTTAGGAACTGTTATACTGAATGATTTGTATTTTAATAAACTACATGATATAATAGTATTTTGGTAAACATAATTGGTTGTAACTAGTTAAGAGTTTTAAAAAAGAGAGATATAAAGAGGTTTAGTACTGTCCAAGTTCACTCAAGATCTAAAGAAGAGAGAGAGAATTCTGTCCTTGGTATTCTGACCCACAATATATTTAAGTTGATAGAGGTAGAGCTAGAGATAGGAAGGGTCATGGGGGCTTTCTCTTTGCTCAGATTAATATCTCAGGTTGAGGATAACTTGTTTAGGATTTCTTTTGTTGTTGTTGTTTTATTTATTTATTTTTCTTTCTCTAAGTTGGTAACTTGAACTTAAGTGATAGAAATATTTCTAAAGGAGATCTATGAAGGTTATTATTTGCTCCAATTACATTAATTCAGCAGTTATTTATTGAGTACATCAGGCAATTTTTTGCAAGAAATGTAATGTTGAGCATGGGAGAGTAAGGAGCCAAAGCAACCACACGTGGGCAAAAATAAGATTTTTCCTAAGAGCTAAAGGAAGCCATTGTGTACTAAAAGGAGGAGGAAACATAATGAAATTCACACTTTGGATAACGTGTGTTGTTGGCAATGTAGCCACAGTCAGTATAAAATGAACGTAGAAAATTAAAAATCCAGACCATATGGATGAGGGCCTTGAGGAGTTTTCATATCTCTTTTGGTGGAAAGTATGTCTATGTGGTGGTTATCTTTATGCTCGATATAGGGAAACATGAATTTTAAAGATTGAGAACCATGGCTAGAGATTCATTTATTTAACATTTACCATGACCTTACTATTAATTTGACATTCCATATGGTATACTGAGGAAATTAAATTGTAAGTAAGACAAAATAATGTCCCTGGCTAAGGGATTCTAAAGTCCTATCAATTGGGGAAGTAGATATGAAATGAGCTAGGTGAAATTATAGTAAAATATTGCTATTTGGAGGAAGGATTATATTTTGAAAAATTGGAAACTGTCTAACAGAACCCCATTTGTTTAAGCATCAGCTTTCATCTGGTATTTTTTCTTTTAAGATGTTCTTTAGAACTAAAAACAATCCATAAGGGAAACCTAATGATGCCAAGGAGACTCAGGCAACTTCTGCAATTTTTACTGAAAGCTAACCTTTTCTGTTTTCAGTGCCCCTTCACAATCTTGGTTTTGTTTTGTTTTTTTTTTAATTTCCTATATTAATCTGGCTAACTTTCTTCCCTATACTTTCATGATTCCTGTGATGATTTTTGCTCCTGGACCCACTCCTCCATCTCCTTTTGTTTCACATTTTGCTACCCAGGAGAGCCCCACTGTACATCTGGATCTACTGTCAGTTTTGAGTTGTATTTCAGATAAAGCTCTGGGACACCAGCTTGATAGCTGGGTGAGTTCACAGTTAAAGAAATGTAACTCATATATATGGAATTTAGAAAGACAGTAATGAGAACCCAACATGGGAGACAACAAAAGGAACGCAGATGTATAGAATAGACTTGTGGACTTTGTGGATGAGGGTAAGGGTGGGATGAGATGGGAGAAGGGCATTGAAGCATGTTAATTGTCATGTGTCTAATCAATCGCCAGCCCAGGATTGATGCTCGGGACTGGTGCAGCGAGATTTCCCGGGGGGGAGGGAGGAGGGAGGGGGGACCCGGAGGGGAAGCATATGTAAACCCATGGTGATATCATAACAATGTATGGCTAAAACAATAATTAAAAAAAATAAAAAAATTAAAAAAAAAAAAAAAAAAAAAGAAATTCTCTTAGTACAAATGCAGCATAAAGGGGTCTAATGAGTATGTCAAATACGTAACAAACACTATGGTGTGCATTGAAGAAAAATTTGCCCTCACTACACATACACATATGTACTCCTCTTGTCCAAAAATAATGGCTTTAAAGAACTCTGACTACTGTCTGAAATTCTGCCAACACACCTATTCATTAAATCATTCTAGATTGCCTATTATGTGTCTTGCACTGAGGGAATACAAAAATGAGTATGAAACAATCACTACTCACAAGAAGATAGTAGGATAGGTAAAGAAAGAATATTCAAAAGAGAGAAGAAGATAAGGGATACAGAGGAAGTAGCGAAATAGTAACATCTAACTGTTGGAGAAGTGGGCATGAGGGAAGAATTAATAGAGAGTGTGTGCTTGAATCTGACTGTAAAGGATGGTCAGGATTTGAGCACATAGAAAAAAAAAAAAAAAAAGAAATGTAACTCAATTTTTCATGAATATTTAAAGGTTTTTAAGGTATCAGGGAAAAAAGCAGTCATTAGAAGGGAGAGTTATCCCATTATTAAGACAAAAATTCTTAGGAGCTGTATATAATATGAATTGTGTATACTTGTTGTGTACATGTGTGTATAGATACATGTAAACATATATATTACATATTAATTTTAAAAGTAGGTATAATGTACACACATTTACAAGAAATAATAAAGAGAAAGAAAACTTTATTTTACAAAATTCCTATCCTCATTAATGCAAATAAGTTCTGTGATAATAGAAATGTTTTAATGGGAGATAAGATTCTGTGCATTATATAAATGAACCTGCAGGGAGGACCACAACAGGCTTTTAGGTTTAATTCTTCATAATCTTTTTTTGAAAGTACTATGTTATGCGTTCCCATTTATTGCCTAGTGCTCTAGCTTTATGACTTTCCAAAGCAGAAGGAGAAATTTATATGTTCATTTCTACATGAGGAGAAACTTATTTTAATATTATATTCTCTAAATTTCAGGTGCTGTTGAGATGTTCATCATGATAAGGTAAAACTACATATAAGTTCCTTTATGTATACATTAAGGAGACTAGAAAAAATTAATAGAAGACTGATAAAAGACACCTAAACAATCTTGGTTAACAGCACAAGGCAGTGGAACAAGAATTCAATTGGAAGGGAAGAAATTTAAACTTTAGTCCAGTGATATTAATATATATGGTATTTGAATTATATGCTAGGGTCCACAGGAGTCTTACTCCATAGGCCACCTCTTTAGACACTAACCTATACTATTTCCAAGCAATTAGTGCTCAGCTTATATGTCGTTAGTTTTGCTATTGTGGCTAATGTTAGTGCAGAATACGAACTCAAGTTGTTCTAAACGCTCTGAATTTTCCTTAGTACATTTTATTTATTTCTATTTTTTAAATATTCACTCTTTTTTATTTTATTTTTCAGTCATATGTATATATATGTCTGGCTGCATACATACAAACATACAAACTCCCCCTAACTCCCCTCCTATCCAGCCTGCCACATAACGTAGAGCAGAGCTCCCTGTGCTATGCAGTAGGTCCTTGTGAGTTATCCATTTTAAATACAGCAGTGTAAGCATGCCTACCTCCAACTCCCTAACCCTTTCTCTCACCTTTCCCCTGTAACTGTAATTTCAGAACATTTTAAAGTTGATTATTTTTTCTTCTGAAAGAGATATATGAAACAGTAATGATATTAGTTAATGATGTCATGCCGTATACACAGAACCCTGAGTGAAAATGAAAGTGAAAGTTGCTCAGTTGTGTCCTCCCATGGCATCCTCCAGGCCAGAATACTGGAGCGGGTAGCCGTTCCCTTTTCTAGGGAGTCTTCCTGACCCAGGGACCCTGAACTCAATCCCAAAAGTCTGGAGTCCAGATTTGGGTACCTGACTCTGTTCCAGGGTTAACTTGTCATAATCCTTCCCCAGGTGCCAGGGTGCCAGGATCACCCAAAACCAGGTGTTCAACTTCAAAGCCAAGAGTGCTCTCAGCAGATGTCTGGTTTGGCCATGAAAGCTGGTTGGCTCATTGTAGTGGAATATCCAGGGGAGAGTGCTGGGCATGAAAGATAGTGAATTAGCTCTCCTAATTTGAAGCCAGCAATAAAGTATCCATTGTCATAATTTTAATAGAATATATGTCTTCCAGATTTTGTACAATTCTATGTCCATTTTGTCTATGTGTGCCCTCTAGTGTTTACAAAAAGCGATGTAAAATGAGGTGACTCTTGATATGGACTAGATGCACTAATCCAATAATATGGGTCTAACGTACCAAGTAGAATTCTATGGGTTTGGCCATGTATTAATCAAGATGTTGTTTTTCAGTTTAGGCCTTTGAAATATTTCTAAATGTAGGAGTGAGTAGAGCAACACATCAAATGGTGGGGGGAGTGGGAAGCAATATTCAAATACTAGAAGGAAATGGAAATATTCTTTGAAAAGATGAGCTAAGGTAAATTATATTTACCTGACAGCCAGTGTAAGACTAAAAGACAATTCATGCAGATATATGTAGTCTTAGGTTTCATAATAATTCTTATAATTTTGGATGTAATAATAATTCTGTAGATAGTCTTTTAATAAAATTATTCACTTAAAAGGTAATGCGTATTTAGATCATTAATAAGTAATAAGAAATAATCAAAGGGGAAGTCTATAATAAAGGTTACACTAAATACAGATGTGCTTGTTGATGTTGGTTGGGGATAGTGATGGAGAGAACCTCTGATTCATAGATTATTTGTATTACAGTTAATATTAGGACTCCAAAATAAAAAAAAAGAAACTTGATTAAACTGTTAAAAATGCACTCTTTTATTAAACACAAAAGTAGATTTTATAATTTTCCATCCCACATAGGAAAGAATACAAACTATATAAAAATATTCTGGATAGGTGAAGAGAATGATGAAATATTGTCAGACTTCTGCGAGTATTCATGTATTTGTGAGTGATTTGGCAAGAATCTTTGGTAGTTTTACTGTCAAATCTTCTCCAAGATAGATGTATCACTGAAAAACATATCTGGGTATCATGAGAGATTTGATAATCATCATGAGTTAGTGTTTTTTGTCTTCATGTCAAGAAAAGTATTTCCTTTTAAAGATCTGTAACCATAAACATTCCTTATAATGGTAGTTGGTCTTGATTTGAAATTGCGCATGTAAGCATGACTGATTACTGACATGTTTGTTCCATATTATTAAGTTTTCTCTCTTCAGAATCAAGACTAGTTTGGGAAAAGTGAGGCATTTCATATTAGTACAAATTTTACAAGGGTCCAAAGAAACTCAGTAATCCAGATAGTTTACATCAAAGTGATTTTTGTTTTGGTGTTTTAAAATAGCAAAATGTAAACATTCTGTCAGGCCAGTGCTAAGCCATCTTAGTCTCTTGCTTTTAATGAAGGCATGCTCATCAGTACAATCTTCACAATCTAAGTTTGAAAAGAAATTAACCATTGAAAATGTGTAAAATAATGCTATTTTTAATATGTATTTATTTATTCATTTATTTTGGGCTCTGCTAGATCTTCATTGCTGCACAGGCTTTTCTACAGTTGTGGAAAGCAGGGACTGCACTCTGGTTGCGGTGCACAGGATTCTCACTGCAGTGGTTTTTGTTGTGGAGTGAGGCCTTTAGGGTGTGTTAGCTTAAGCACTTGTGTTTCGTGGGCTATAGAGGCCAGGTTCAATAATTGTGGTGCAGGGGCTCAGTTGCTCTGTAGTATGTGAAATCTTCTGGGATCAGGGATCAAACTTGTGACTCCTACATTGGCAGGCAGATTCTTTACCACTGAGCCACCAGGGAAACCCAGTACTTTTAATATAAACACATTTTTAAGGTTAATATACCTTGATATATCTTATCTCCAGTTAAAACTTTTTTCCAACTGCTTTAATGTTCTGGAGAAATTTGTCATTTAAAAAAATACAAAAGCATGTATATAGGTGTGGCTTTTTATTTCTCTTTATGCCCCAGAATCAATATTTTTAATATTTTGTTCATCATGATCATGGATTTTTCCCATAAATTTTAATTTTTAAAAATAATAAAACAATATGTAGTTTACTGATTTTCTTTGTTGTTGTTTAACAGTCTATTAGGTTTTTGCTCAAATGAGCCCCTCTCTCTCCTCACCATAATTTTGATGTTATCCTGAATGGATAAGTCATCTTTCTATCATTTGATTAATCAGGCACTGTTAAGCTTTATAAATTTAAGAAGTCGCTTTCTTTAAAAGAGAACATATATTCTTTTAAATTTCTCCACAAAGACTAAAGGAACTTAGTGAAAAGCAAAAACTTTAGTCTATTACATTTCATTTCAGGTAAAAAGATTTCACCTGAAAGCCAAGATTTTTTAATACTTGTCCTTTTATAATAAATAATGACTTATTTAAATAAACTAATACGGTAAACCAAAAATGCTTTCCACTGCTTTGATAAAGATATATCTTGATTCTTAATCCTAAAATACCAGGTTTCCTAGCTCACCTATAATGTGTATCTGGCAGTTCCAATGAGAGTGTGAGCACTTAAGGTAAGATTTCTGGATACTACTGTTTTGACTCCTGTTGTCCCTTAAGAAATACATTCTAAATTTCTGAGTCAAAGTTGTATTTGAAATAAATAGCACCTAAAAAGACCATTTAACTTTCTCTCCTCCTTCCTTTTCTGCTCTTTTTTTTTTCTCCACATTTAAAAGAGAGTTTCTTTCCTTCCCACTGATAGGACTGTCTTAGAGGTGAAAAAGCACATCATATTGGGTAAGATTTTCTTTGCTGAATAAAAGGTAGCAGAGTGGCTAATTAGTCACTCAGAGTTAAGACAGAAATGAAATAATACATTTTGTGGAATCCCAGGAACTAACAAATAATTAATGCGAATTAGTAAATGTATCAGAGCAAAACTTTCTGTGATATAATGTGTAGTTTTGGGGAGGAATTTTTCTGGTTCTAAAGACATCTTGAGGAGATTTTTAGTAAATATTGAGCTACCTTTCTCTCTTACAAGAAAACAAAAGTAAATGAGATACAGAGACAGAGAAACACAGGTAGAGAGAAAGAGACAGAGAGAGAAAGAGCAGGAAAGAATAGGGCTAGGGAGTCAGATGGAGGGGAGAGGGAAGAGGAAGAAGGGGAAGAGTGGAAGGCAATAATCTGAAATGGCCAAAAGGATTCAAAACAGGTTAAAAAAAGGGTAAAGGAATTCAAAGGTCGGAATTGGGGAACCTTAATATTCAGCATGAGGACAGCAGGTGTTGAAAAAAAATAATTTCTAGGCTGGATTTATGGATTATGTTATTTCTCTTTTTTGATCTTCTATAATTTTCTGAGGCACCTCTTGTAGGACAGGTGCTAATGTACTGCTGTGAAAATAGAGTTTATCTGCCAGTAGATATTGAGTCATTGTAAATGCATACCATTGTAGCACAATGGATTGGTAAACCTAGATAATTTCTCACATAAACCATACAGTAGGCACAAATGAGATTTTACCTATAATAGAAGTAAAAATAATGCACAAATATTATCAATCGCCAGCCCAGGATTGATGCTCGGGGCTGGTGCAGCGAGATTTCCCGGGAGGGAGGGAGGAGGGAGGGGGGTTCTGGAGGGGAAGCATATGTAAACCCATGGTGATATCATGACAATGTATGGCAAAAACAATAAAAAAAAAATTAAAAAAAAAAAAGAATAATGGAGTAGGTTGCCATTTCCTTCTCCAGGAGATCTTCCCTAACCAGGGATTGAACCTAGGTCTCCCACATTGTAGGCAGACATTTTATTGTCTGAGCCATCATTAGTCTGCCATAATACTTTTTATTATATTTTATTATAAAAGTTTATTATAAAGATTTCAATTTTAAAAAAGGCAGTGTATCAGGACTTGAAAGCTTTTAATGTGATTCTTTAAATGATTTGTGACTAGGTAGAATTACTACTAAGTTGCCTTGCCATGCATGTTGGTACTTTGTAATGTATGATGCAATATACAACCCAATAAATTATTCTGAGAACTAGAAAAAAATTGCACAAATACAAATGATATACATAAATGCATATAGTTTTTATTTTTTAAAAGAATGTAGACTTAAATTGATATATTAAGTTTAGAAAGACTCATCTGTTTTCCTATTGTTTGACTACTCATCTGTAGTCAATAAGTAAATACACTCTATGCCATATATTAAATTTTATTGACATTTTCCCAATATCTTTTCCACACAAGTACACATTTATTCAACAAATATTTGTTGAGGACTACTGTGAAATCAGCATGTTTCTAGGATCTGGGAACTGAATGGTGAAGTAGTATATTCTTTATTCAGAAGGGATTGACTAGCAAAACTCAGATGTGATATCTGTATAATAGCCTAAAATATTCTATTTTTTTCAACAAAAAATGCAGAATTCTTTTCACATATGCCTGAGAATAAACATGTTTAATAAAATTAACTCCTTGAACACCTGCTAATATTCAGTTATTGGCTTAAAGGTTAATAGTGCAAAACTAAAGTCCTCCATAATATATGCATGCATTGCAGAAGATGGAACTGCAGATTGAAAATTCAAATACAATGGAGATCCTTGTCCCCAGGTGCCCACTGAGAAGTACCCATTAACGTTAAATTGCAGCAAAATATAAAGATCAAAACATAAAATGGAATATTTTCAAAAGCTGGAAAGACAAATGTTTTGAGTTCCAGAAAAAGGAGGAAATCTAGAGGCCACTGGGTGAATGTTTCAAAGAAGGATGAAAACTTGGGCCATTTTAAAAAGTTTGAGAGGACTTAGATTGGAAGAGAGAAAGTCTATAGGAAAAAGAGATGACATTAAGAAGAGAAATGGAATGAGGCCTGAGCAAAGGTGTGTTTATTTATTTTAATATTTTTTATTGTCCTAAGTAAGAGCCCATTTATAAACTGGTAACAATTAAATTCCCAGTTGTTAAGTAAATATGATATATTTCCTTGATGAACAGTTCTTCATATGTTAGAAGTTGTGAATATTAAGATAGTATTGCAGCAAAGAAAGTTCATTACAGAATGGTTGCTTTGTAAATGATTTTTTCATTTTATATGTATGTTATTTTTATATCTCTCTTTACATGTGCAAGTATTTTTATTCTACATAAACATCAATAAGTTGACAATATCAACTAAGTTGATCATTCTCTAGGTATTCCATCAGACAGTTCTGGGTTTTCACCCCCAAACCAGCACTTACTACTGTGTGATTTGAAGCAAGAGAAATTCATAAACTATACATTTAAGAGAATACCTACCTTCACAGATCAGTGAGCATTAAGCGGGTGAGTATATCCATAAGCACTCAGTTCAGAATCAGTAACTTTTATAGAAATTGAAGACTTTTTCCTTCTCCACCCTCTCCAGTCAGAGGAATGTAAAAACGTAGTAGAGTGGCATGTGAGCATGAAATGGGGAGGGGTATGTGTGGCAGGCAGTATAATAGCCCCACTTCAGAGATATTCATGGCCTATTCCCAGAATCTGTGAATGTGTTAGATTTCACGGCACAGATAGAATTAAAGAATATTATCCTGAATTATCCGTATGAGCCCAATTAAAATACACATTTTAATAAGAGAACGAGAAAGGCAGAAGAATCAGAACTGAAAAGATAGCAGAGTGAGAGGGACTTATTCTAAAGTTGTTGGCCTTGCAGATACAGGAATAGGGTCATGAACATTTGAAAAAGTAAGGAAACAGATTCTGCCCTAGGAGGGGCATTGACCTGCCAACACCTTGACTGTTGGCACTGTGAGGACCATTTTGGACTTCTAACCTTCAGAACTATAAGAGAATACATTTGTGTTGTCTTAAGCTATCAAGTTTGTGGCAACTTGTTACAGGAAACTAATACAAAGTCTTATGGAAAAAAGCCTATGTCTGGCAGGAGAGAAAGGAAGTGAAGAGAAGACCACTTAATGATGCTCTGTGTTCCATCCTCTCCTACCTACTCATTAGAAACCTAGCTCCTGTTACTCTCTCTCTTTCTCTTTTATTTTCAACATTCCATTCCACTTGCACTTTCCTATTAGCATTCAAGCAAGCTCACTTGCTACACTTCTTAAAGGCTTTCCCCACACCTTGTGTCCATGTTATGGTTATCACCCAAGTTCTCTCAATTATTTTATACATAAGGTTCTAGAGGAATATTCACTCAATTCCTGCATTTTCAACTCAATGTTCATTCTTAAACCTTCCCCTAACTCTTTAACCTGATTTCTATCCCTAGCATATCAGTGTAACTACAAGGTTGTTGGTCAATCTGAAGAACACATTCACTCCTTAGTCTGCTTTGACTCTGTCCAGCATTCAACCCAATTCACTACTTTCTTCTGAAAACACTGTCCACAATTTGCTCTGTTCCCTTTCTCTGTGGCTTGTCCTTTTCTTCAAAAGTCCCTCTTCTACCTTTGCATTAAATGCTATTTTCCTCTAAAGTTCTGCCATCAATCTTCTCTCTTCCTGGATGATCCTAAAATTTAAAGTATGAATAACATCCGAATTCTTTAAATTGGATCAAACACAAAACTTGTGTGTATTATTTCTCTAGGGAAGGTTCAGGGTATTCATTAAACTTCAAAATGGATGAAATTCAGTGGTGTTCTGCTACCCACAGGCTCCCCAGAAAGCAAACTATTTATATAACAAAGAAACAAACAAAAAAGCATGAATGATGCCATTAGTTGACTGTTACGGTAGAAGGACAAGGGAGCCTGGCATGCTGTAGGTCCACGTAGTCACACAGAGAAGGACATGACTGAGAAATTGAACAGCAGCAAAGTCTCATTTTGGCTGAATGCAAACCAAAGATGGAAATTTCAGACAATCTCAAAAGCTGTCAGGTAGCAAAGGAAGGAAGTGTATTTACTGTGTGGTTTCTATTGTCACCATGGTATCAACGGGTAGCAGTCAGTTCAGTCACTCAGTCATGTCTGACTATTTGGGACCCCATAGACTGCAGCACGCCAAGCTTCACTGCCCGTCATGAACTCCCAAGTTTGTTCAAACTCATGTTCATCGAGTTGCTGATGCCATCCAACCATCTCATCCTCTTGACCTCCTAACTTCAATCTTTCCCAGCATCAGGGTCTCTTCAAATGAGTCATTTCTTTGCATCAGGTAGCCAAAATATTGGAGCTTCAGCTTCAGCATCAGTCTTTTCAATTAATATTCAGGACTGATTTCCTTCAGGACCAATTGTTGGATCTCCTTGCTGTCCAAGGGACTCTCAAGAGTCTTCTCCAACACCACAGTTCAAAAGCATCAATTCTTCACTGCTCAGCTTTCCTTATGGTCAAGTTATCACATCCATACATGACTACTGGAAAAACCATAGCTTTGACTAGATGGATCTTTGTCTGCAAAGTAATGTCTCTGCTTTTTAACATGCTACCTAGGTTGGTCATAGTTTTTCTTCCAAGGAGAAAGTGTCTTTTAATTTTATGGCTGCAGTTACCATCTGCAGTAATTTTGGAGCCCAAGAAAATAATGTCTCTCACTGTTTCCATTGTTTTCCCATCTATTGGCTATGAAGTGATGGAACTGGATGCCATGATCTATACAGTTTTTGAATGTTGAGTTTTAAGCCAGCTATTTCACTCTCCCATTTCACTTTCACCAAGAGGCTCTTTAGTTCCTCTGTGCTTTCTGCATTAAGGGTGGTGTCATCTGCATATGTGAGGTTATTGATATTTATCCTGGTAATCTTGATTCCAGCTTGTGCTTAATCCAGCCCAGAATTTCACATGATGCTCTCTGCATATAAGTTAAATAAGCAGAGTGACAATATATGGTTTTGAAATACTCCTTTCCCAATTTGGAACCAGTCCATTGTTCCATGTCTGGTTCTAACTGTTGCTTTTTGAACTGCATACAGATTTATCAGGAAGCAGGTAAAGTGGTCTGGTCAAGTGGCAGGTAAAGAGATTGTTGTGATCCACACAGTCAAAGCCTTCAGCACAGTCAATAAAGCAGAAGTAGGTGCTTTTCTGGAACTCTCTTGCTTTTTTGATGATCCAATGGATGTTGGCATTTTGATCTCTAGTTCCTCTGCCTTTTCTAAATCCAGATTGAATTTCTACAAGTTCTCAGTTCACCTACTGTTGATGCCTGGCTTGAAGAATTTTGAGCATCACTCTGCTAGCATGTGAGATGAGTGCAATTGTGTGGTACTTTGAACATTCTTTAGCATTGCCTTTGGGTAGCAGTATGAGTTATTTAAAAAGTCATTATAAGAAGTTTTCTTTGCATTAGATTCCTCCAAAAATTGGATGACCATTCTTGTAAAGAGTTATACATTCTCTCACTGAAGGAGAGGGACTGGAGTAAATAATTTTAAGGATATTTATATAAGTGCTATTCATCAAGAGATTGGGCTAGAAAAGATACTGGTAATTTCTCTATAATTTTCCCCAAACAATATAGCAATATGCATTATTGATTCATGTACTCAGCAACACTGTAGAAAACTTTTTTCTGAAGCATCATTGTTCTATGCAATTCAGCATTATGTTACTATTGGTGATAACACATTAGTAAGGATTAGGGCTTTTTAGTTGTTTGGTTCAATATATAACACTGCCATAAATAATGTATGTGCTAAATTAATGAGGCAATTCCAAAGTATAAAGTCATCTCATTCAGTTCTATTAATATTTTACTTATATTATATTTTCTTAATTTTTGGATTTGTCATATTCTCATTTAAACATGAAATTTATATTTTAGTTTGATTCTGGAAATAGATCAGAGGGATTAGACCTGATAGAGAGAGAGAGTGCCTGAAGAACTATGGCTGGAGGTAAGTGAGCTTGTACAGGAGGCAGTGATCAAGACCATCCCTAAGAAAAAGAAATGCAAAAAAGTTGTCTGAGGAGGCCTTACAAAAAGCTGAGAAAATAAGAGAAGTGAAAGGTAAAGGAGAAAAGGAAAGATATATCCATTTGAATATAGAGTTCCAAGGATGTCAAGGAGAGATAAGAAAGCCTTCCTCAGTGATCAATGCAAACAAATAGAGGAAAACAATAGAATGGGAAAGACTAGAGCTCTCTTCAAGAAAATTAGAGATACCAGGGGAACATTTCATGCAAACATGGGCTCAATAAAGGACAGAAATGATAGGGAACTAACAGAAGCAGAAGATATTAAGAAATAGTGGCAAGAATACACAGAAGAACTATACAAAAAAGATCTTCACAACCCAGATAACCACAGCAGTGTGATCACTCACCTAGAAGACATACTGGAATGCAAAGTCAAGAGAGCCTTAGGAAGCATCACTATGAACAAAGCTTGTGGAGGTGATGAAATTCCAGTTGAGCTATTTCAAAACCCAAAAGGTGATGCTGTGAAAGTGATGCAGTCAATATGCCAGCAAATTTGGAAAACTCAGCAATGGCCACAGGACTGGAAAAGGTCAATTTCCATTCCACTCCAAAGAATCTTCAAACTACTGCACAATTACACTCATCTCACACGCTAGCAAAAAATGCTTAAAATTCTCCAAGTGAGGCTTCAACAGTACATAAACTGTGAACTTCCAGATGTTCAAGCTAGATTTAGAAAAGGCAGAGGAACCAGTGATCAAATTGCCAACATCCATTAGATCACAGAAAAAGCAAGAGAGTTCCAGAAGACCATCTACTCCTGCTTTATTGACTATGCCAAAGCCTTTGACTGTGTGGCTGGAAAATTCTTAAGGTGATGGGAATACCAGACCACCTTACCGTCCTCCTGAGAAATCTGTATGCAGTTAGAAGTGGAAATGGAACAATGTACTGGTTCCAAATAGGGAAAGAGGTATGTGAACGTTGTTTATTGTCACACTGCTGGGATGGCAAGGAGATGAAACCAGTCCATCCTAAAGGAAATCAGTCCTGAATATTCACTGGGAGGACTGATGCTGAAGCTGAAAGTATAATACTCTGGCCACTGATGTGAAGAACTGACTCATTGTTAAAGACCCTGATGGTGGGAAAGATTGAAAGCAGGAGGTGAGGGGGATGACAGAGGATGAGATCATTGGATGGCATCACTGACTCACTGGACATGGACATGAGTTTGAGTAAGCTTGGAAAGTTGGTAATGGACCAGGAAGTCTGGCGTGCTGTAGTCTATGGGGTTGCAAAGAGTCAGATACGACTGAGTGACTGAACTGACTTGCTTTTGGAATATTCAGAAATAGTGAAATCTGGTCCTAGTTTTTCTTCTTCTTCTTTTTTTTTTTTTTGGTACAAATCAGTTTCTTTCTTGCTATCAGCTTTCTTAAAGTTATTATATTTTCACCTTCAGAACCATGATTCCCAGGAATCTATATAGGTATAAAGAGTGAAGTTGTATAAAGAATGAAAGAATTTCTTATACTTATGTCCATGGACATGTATAAAATTTAGCAATAATCTTTCAGTGCATGAGGAAAGCCTCTTAGAACATTTTTTTCAGGTATGTGATCAGTAAGAATACTATTTGAAATTAAAATCTGAGTCAATAAAGCATAGAGCTTTTCTGCTAAGTACTCGAAAAACAGTTTCTCAGCAGCCTATGGTCAAAGGAGCATCAAAATTCAAGTTCAGTGAGGCTAATAACGGCATCAGCTGCTGAAACAGAATAAAACTGAGGTTCAGGAATTAGAATTGACAGAAAGATTAATAATTCAGCTAGCATAGAGAAAGCAACATGAATGGTTTCAGTGTTTGGCGATTATGCTATCTAGAAAAAAATAAATTAAATAATATGAAATATAATCAATCACACTTTGGACCTTGATACTTTGTGAAGTGGCATACTGACTGACAGAGCTCCTGAAGTTGATATCATGGCTCCATTCAATCAATGCTTTCATCAGGTTTTCTCTTGGCCAATTAACAGAGTGACTATAGCTCACAAGCATCTGACAGAAAAAGGAATTTGGGGGTACATTTTAATAAGGATAAACCCAAAGACAAACATTGGCTCTTTCATTTGTGCAGTTCTGTTACTCTGCTGTTCAGAGTGTCTCTGTCTCGGATTAGGACAGACTTTGTTTTCTTCCTATTATAGGCTGTGGGAAAATTAGTTGTAAATGAGTATATCAAATATCAACTGGTAAAATGTACCAGACAATTATGTACATATGTGAAAAATATGTAATCAAACCTGCAAAATAACTATCTAAAATGTGTAGCTACAAGCTAAATAATGTGCATTAAGTTTATAAGGATATAAGAAATGACTAATACATGCAAGCAAACCAGAACACTGATGAATCCTCATCCCAACTCTCACAGTTCACTAATCAATATTTTACAGTTATTGTTACTCGAGTGCATTGTACATTGACTCACCTTGGAGAGTGTATGAGTTTTCTAGGGCAGTTTATGGGCACAAAATGGCAACAGTTTTACAAAGCTGTGGTGATTATCTTTCTTTCAGCTGACATCTACATCTCTAACAAGGATCCTTCTAGTGTTTATGGTTTTAACTTTGAAAGTGAGAGAAAAGTTAACTTGAGACAATCTTAGGAAGAAAAAATGGGGAGGTTCCAAGGATACCATAATGCATACATAACTGTGGCAAAGTGATATCTCAGTAGCTTCTAATTTCATGCACATTTGTAAGAACTGATTCTGTGATCCACATATACCTCAGTTCAGTTAGTTCAATTGCTCAGTCGTGTCCAACTCTTTGTGACCTCATGAACCACAGCAAGCCAGGCCTCCCTGTCCATCACCAACTCCCGGAGTCCACACAAACCCATGTCCATTGAGTCATTGATGCCATCCAGCCATCTAATCCTCTGTCATCCCCTTCTCCTCCTGCCCTCAATCTTTCCCAGCATCAGGGTCTTTTCAAATGAGTCAGCTCTTCATATCAAGTAGCCAAAGAATTGGAGTTTCAGCTTCAAAATCAGTCCTACCAATGAACACCCTGGACTGATCTCCTTTATAATGGACTGGTTGGATCTCCTTGCAGTTCAAGGGACTCTCAACGTTCTTCTCCAACACCACAGTTCAAAAGCATCAATTCTTCGGCACTCAGCTTTCTTTATAGTCCAACTCACACATCCATACATGACCACTGGAAAAACCATAGTCTTGACTAGATGGACTTTTGTTGGCAAAGTAATCTCTCTGCTTTTTAGTATGCTATCTAGGTTGGTCATAACTTTCCTTCCAAGGAGTAAAAGTCTTTTATTTTCATGGCTGCAATCACCATCTATAGTGATTTTGGAGCCCCCCAAAATAAAGTCTCAAACTTTCTCCACTGTTTCCCCATCGATTTTCCATGAAGTGATGGGACCAGATGCCATGATCTTAGTTTTCTGAATTTTGAGCTTTAAGCCAACTTTTTCCTTCTCCTCTTTCACTTTCATCAAGAGGCTCTTTAGTTCTTCTTCATTTTCTGCCATAAGGATGGTGTCATCTGCATATCTGAGGTTATTGATATTTCTCTCTGCAATCTTGATTCCAGCTTGTGCTTCCTCCAGCCCAGCATTTCTCATGATGTACTCTGCATATAGGTTAAAAGAGCAGGGTGACAATATACAGCCTTGACACACTCCTTTTCCTATTTGGAACCAGTCTGTTGTTTCATGTTCAGTTATAACTGTTGCTTCTTGACCTGCATACAAGTTTCTTAAGAGGCAGGTCAGGTGGTCTGGAATTCCCATCTCTTACAGAATTTTCTACAGTTTATAGAGATCCACAGAGTCAAAGGCTTTGGCATAGACAGTAAAGCAGAAATAGATGGTTTTCTGGAATTCTCTTGCTTTTTTGATGATCCAGCAGATGTTGGCAATTTGATCTCTGGTTCCTCTGCCTTTTCTAAAATCATCTTGAATATCTGGAAGTTCATTGTTCACGTATTGCTGAAGGCTGGCTTGGAGAATTTTGAGTGTTACTTTGGTAGCGTGAGATGACTGCAATTGTGTGGTAAGTTTGAACATTCTTTGGCATTGCCTTTCTTTGGAATTGAAATGAAATTGACCTTTTCTAGTCCTGTGGCCACTGCTGAGTTTTCCAAATTTGCTGGCATACTGAGTGAAGCACTTTCACAGCATCATCTTTCAGGATTTTAAATAGCTCAACTGGAATTACATCACCTCCATTAGCTGTGTTCATAGTGATACTTCGTAATGCCCACTTGACTTCACATTCCAGACTGTCTGGCTCTAGGTGAGTGATCATACCATCATGATTACCTGGGTCATGAAGATCTTTTTTGTATAGTTCTTCTGTGTATTCTTGCTACCATTTCTTAATATCTTCTGCTTCTGTTAGTTCCCTATCTTTCCTGTCCTTTATTGAGCCCATGTTTGCATGAAATGTTCCCCTGGTATCTCTAATTTTCTTGAAGAGATCTCTAGTCTTTCCCATTCTATTGTTTTTCTCTATTTCTTTGCATTGATCACTGAGGAAGGCTTGCTTATCTCTCCTTGCTATTCTTTGGAACTCTGCATTCAAGTGGGAATATCTTTCCTTTTCTCCTTTGCTTTTTGCTTCCCTTCTTTTCACAGCTATTTGTCATATATACCTCAGTCACCATATATTCTCTTGGACCAGCTTAAAACATAACTTTCTATTTACTAAGTCTTCTAACATTGTTGGGTTTCCATGGTGTCTCAGACAGTAAAGAATTTGCTGCAATGCAGGAGACACTTCTTTGATTCCTGGATTGGGAAGATACCCTGAAGAAGGAAATAGCGACCCATTCCACTATTCTTGCCTAGAGAATTCCTTGGACAGAAGAACCTGGTAGGTGAGCTATAGTCCCTAGAGTCACAAAGAGTCAGGCATGACTGAGTGGCTAAGACTTTGACTTTGTTGAGTTAGTAAAAGTTATTATATACTCCCTTTATCTTTTTCTAACTTGTATTAACAAGACTTTCAAGAAGCTGCAATTGTTAGAAAGGACAGTGTAGAACTTAAAAATTATCAAGTTTTATCTAATTATCTGAAATTTGAAAATATGTTGTACTAGACTAAGAAAAGTTGTTGAGTATGCACAGGAAGAGGGAAGGAAACTAAAAATTTTGAACATCTGTTATGATGATTAACATAATTAGGTCTTTGCACATAGTATCTTCATCTTCACAGCAACCTTATAGGCAAATGTTATCACCTCATTTACAACCATGGAAAAAGCTGCCCAAAATAATTATTCTTGTGACTCAGGACTAGTAAGGAAGAGAAAATGAACAACTCTACTGTTCTTTAAATCCAAACCCTTTTCATTACACATTCAGGCTGGCATTGCTAGTGAATCTATCTACCAGAGCAATATGTTGTGGTTCTCCAGCAATTATATTCCTAGAAATAGAATAACATTGCATTGATTGCTTATTCTTTGTCTATTCATTCTTTCCAGGTGTAGAGTCAGATCTAGGAGATTTTATTTGTACCAAGAGGTAAGGCCTGCATGATTTATTTTTAATTGCATGTTAAATACTCTGTCAAGAAAATAAATTTAAACTCAAAAATGATTTGGGATTGCCATCAGAACAATGAGTTTGCCTTATATTGGGTTCTTGTATCATCTATTTTCCAGTGTCAGACAAAATATATAATAGTCATCATCTCTTCATATGAGAAAAACTTTCAACTCAATTTAATCTTAGCATTGAGAATATAATATATTGTTTCATAGAGGCCTACGGAGGCTGAAGGGGGATGTCTTAGATACCTGCTACAATCACAGGTATTTTAAAACCTCCCTCCTAGCAGAGCAGTCTCTGTACTTGAGATGCCTATTAGAAGTCTAAGTGACTCTGCCAATTACGTAGTTATGTGAAAAAATTGGGAAAATGTGATTAAACATGTGGGTTGGAGTCATCAAATGAAGTATGGAAAAGACATTTTTAACATCACAATCTTAGATGAGATCATCAAGGGAGGCAGTGTAGATACAAAATAGATGAAGTCTGAATATTTAGCTCAGGGGTTGTCCCAGGATTCTGATGGGGGTTAAAAGAGATGTCAGTAAAGGACAGAGGGAGGGAGTGACCAAGACAGTACATGACAGACCACAAAAGCGCAGTGTCTCAGAAACCAATTAAGAAAAATGAGTCAAGGTAGAGAATATGTTCAACCTCGTCAGATGTTACTGAGAAGGTAAGATGATGATTGAGGCTATGGCAGTGTGGAGGCCCTTGGTAACACATGCAATAGTAGTTCCAAAGGATAAATGAGGACACAATGCTGATGAAAGAGGGAAAGATGTCATAGAAGAAGAATAAAGAGAATGATGACTATAGACCCCTCCTGTGAGAGGGACAGAGAAATGGAGGGGTTCATGAAGGAGGATGTAGGAATCAACACAAGGTGTCCGTTAAATGGAAAGATATAAAAGAGAGGAAGACTATAGATTCTGGAGAAAGAGAGAGAATGGGATTAAGTGTACCAGGGATGAGTTCCTTTGATAGGATCAAAGTGATGTTATCCATCACGACTGGAACAGTAGAGTTCTGGATTCAAATATTGTGAGGATGTCTGTAGA
This sequence comes from Antilocapra americana, assembly GCA_007570785.1. Lineage (NCBI taxonomy): Eukaryota > Metazoa > Chordata > Mammalia > Artiodactyla > Antilocapridae > Antilocapra > Antilocapra americana. The sequence continues at coordinate 2,846,065 of ML664196.1, forward strand.
TCTGATCACAGGAACATGATACAGTCCTATTCTCTTTTCTTTTCTGTTCCTGGAAAAGGAGAACAAAGATTATCAGCTAGAGCAAGAAATAGTTGGCAGAGACAGGAGGAGAATGGATTCACAAGAGAAATGAAACAGGAATGTCAGGCAGCACTGAGTCTCCAGGAAACATTTAAGACATTGATCTGTGATGAGTCCAGTCAGGTTGCTGTAGTTAAGTGAGGCTGTTGGATTTGACTGTATGGTAGGAACAGAGTAGGCTATAACAGAATTAGGCTTTGTAGCAGAATTTAATAGAGAAAGAAAGAAATAAAGAGAGTTGACTGTGTCTGAAGATATTTTAGTATGGAGATGATTCATGAAAGCCAAATGGGTGTAGATGAAGTAGAGAACATGATGGACAGTGAAGAGTTGGTAGGTTTCATGAATCTGAAGCATGAGTAGAGTTGATGACTGAGATATTAGAGTGGTGACTCAGAAAGATTGTGCCATAAGTTGAGAAACTTGAAATGAATATTATAAAGTACAGTAATATTAGAAAAAATACTATCTATTCAATGACCGTGAATATGATCAGTTGAGGTGAGAATGAGAATAAATTCATAGGCAGTGAGGACACAGGATGAGAGACACAGGGAAATAGGTGAATTATTTTAAAGGATCAAGAATAATGAAGAAAGTCAGGGTGGAAAAAGAACTGTAAGCCAGGTGCAAAAAAGGCTTCAGTAAGAACATATATATGCAGGATAAAGAGAAATGACCTCAGAGGAGCACGGATGATTTATCAGTTGCATGTAATTTAATGTCTTATTATTCTGCTTTAGGGAAGAGGCAATAAGTAGTGAGGAAGAATCAACTCCTTTAGGTTTAGCTGTAGGTGGGCATTGGAAAAGATACACCAGCACTGAGACCGTCTTCTTCAGTAGTACATTCAATAGAACATCTACACTTCATTAGAGGAAAAAATAGAGAGAAGCAAATTATATGAGGTTTTGCTGATAATAGACACTGAGTTCCAGAGAACATGATGGAAAGAACAAGATTTTTTAATCAGATGATATTATGTAGTCTAATGAATATGAGAATCCATGTGATAAGTGATGACCTAACAAGCCTAAGCTTCTAGTGGTGACTTAAAGAGAGAAGGATCAACTTTAATAGACTCTAAAAGAAATGCAGGTACTGAGTTCACAGTAGCCTTTTCTGGGTCTGCTGGGAGGTTAGGGATGGCAGGAGGGATAGATTTCCATGGGCCTCCCTTGAACTCCCATTGAAGGCAGAATTGAGAGAGGTGGAGATACAGTTCAAAATCAGAATTACTTGACCTTGGGACAGTGCTTGCTCTCTGCAACCCCCTTTTGCTATCATAACTACATGGGAAAATCTTTCCCTTTTGCTTTTTCTTTTTGTGGCTATAGTACCTGTGTCAGAAATGATTGAAGTATATGGCCCACACTTTAACTAGAGCAATAGATTATCACCACTACAGGTACCTGTTAGAGAATTCAATCGTGAATTTACTGCAATTTAGCACCTGCCAAATGCTTGTTTAAGACATATAATATCTGAGAAGAAGTATAGCTGAATGAAAAGACTTTGTGCCCATTAGGCTCTCTCTTAAGTTACAATTCTTATATTAATTTAGATCACCAGAATGCAACAGAACTGAAGGCATAATTATAATTATCTCAGCCCCTCACTGAGCCACATTTATTAATATCCCTTCTACCTTAGAAAGATGCATTCATTTGAACAGCAGTTCTATCTTTTATTAAACCAAAGATTATATATTGTGTTAATCTGTGTCTCTTAAACAGAAAAGCTTGCCATAAATTCTTTTATTTAACTTTATTTCAAGGAAATCACTAAACTAAGGAAAATTTGTCTTACAGATTTTGTCTGAGTGCAAAATTAACTTAATGAATTTTAGTTAAAATCTTTAACTAGAAAGTTTAGGATAACATGCAAAGCATGACTCTACATCATCTCCCTGGAAATAAAGTATATATAGCACATTTTTTCTTAGATGTTCTCTTCTGAGCTTCAACTATACTAAAGCCCTGTAATGAAAGTTCAAGCTTTCTTTTTTTTTTAAGTAAGCTAAATAAAAGTACTTAGATTATGTAAAGTGTCTCAATTCCATTAATATTTTTGCTCTAAATTAAAAAAAAATATTCTTTGTTATGTAAGCCTAGATTATCTGTTTCCAGGTAAATCCAGAAAGGAACATATGCAATCATGACAATACATAGAACTAGGAGTAGGAGAGAAGGGAATTAATAATGTTAATAATACTTTGAAAAGCATATGTGATTAGTCAAATTCTATGTACTTGTTTATATGTTCTTTAACCTTCATGATATTATATTATTATTATTAGAGAAAATTGTAGCTTTGAGAAAGTAATTAAAATTTCTAATCTCACATTGCCCATATTTATGAGAATGGGGCTATGAATTCATATATGTTTAACTTAAAAACCTGCACTCATAATCCCACACCTACTGTCTCCTAACCTCATTGTAGGATATCTAGAATTTCCTGTATCCACATTTTTGCTCCTTCAACTTCTAGTTAGAGTTCTGGTAAGGAGCTTGTTTCTCAGAGGCAGAACAAACAACTATTACACTGCACAGCTCTGTGATTTTAGAACAACCTTCCAAAATGTACAGGGGAGTCTGGAAATTATCAAGTGTCCTAAAGGCTTGGTAAATATCAATACTAGTAGGCCTGCTGTCTAAGGACTAATAGAATATAATTTTGCCCAAGTGATATGCTATTTTGATTCAATTGCCTTATTTCTCTTTGTTCCTAGAGGGGAGATTATGATTAGAATACACTGACCTCTAAAATATTTAAGAGGACAATATAAGGAAATAGCCATCATTATAATATTCAACTTGCCTAAAAGAGTATGGTTTTTATCTAACAAAATCTTCTGCATTTGATCAGTTAACTGAAAAACTGTATCAATCCAGTGGAAATTCCACATGGTTTGAAGCTGTTACACCTGAGTTTTGAGTTATGACTTGAGTATCGATTAGTTCTATCAGCTTGGGTCAGCCATTCAATCTGTTAGCTTTTTCATGTGTAGAATGATGATTGTAAAATAATAGCTATAATAGCTTGTACTGAAAATCAAATGAGATCATATTTGTAAAAATGCTTTAGTAAGTGCTTTGTGGTCAATTTATTTGCTGTTTTAATATACTACATGAATAAAACTAAATTTTGGCCTTTAATGAGCTTTTTGTAACCATTATGATTCCATAGTTTAATAAAATTAATAAATGTCAAATTCTTTTTTTTTTTAAAGTACTCAATTTTTTTTTTTATTGTTTTTGCCATACAATGTCATGATATCACCATGGGTTTATAGATGCTCCCCCTCCAGAAAACCCCTCCCTCCTCCCTCCCCCCCCCACCCCCCGGGAAATCTCGCTGCACCAGCCCCGAGCATCAATCCTGGGCTGGCGATTGATTAGCCCTTCTCCCATATCATCCCACCCTTACCCTCATACACAGAGTCCACAAGTCTAATCTATACATCTGCGTTCCTTTTGCTGTCTCGCATGTTGGGTTCTCGTTACCGTCTTTCTAAATTCCATATATATGCATTAGTATACTGTATTGTTGTTTTTGCTTCTGGCTTACTTCACTCTGGATAATGGGCTCCAGTTTCGTCCATCTGAGTAGAACTGATTCAAATGAATTTTTTTTTAATGCTGAGTAATATTCCATTGTGTATATGTACCACAGCTTTCTTATCCATTCGTCAGTTGATGGGCATCTAGGTTGCTTCCATGTCCTGGCTATTGTAAACAATGCAGCGATGAACATTGGGGTGCACGTGGCTCTTTCAATTCTGGTTTCCTCGGTGTATATGCCCAGCAGTGGGATTGCTGGGTCATATGGCAGGTCTATTTGCAGCTTTTTAAGGAACCTCCACACTGTTTTCCATAGTGGCTGTACTAGTTTGCATTCCAACCAACAGTGTAAGAGGGTTCCCTTTTCTCCACATCCTCTCCAGCATTTATTGCTTGTAGATTTTTGGATTACAGCCATTCTGACTGGTGTAAAGTGAGACCTCATTGTGGTTTTGATTTGCATTTCTCTGATAATGAGTGATGTTGAGCATCTTTTCATGTGTTTGTTAGCCATTTTTATGTCTTCTTTGGAGAAATGTCTGTTAAGTTCTTTGGCCCACTTTTTGATTGGGTTGTTTATTTTTCTAGAATGGAGCTACAGGAGTTGCTTGTATATTTTTGAGATTAACTGTTTGCCCGTTGCTTCATTAGCTATTATTTTCTCCCATTCTGAAGGCTGTCTTTTCACCTTGTTTATAGTTTCCTTTGTTGTGCAAAAGCTTTTAATTTTAATTAGGTCCCATTTGTTTATTCGTGTTTTTATTTCCAATATTCTGGGAGGTGGGTCATGGAGTATCCCGCTTTGGGTTATGGCAGAGAGTGTTTTGCCTATGTTATCCTCTAGGAGTTTTATAGTTTCTGGTCTTATGCTTAGATCTTTGATCCATTTTGAGTTTATCTTTGTGTATGGTATTAGAAAGTGATCTAGTTTCATTCTTTTACAAGTGGCTGTCCAGTTTTCCCAGCACCACTTGTTAAAGAGGTTGTCTTTTCTCCATTGTATATTCTTGGCTCCTTTGTCAAAGATAAGGTGTCCATAGATGCGTGGATTTATCTCTGGGCTTTCTATTCTGTTCCATTGATCTATATTTCTGTCTTTGTGCCAGTACCATACTGTCTTAATGACTGTGGATTTGTAGTATAGCCTAAAGTCAGGTAGGTTGATTCCTCCAGTTCCATTCTTCTTTCTCAAGATTGCTTTGGCTATACGAGCTTTTTTGTATTTCCATACAAATTGAGAAATAATTTGTTCTAATTCTTTGAAAAAGACCTCTGGTAGCTTGATAGGAATTGCATTGAATCTATAGATTGCTTTAGGTAGTATATTCATTTTCACTATATTGATTCTTCCAATCCACGAACACGGCACATTTCTCCATCTGTTTGTGTCCTCTTTGATTTCTTTCATCAGTGTTTTATAGTTTTCTATATATAAGTCTTTTGTTTCTTTAGGTAGAAATACTCCTAAGTATTTTATTCTTTTTGTTTCGATGGTGAATGGAATTGTTTCCTTAATTTCTCTTTCTGATTTCTCACTGTTAGTGTATAGGAATGCCAGGGATTTCTGTGTGTTGATTTTGTATCCTGAAACTTTGCTATATTCACTGATTAGCTCTAGTAATTTTCTGCTAGAGTCTTTAGGGTTTTCAATATAGAGGATCATGTCATCTGCAAACAGAGAGAGTTTTACTTCTTCTTTTCCAATCTGGATTCCTTTGATTTCTTTATCTGCTCTGATTGCTGTGGCCAAGACTTCCAAAACTATGTTGAAAAGTAGTGGTGAGAGTGGGCACCCTTGTCTTGTTCCTGACTTCAGGGTGAATGCTTTCAGTTTTTCACCATTGAGGATAATGTTTGCTGTGGGTTTGTCATATATAGCTTTTATTATGTTGAGGTGTGTTCCTTCTATTCCTACTTTTTGGAGGGTTTTTATCATAAATGGATGTTGAACTTTGTCAAAGGCTTTCTCTGCATCTATTGAGATAATCATGTGATTTTTATTTTTCAGTTTGTTAATGTGGTGTATTACATTGATTGATTTGCGAAGTCAAATTCTTTTAGAAGGTAATGTTTGCATATATTTTGAACTTAAAAGAAAATATGGCATTGTTGGTCTCAAAAGGAAATTTTCTTACATACATTGCATATTTTTTATCCTTAAGAAACATGTGGGCTCAGAAATTTGTATAGGACTATTTTGTTAGTTTTATTTTATTTTATGTTTTTTGGTTGAGCCATGTGGCTTGCAGGATTTTTGTTTCCTGACCAAAGACTGAATTCCGGCCATGGCAATGACAGTGCTGAGTCTTAACCACTGGACCACCAGGGAACTCCACATTACTTTTAATTTTTCCTTTCTATCCATATCCTGGACACTTTAGGAAACAGGAAGGTCTTGATGTAACTCAGAAGCTTCTGAGAGCGTGTGGCTCATTTACTAAGAAACTCTGCAAGAGCCAAGTCTTGAGGAGCTAGTTTCTCCTGGCACAGTTTACAGATACTTATTAGACCTACTCTGCAAATTTCTCCTTCTTCCCATTTCTCCTTTACCTATTCAAGCCTTATCTTTGTCCTAAAGGCAGATACTTAAAAATGTGGACAAAGTAGACATCCAAACAATATCTTTGAAAATGTGAGTAGTTATTTTTTAATAACTTAGTCTTAACAGACTCTGTTAGTGGTGACTTTTTAATATATGTAGCTTTACTTGAGTCTGAAATGTGTTTTCATTGTAGAGTAAGTCCTAGCAAGGTAGGACTTTTTGTTGGTTTGCCTCTGTTGGTCTGTTCATTCACTGCTTAGCAACCCTAAACCTAAACAGAGGTGCTTAGTAAACGTTGCTAATTAAATAATTGAATGTGTTTTAATTTAAAAAGTAACTGCATCAACTACTGCTCAGAATTGTTTAGCTAGAAAATAAAGAGCTCACATAGGATTTCAGCCCAGAATGAGGAAGTGCAGGGTAATTTCCTGAGGGAAGCAGGTAACAAGGCAAATGCAAAAGCCTATAAGAAGTTCTGCCTTTCAATTTGACATTAGTGGAGATTAGTTAAAAATAAAAGCAGCTGCTCTGCAATAATAAACAAAAATTTTCAACATCCCTGTTTTCCCTTGCCATTTTGTCACTCTAGTCTTATCTTTTAATTAAACTTAAAATTTAAAATAAATGTGTCTGGTTTGCTAGTTTATTAAATGGGATATCAATAGTGAGCGTCTAGAATCAGCAATCGGTATGCTATAGAATATCTTTTAAAAATAAATGGCCACATCAAAGGCTCTGATTTTATCGAAAGTCCAAGTTTATAGTTCTCCTATTAGTAAGGAGGAAAAGAAAAGTGAAAATTAAAGTGGCTTGATTTTAGACTCCTTTATAGTATGTTGAAGTGCTCACATATCTTTATTTAAGGAATGTTTAACTTTTATTAACCATGGAAATGTTGCCAAGAAATGTAAAGTTCATTATACTTTGTACAATGCCATCCACCTTGAAACTTCTGAATTTATACTTGCTGAATTTTGCATGCACTGGTCATTTTTGTATTTTGCTGAAAAATCCATGCTAATGAAATTCATTGTATATTCTCTCAATTAATCACATAATATTTGAGTTAACAAAGAGTACTATTTGCTTTTGAGCTATTATTTTGTCATAATTAACCAATGGCATGAAATTGTCAATAATAAGAAAACCAAGGGTAATTATATTGCTTACAGGCATATAATCACACATACTTAAGGTTTGGTTGTGCTGTAGTGTATTTGTGGTGCTAGTGGTTAAGAACCCACGAGCCAATGCAGGAGATGTAAGAAATGCAGATTTGATCTCAGTGTCAGGAAGATCCCTGGAGGAGGACAAAGCAACCCACTCCACTTTCCTTGCCTGGAGAATCCTCATGGACAGAGGAGCCAGGTGGACTATAGTCCATGGGGTGGCAAAGAGTTGACACTACTGAAGTGACTAGCATGCAAACAGTATATTTAATGACCACTAGGTCTCAGGATTATGGTTATTAGTCTTATTTCTACTAGCACTTGGAGAAGGAAATGGAAACCCACTCCAGTATACTTGCCTGGAAAATCCCAAGGACAGAGGAGCCTGGTGGGCTACTATCCATGGGGTTGCAAAGAGTCAGACACAGCTGAGGTGACTTAGCACAGGCTAACAACAATTTGTGACTTTGGCTTTTTGGTATTTCATGACTCAGCTTTTATTTATGAAATAAGAATGATAATATTTGGCTTCAGTTAATCTTATGAATGTGAGCTCCTCTCTGCCACCGCCCCTTACAAATGACTGTGAAAAGAAAAGAAGTGAAAGCAAAGGAGAAAAGGAAAGATATTCCCATTTGAATGCAGAGTTCCAAAGAATAGGAAGGAGAGATAAGAAAGCCTTCCATAGTGATCAATGCAAATAAATAGAGGGGAACAACAAAATGGGAAAGATTAGAGATCTCTTCAAGAAAATTAGAGATACCAAAGGAACATTCCATGCAAAGATGGGCTCAATAAAGAACAGAAATGGTAGGGAACTAACAGAAGCAGAAGATATTAAGAAGAGGTGGCAAGAATACACAGAAGAAACCTACAAAAAAGATCTTCACAACTGAGATAATCACAATGGGGTGATCACTCACCTAGAGCCAGAGATCCTGGAATGCGAAGTCAAGTAGGCTTTAGATAGCATCACTAGGAACAAAGCTAGGGGAGGTGATAGAATTCCAATTGATGTATTTCAAATCCTAGAAGTTGACACTGTGAAAGTGCTGCACTCAATATGTCAGCAAATTTGGAAAATTCAGCAGTGGTGACAGGACTGGAAAAGGTCAGTTTTCATTCCAATTCCAAAGAAAGGCGATGCCAAATAATGCTCAAACTGCCACACAATTGCACTCATCTCACATGCTAGTAAAATAATGTTCAAAATTCTCCAAGCCAGCCTTCAGCAATACATGAACCATGAACTTCCAGATGTTCAACCTGGTTTTAGAAAAGGCAGAGGAACCAGAGATCAAATTGCCAACATCCACTGGATCATCAAAAAAGCAAGAGAATTCCAGAAAACCATCTATTTCTGCTTTAATGACTATGCCAAAGCCTTTGACTGTGTGGATCACAATAAACTGTGGAAACCTCTAAAAGAGATGGGAATACCAGACCACCTGACCTGCCTCTTGAGAAACTTGTATGCAGGTCAGAAAGCAAAAGTTAGAATTGGACATGGAACAGCAGACTGGTTCCACATAGGAAAAGGAGTGCATCAAGGCTGTACGTTGTCACTCTACTTATTTAACTTGTATGCAGAGTACATCATGAGAAACGCTGGGCTGGAGGAAGCACAAGCTGCAATCAAGATTGCTGGGAGAAATATCAATAACCTCAGATATGCAGATGACACCATCCTTATGGCAGAAAGTGAACAAGAAATAAAGAGCCTTTTGATGAAAGTGAAAGAGGAGAGTGAAAAAGTTGGCTTAATGCTCAGCTTCAGAAAACTAACATCATGGCATCGGGTCCCATCACTTCATGGCAAATAGATGGGGAAACAGTGTAAACAGTTTAAGACTTTATTTTGGGGGGCTTAAAAATCACTGTAGATGGTGATTGAAGCAATGAAATTAACAACAATGAAATTACTCCTTGAAAGGAAAGTTATGACCAGGCTAGACAGCATGTTAAAAAGCAAAGCCATTACTTTGCCACCAAAGGTCCATATAATCAAGGCTATCGTTTTTCCAATGGTCATGTATGGATGTGAGAGCTGATCTATGAAGAAAGCTGAGCACTGAAGAATTGATGTTTTGAACTGTAGTGTTGGAGAAAACTCTTGAGAGTCCCTTGGACTGCAAGGAAATACAATCGTCCATCCTAAATGAGATTGGTCCTGTGTGTTCATTGAAAGGACTGATGTTGAAGCTGATACTCTAATACTTTGGTCACCTGATGTGAAGAGTTGACTCATTGGAAAAGACCCTGATGCTGGGAAGGATTGGAATCAGGAGGAGAAGGGGGCAGAGGATGAGATGCCTGGACGGCATAACCGACTTGATGGACTTGAATTTGGGTAAACTCTGGGAATTGGTGATGGACTGGGAAGCTTGGCATGCTGCAATTCATGGCGTTGCAGAGTCGGACATGACTGAGTGCCTGAACTGAACTGAACTAAATCTTATGGATAGGTGGAAAGGCAGAAAGAAGATATATAGCAATGTTTCAGAAAATATTTTTAAATACCAAAGCTAAACATTAAAATATTAGTAATAATCTTTAAAAAATCAGATTTTTAAAATGGCAGAAAATAGTTTTCATACTATTATTTATCTTTGTTATTGTTTTATCCTGGTTCTAACAATTTCATATTTTAGAAATAATCTGTATATATTCAGTTTTGAATGCTAATGCCATATTTAGCTCTTTAAATATTCACTGTACTAATTATATCAACTGGGTAGAAATGTAAACATTAATTGTGGTACCATAGGTCTTTAATCCTATAGTAGATAATAGCATGGGAGGTAGTATTGGTTATTTAAAAAAGAAAAGTATAATTAATATGTAGTATAACAAAAGAATGGGCTTCACTGGTGGATAAGTGGTAAAGAATCCACATATTAATGCAGGAGACACAGGTTTGATCCCTGGGTTGGAAAATACCTTGGAGAAGGAAATGACAACCCACTCCAATATTCTTGGCTGGAAAATCCTATAGAAAGAGGAGCCTGGTGGGCTATAGTCCATGGGGTCACAAAGAGTCAGACAGGACTTAGCAACTAAACAACAACAAAAGGAAAATGTCAAGCTGGTTGTACCTCTTGGTGGACAACTATAAGACAAACCTAAACAAGAATAAATATTATTATCCAGGATTTATATAATATCCTGACCCAGGGATTGAATCTGCATCTCCCATGTCTCCTATATTACAGGCAAAATTTTTACCAGTGAGCCACCAGGGAAGCCCAGATGCATAGCAAAATGGATCTAATTGGGCAAAAGTTTATAGGAAAATAGGCATTATTATAAAAGAAAAGTAACTTTGTAATTTACTTCATTAAAATATATTATAATGTTCATTTATGGTTGAAAGTACATCCACATTGCAGTATTAGATTTTCAACTACTTATATTTAAAAAAATATTTGTTTTTAATTAAAGGATAATTGTTTTATAATATTGTATTGGTTTCTGCGATACATCAATTATGAGTCACCCATAGGTTTACGTATGTCTCCTACCTCTTGAACCCTCCCAACTACCACCCATCCTATCCCTCTAGGTTGTCATAGAATATCTGTTTGAGATCCCTGAGTCATACAGCAAATTCCCACTGCCTACCCTTTTATATGTGGTAATGTCTATGTTTCCATACTACTCTATCCATTTGTCCCACCCTCTCTTTCCTACTCTATGTCCACAAGTCTGTTCTCTATGTCCATGCTGTCCTGCAAATGGGTTCATCAATACCATATTTCTAGATTCCATATATATGCATTAGTATATGATAAATTTTTCTCTCTTTCTGACTAGCTTCAGTCTGTATGATAGGCTCTAGGTTCATCCACCTCATTAGAAGTGACTCAAATGCATTCCTTTCTTTGGCTGAGTAATGTTTTCATTCCAATCCCAAAGAAAGGCAATGCCAAATAATGCTCAAACCGCTGCACACTTGCACTCATCTCACACACTAGGAAAATAATGCTCAAAATTCTCCAAGCCAGACTTCAGCAATATGTGAACTGTGAACTTCCAGATGTTCAAGCTGGCTTTAGAAAAGGCAGAGGAACCAGAGATCAAATTGCCAACATCCACTGGATCATCGAAAAAGCAAGAGAGTTACAGAAAAACATCTATTTCTGTTTTATTGACTATGCCGAAGCCTTTGTGTGTGAAAATTCTGATAGCAATGGGCATACCAGACCATCCGACCGGCCTCTTGAGAAACCTGTTTGCAGGTCAGGAAGCAACAGTTAGAATTGGACATGAAACAACAGATTGGTTCCACATAGGAAATGGAGTACATCAGGCTATATATTGTCACCCTGCTCTTTTAACTTATATGCAGGCTACATCATGAGAAACATTGGGCTGGAGGAAGCACAAGCTGGAATCAAGATTGCAGAGAGAAATATCAATAACCTCAGATATGCAGATGACACCTCCCTATGGCAGAAAGTGAAGAAGAACTAAAGAGCCTCTTGATGAAAGTGAAAGAAGAGTGTGAAAAAGTTGGCTTAAAGCTTAACATTCAGAAAACTAAAACCATGGCATCCGGTCCCATCACTTCATGGCAAATAGATGGGGAAACAGTGGAAACATTTTCAGACTTTATTTTTTGGGGCTTCAAAATAACTGTAGATGGCAATTGCAGCCATGAAATTAAAAGACTTTTACTCCTTGGAAGGAAAGTTATGACCAACCTAGATAGCATACTAAAAAGCAGAGAGATTACTTTGTCAACAATGATCTATCCAGTCAAGGCTATGGTTTTTCCAGTGGTCATGTATGGATCTTAGAGTTGGACTATAAAGAAAGCTGAGTGCCGAAGAATTGATGCTTTTGGACTGTGGTGTTGGAGAAGACTCTTGAGAGTCCCTTGGACTGTAAGGAGATCCAAACAGTCCACCCTAAAGGAGATCAGTCCAGGGTGTTCATTGGAAGGGCTGATGTTGAAGCTGAAACTTCAATACTCTGGCCACCTAATGGAAAGAGCTGACTGATTTGAAAAGACCCTGATGTTGGGGAAGATTGAGGACAGGAGGAGAAGGGGATGACAGAGGATGAGATGGCTGGATGGTATCACTGACTCATTGAACATGCTGCTGCTGCTGCTGCTGCTGCTAAGATGCTTCAGTCGTGTCCAACTCTGTGCGACCCCATAGATGTCAGCCCACCAGGCTCCTCCATCCTTGGGATTCTCCAGGCAATAATACTGGAGTTATTGCCATGTCCTTCTCCACAATGGACATGCATTTGGGTAAAGTCCAGGAGTAGGTGATGGACAGGGAGGCCTAGCATGATGCAGTTCATGGGGGTCGCAATGAGTCAGACATGACTGAGTGACTGAACTGAACTGAATATTCTATTACACACACACACACACACACACACACACACACACACACACACACCACTGATTTTTTATCCATTAATCTATCAATGGGCATTTAGGTGGCTTCCATGTCCTAATTTTTGTAAATAGTGCTGCAAAGAACTTTGGGTACACGTGTCTCTTGCAATTATGATTTCCTTAGGATATCAGCTCAGCAGTGGGATTGTGGGGTCATATGGTAGTTTTGTCACTAGTTTTTAAAGGAATCTCCATACTGTTTTCCATAGTGGTTGTATCAATCTACATTCCTGCCAACAGTGCAAGAAGGTTTACATTTCTTCACACCCTTCCAGCATTTATTGTTTGTAGATTTTTCGATGATGGCCATTCCCACCAGTGTGAGGTGATACCTCATTATAATTTTGATTTGCGTTTCTCTAATGGTGAGTGATGTTGAGCATCTTTTCATGTGTTTACTAGCCATCTGTGTGTCTTCTTTGGAGAAATGTCTGTTTAGGTCTTCTGCCTACTTTTTGATTGGGTTGTTTGCTTTTCTGGTATCTAGCTGCTTGTATATTTTGGAGATAAATCCTTTGTCAGTTGTTTCATTTGCTCTTATTTTCTCCCATTCTGAGGGTTGTCTTTTCACTTTGGTAGTTTCCTTTGCTGTGCAAAAGCTTCTGAAAAAAGACAACTGATAACTTAGAATGTATCTGGAGTGATGAAGAGATTTGTAAACCTCATACATGAGGAACACGTGAAGTACTAAACCTAATTAGCTGCCCTTCCCAAAGGCTATCATAACACCTAGGGAATTTATAATTTACAAAACTGTCTACCTCTCTGTAACCACATTAAGCTATAAACTCGGTAATACACCATGCATCTTATTCACTGTAATATCCCCAGTGTCTATCACATATTAATTCTACAATTATCTTCTTAATGGGTGAATTTTTTTGGAGGAAAAAATCTACAGATGATATGTTTGATGCATTCAAAATTGAAATAAAGGACAAGAAATGAAAATTAGTATAGAATGCTTAGAAAGAATTAGAACTTATCAAATGTTTCAGTGACATGAATTTCTACTCTCTTTAAGGGAAGATGTTATAACCATTAGGCAAACCTAATTATTGGAAAGGATGCTTCTAAAAGTAAAGCTGACTCTTCAACCACAATATTTAATCAGATACTGGGTAACCATTTGTCAGGATTATTCTGGAAAGAGATTTTTGTCCTGGGGTTAAGGTTTGAATTAACCTCTAAGAGTCTTAAAGCCTATGTTTCTGATTATTATGTGGTTCAGTTTGTAAAACAAAAGCGGATAGAGTTATGTGCTAAGTCCCTTTTCTCATTCATGTCCAACTCTTTGTGGCCCCACGGACTGTAGCCCTCCAGACTCCTCTGTCCATGGAATTTTCCAGGTAAGAAAACTGGGGAATGGGATGCCATTTCATATTCCAGGGGAACTTATTGACCCAGGGATTGAAACCACAGAGTGTTATCCAAAAGCAATGGTCACAGATTTTTCTCCATCAAAAATGAATCACTACATTTAAATGGCTGAGGGCTACAAAGGATACCTACTAGGAAAAATCACTTCCTCATCCACTTGGTTTCCATTATATGACAGGGAACCGCCTCTCCAAAACCCTGTTTATCTTGTGCTTACTAGCCTCATGTTCTGCTTCTCGGGAATGTTGCACTTGCCTGTCCAGACCCCTTTCCTTGTTTTTCACTAGCATCATAACTCAATCTCTTTTATAATATCATTAAAATGAATAAGCAGAGTAATTACATAGCCTCAAGTAAGGCTAATCTCATTGCATGTACCCTAAATGTCTTAACTGTTTTGAAAATCAGCTGATCCATACCACAAATACTGACAACAAAGGTACTGGCTTTGACACCTAGACAAGCGAATGGTTTTCTTCTGTGGGTTTTTAGATTGGCTACAGGGACAAGAAATTATAATAGCTTCTTGCACAATGGTAATAGCTTAATATGCATCAACTGTTGTGAGGCAACTAAATAAACTGTGTAGTTCCTGACTGTGTATTATCTCCCAGGGCCAGAGCAGAATAACCATTTTTGGTGAGCAATACTTAGCTATCTGTTTACTGCTACTTGATTGGAATAATATGGAAATTCATTTGCTTGCCAGAATTTTTTTGGCACAGAATTGTGCTCTGTTATTGCAGTGATGCTCATTTCTGGATCCTTGGGGTTTTGTCTTATTTCATTTGTTCCCTGTTCAGGTCTTTTCCTCACCCCTTTACTTAATCTATACTCTCCAAGTAATTGCAGGGAAATCCTTGAGTTTTCCCACCTGGACTGAACATTGAAACATTTTTTGTTCCTTATGTGAGAACAAGATGGCAAACACTCACAGGAGAACTATGTGCATTCAGCTGCCTCATACTTTGTGGTATAATTGATTCCATGTGGATGCTGGCTCTGAGATTCTCCAGAAGCCTCCCGCCTCTGTTATGGAAATGCCGACATAGCCTGGAAAACACCCATGAATATACTCAATGGCAGATATCTATTTGACATAGGAAAGTCTGCTTTCCCTCTCAAGGATGAAGGTTTTATTCAATAACTTGCTAAGTTACACCAAGGACAAATTATCAAGCTTATGAGTGAGAATCGAGGATATTATGAGATATAGTTGTTGCTATAGCTTAGTTTAGGTAAAGATGGTATTTTCTATTAAATAAGCTGTTTGAATCCTTGTTCCAGTTCTTGTTAGCTATGTGACTTTAAGTAATTTAATAAATTCCCTCTCAAATAGAATAATAACTAGAACTAGCATCAAAGATTTGATATGAGAATAAAATGTGATACTGTCTATGGAGGATCTACAACAGAGCTTATTTCATCATGTTTAACAAATATAACACATTTTTATTACTGTTCAGTTCAGTTCAGTCACTCATTCGTGTCTGATTCTTTGCGACCTCATGGACTGCAACATGCCAGGACTCCCTGTCCATCACCAACTCTTAGGGCTTACTCAAACTCATGTCCATTGAGTTGGGGATACCATCCAACCATCTCATCCTCTGTTGTCCCCTTCTCCTCCTACCTTCAATCTTTCTGAGCATCAGGTTCCTTGCAAACGAGTCAGTTCTTCACAACAGGTGGCCAAAGTTCTGGTATTTCAGCTTCAGGATCAGTCCTTCCAATGAATATTCAAGACTGATTTCCTTTAGGACTAATTGGTTGGATCTCCTTGCTGTCCAAAGGACTCTCAAGAGTCTTCTCCAACACCATAGTTCAAAAGCATCAATTATTTGGTGCCCAGCTTTCTTTATAGTCCAACTCTCACATTCATACATGACTCTTGGTAAAACCATAGCTTTGACTAGACAGAACTTTGTTGGCAAAGTAATGTCTCTGCTTTTTAATATGCTGTCTAGGTTGGTCATAGCTTTTCTTCCAAGGAGCAAGCATCTTAATTTCATGGCTGCAGTCACCATCTGCAGTGATTTCAGAGCCCCCCCAAAATAAAATCTCCCACTGTTTCCATTGTTTCCCCATCTATTTGCATGAAGTGATGGGACCAGATGCCGTGATCCTATATTTCTGAACAGAGATCATTCTGTCATTTTTGAGATTGCATCTAAGTCCTGCGTTTCAGACTCTTTTGTTGACTTTGATGGCTACTCAATTTCTTCTAAGGGATTCTTGGCCATAGTAATAGGTATAATGGTCATCTGAGTTAAATTCACCCATTCCAGTCCATTTTAGTTTGCTGATTCCTAAAATGTCTATGTTCACTCTTGCCATCTCCTGTTTGACCACTTTCAGTGTACCTTGATTCATTACTGTTATTACTCTGGCTACTACTACATTGTAATGTAAAATTATTTAATTTGTCACTAATAACTGAGATAAACAACCTTATAAAGAGATCGAGATGTAGGAAATGAGTTATTAAACTCATTCATAGTAAGCCCTCATTTTTCTGGTGGACTGATTGTTATAAGCAGACTTAACTTTGGATCAGCTGGCAACACAGCATAGGCACAGCTGTTTGGATACTTAAATGACAATTTAGCCAGAACAACATGAGAAAATAGGAAGGTTTATCTTTTTTGTCACTGTTGTTACTTCTGTCGTAACTGGTTTTATTTGTTTTAAATCCCTTGCCATTGCTCCCAGCTTTTCAAGTGCTGAGCCAGCTGGGAAGAAGAGCTCTCATAAACACTTATTTATCCACTCCCAGTATATCACATCCTCAATATGCTGGAGGATAAAGGGAAAATAAAATTAAAGGTTGCATTTTGCCAAATATTTCTGTCATTTCACATGATAATTTTGGCTTTTCTTCCCATCAGTATCTGAAAATATGGGCAAATTGTCCCTGAACAAGGCCACTCAATTAGAGCTGTCTTAGATTCTGGAGCCTACCCCAATTTCAAAATGTCATCTAGATACCATTCTCAGGAATGGATTTTCAGTGTCCTTCATATTGAAATGTGTCTGAACAAATGGATACATTAGGCAGTTGGGGCAGCAGCATTTCCTCCAGGGAATGTTTCCTTTGGAGGAACATAGTTACATTCTACAAAGAATTTTCCTTGTCTTAATGCAAGATAATCGATTGTTTGGAAACTTAATCCAAAATTGACTTTAAGTGTTTGTGTTTTTTCTTTATATCAGAGATCATTTTTTTAAATTGGGGAAAATAAATTAAACAAAAGGTATGCAATACTTTTGTTTTTAAACAACTGATCCATATTTTCATGAAGAAAAGTGGATGAAATAATACAGAATTGGTAGTTAGGGGAAATATATCAATTTTTAATGTTATACAGCAGATAAATATAATGATAGTTGAAAACAGCAGGTCTCTTAAAATTAATAAATGGGTTAGTTAAAGGTTGGTATCATTGAAAATATAGAGGATGATGGTGGGGGATGGGAAGGAAGTGAGAAGATTTTCACTGGGGTTAGTATGTTTGAAAACAAATGATTTGTTCATATAAAAACAATAATAATATTCATTACAACTTACAAACTGAAAACTGAAAATTCTAAAAGGATTTAGTTGTGGCCCTCTGTATCTGTGATTTTCTATCTGATATAATGGAATACAATAACGAGGTGGCTTATAAACAACAGAAATGTATTTCTCACAGTTCTGCAGGCTGGGATTCTAAACTCAAGGCCCTGGCTGATTTGGCAGTTAGTGAGGGCCTACCTCCTGTTTTAAAGATGACTATCTCTCTTCTGAGTCCTTATATGGTGGAAGAAACAAGAGAGCTCTCTGAGGTCTCTTTTATAAGGGCACTAATCCCATTTCATGAGGACTCTACCTTCATGATCCAATTGCCTTCAGAGGCCTCACTTCTAAATATGGAGAATTGAGATCTAAACACTTGAACTTTGGAGGGACACAGACATTCAGTTTCTGTTTGTCTGGTTGTCTTCATTTATTTATGTCAATCCAAGATTCTATCTGCATAGTACTCCTTGTACATAAAGAACAATTTATAACATTTATTGTATTGTATGCTAAGTTACTTCAGTCATGTCCGATTCTCTATGACCCCATGGACTGTAGCCCATCAAACTCCTCTGTCCATGGGATTTCCCCAGGCAAGAATACTGGAGTGGGTAGCCATTCCCTTCTCTATAGGATCTTTCCAATGCAGGGATTGAACCCATGTCTCTTACATCTTCTGAACTGGCAGGTGGATTCTTTACCACTATTGCCACCTGGTAACCCCTCTTGTATTGTATATTACTGGCCAAAATTAATTCATCTTTGGTTTATCTCAAAATGTCTTTATATCATCTTCCTTTGTCTAATAGCATTTTACTTGATATGGAATTCTAGAATGGAGATATTTTTCATCTTAGAACATTAAAAATGAATCAGTTCTACTCAGGTGAACAAAACTGGAGCCTATTATACAGAGTGAAGTAAGCCAGAAGGAAAAACAAAAATACAGTATACTAACACATATATATGGAATTTATAAAGATGGTAATGAGAACCCTGTATGCGAGACAGCCAAAGAAACTCAGATGTATAGAACAGTCTTTTGGACTCTATGGGAGAGGGCAGGGGTGGGATGATATGGGAGAATGGCATTGAAACATGTTAATTATCATATGTGAAATCAATCGCCAGCCAAGGTTTGATGCTCAGGGCTGGGGCACCGGGATGACCCAGAGAGAGGGAATCGGGAGGGAGGTTGGAGGGGGGTTCTGGAAGGGGAACATATGTATACCCATGGCAGATTCATGTCAATGTATGGCAAAACCAACACGATAATGTAAAAATAAATAAATAAATAAAAATGTCATTCTATACAGGTCTGTGCTTGCATAGTTTCTAAATAGAAGTTGTTAGTATTTCTCATCATTCTTAAGCGTGTAATTCCTTTAGCTCCCATTTATTTTTTTTTCCCACTTTATTGATATTTTTGAACAATTTGACCATAATATGTTAGGAATAGTTTTCTCAGTGAGTCTTAAGATTCATTCAGCTTTTTGAGTCTGTGGGTGGATATTCTTTACCACAATAAAAAAGAGGCAATTAATTTACTGGTGGATTAATGTGATAATAATCAAGCTTGATTTTAACCTTTTGTTAGAGTAAGCTTTACAAAATGGTGCAAGTAGTTCTCCCTTTAGAGTCTCGGTTGAAAATCTAAGGTATTTATGATGGCCTCTCTTCCCTGTCAGCCTGAAATTTCTAGGTATCCTTGTGTTTTTTGGTCCATGTGATATCTGTTCAGCCCTCAACTTCTCAGTAACTGCTGCTGCGGCTGCTAAGTCGCTTCA
This sequence comes from Antilocapra americana, assembly GCA_007570785.1. NCBI lineage: Eukaryota > Metazoa > Chordata > Mammalia > Artiodactyla > Antilocapridae > Antilocapra > Antilocapra americana. Next base: position 2,865,562 of record ML664196.1, read on the forward strand.
GTCTTGTCCGACTCTATGCGACCCCATAGACGGCAGCCCACCAGGCTACCCAGTCCCTGGGATTCTCCAGGCAAGAACACTGGAGTGGGTTCTTCCTTCTACAATGCATGAAAGTGAAAAGTGAAAGTGAAGTCGCTCAGTCATGTCCTACTCTTCGGGACCCCATGGACTGCAGCCTACCAGGTTCCTGCTTCCATGGGATTTTCCAGGCAAGAGAACTGGAGTGGGGTGCCATTGCCTTCTCCGTTAGGATACCATACTTCCTTCAATTGTCAGATCTTCTTAGGCTCTTTCTGTAACTAGATCTTATGCAATTTCATCTTGCATCCCTGCACAGTTTAAGGTGTAACCAAAGACAGACTGTGTGCAGTAACCTCCTTTCCTCCAATTATCAGTCACTTCAGTTGACTGAGCTCAGAATTCTGCTTCCTCAGCTCAGCAGTATCATTGTGCTTTTTATTAGACTCCATTTCCTTAAATTGCTGTCTGGAATGTACCTTAAGGTAAAAAGCTGGAATAACCCGAGGAATTACCACACATATTTCTCTTGTTTAGAATCACATTCCTGCACTACATTTTCTACAATGTCTGAAAAGTCCTGTTTAGTATGTTTTGTCCTCCTTTATACTTATTTATGGTAGGGGGACAAGTCTTGTATAAGTTATTATATCGTGGCCACAGAAGAGTTTTGATTTTTGGATATATTACTCCAGGCATTAAGTGAGTCTAATGAACCCAGTAGTTAGGTTGAACACAAAAATCAACTCTAGTTAGAACCATTTATTTTGATAATTACTAACAATGAGTAGAACTCAATATATGATTATGTAAGCATGTGTAAATCATCCATGGAAGATGCTTAGCAATGGAAAGTCAAACTTAAGAACAGAAGTTTAGGAACACAGTATCTTTTTCCTTTGCACAAGGCTATTTAATTGTTCATCATAAAATCTACCAGTAAACTGTGTCAACAAACAGCTTTAATAAAACTTTTTTTTTAATTCAAAAATGATGAAGTTAATTTTCACTGGTCTTTGCAATGAGAAAATGAGCATATCTAACCAAAATGGAATATCAGTATTTTCACTAGTTATTTCAGAATTCAGAGATAACAGAAAATAAATACTTTAAAAATCTTTGTGGTATATATGTGGTAACAATATAATTTAGTTGTCATTATAAAAATTGTACTATCAAATATAACTTAGTCTCATCATGGATAAGTTCTATCTTTGAGGACAACCATTGTTTTTACTATCTACAAAAATTAATAAACACAGAAAATGTTTTCAGTTTCCTTCATCAAATTAGGCTTTAGTGTGTGTGTTTTTGCTTGCCCGTACACAATCTGACAAATCAAGACTTCTTATTCTAATCAGAATAGTGTAAGTTATCAGTTTAGGACACATACTAAATGAGAAAATAATTAAACAATTTCCCAGTGTAGACAGAGATTTATGGTGTCCTTCATAGCTGTGTAACCAAAGATGTTTACATTTGAAGAGATGAATGTGTCATGTCTTGTTAGAAAACAGAATATAAGTTTTGGGTTTTTTTTGCAGTTTGCATAGTTTACATGAAGTAATGACCTATGATCATTTTATTATATTGACTAATAAACTACATCACTTAATTATAATGTGGACTGAGTTTGCTTTGTGAGTAGAAGGTGCTAAGAGTAATTCATATGATACTCATATACTTTAATGGCACCTAAGGGGAAAGCAAATTGTTTTAAGTATTAGTTTGAAAATTACAAAAAGTTGGATATTAAAGAAATATTGATAAATTATTTGTTTTAGTCTTCACTGTTAGGCTAGTGAGAGAATGAAAAGCATTTAAGACAAATTGTTGAGTATTTTCTTAATGTATTGAAGCACCTAGGACACCAGTCCTGATAAACTGCTATTGCTTTTTTTTAAAACCATGTCTTGTTTGGAGTATTTATTATGTGCATGCTAAATTGCTTCAGTTGTGTCTGATTGTGTGTGACCCTATGGGCTGTAGCCAGCTAGGCACCTCTGTCTATGGGATTATCCAGGCAAGAATTCTGGAATGGGTCTCCATGCCATCCTACAGGGTATCTTCCCGACCCAGGGATTGAACCTGCATCTCTTACATCTCCTGCATTGGCAGGCAGGTTCTTTAATGCTAACACCACCTGAGAAGCCCATTTATGTATATGGAATATCTATATTTGGTATTCCTTTAATTATGGTTCTTCATTACAGACAGCTATAGGGATGGGGGTGTTAACCTTTCTCTTTCTTCTAACTGAAATAAAATTTGGAACTTCTAATTATCTAGATGTGTATTGCAGCATAGAAGCCATGCCTGAGGAGAGGCATAGTTTCCTTTAATATCCCAGAGCAGTTGCAGCCTCAGTATGTCCTCCTTTATCTGTAGACAGATTTTTCTTTGTGGCCCTTCCTTCAGCAATCAGAGCCCCATTATCATAATCCTTTATCCCTCTAGTATCACCCCCCCCTTTTTATTGTAGAGCCACCTGGAAGGATTACTCTTACCACAAGCTCATTCCCCACTGTCTCTTGCTATTAGCCCCAAAGCCAGAGAAACAGAAATGCAAAATTAAGAGACCCTATAAGCTCTAACCATCAGATGGTATAAAGGCAAACTCACATACAATCAAATCAAAATGTTCTTTTAATTCAAGAGGTTTTTCTGTATGCTCCTGATACATTCAAAGTAAATCTGCAAAAAAGGCAGAAACAATTTTGAGGTTATTCTTTATTGAGCATATTTCCTACCTTTGTAAAAATGAAAATAACACCATAGTAAAAACATATGGATCAGCAAATGCTCTGGTCTAAATATTCCTCTGGCATTTATGCCACGAAATGCTTCCCTGTTCTAGCGTTCAGTTTTTCCTATAATAGCACACAGAGAAGCAATGCCAGCTTGAAGTGCCAAATAAGGTATCCCTCCTAGGGTCTGGTAGGAGTGGGACAATGCCAGCCCCTTGGGTACCACACAGAGTGCTGTTAGTGCTAATATACTGATGCACAACTCAGGAAATCAGAGAGCCAAGATTTGGGGCTGTACAAATACATCTTTCCAGGACTCTTTTTCTGTCATTGTTTTTTAGTCACTAAGTAATGTCCAACTCTTTGCAACCCCATGAACTGCAGCACATCAAGCTTTCCTGTCCTTTACCACCTCCCAGAGTTCACTCAAACTTAATGACTAGTGGGGAGTATTTGAAGTATAGGAAAGTGTTATAGTCAGACCAATGTATAGGGTAGCAGATTTTTTTTTTCTCTGAAATTTAATAATTCAAGAGACAAAATGAAGTTCAGGCACCAAAGGTTGAAATGAGGCAAAGATGTCTAATAAAGGCAAGTTACATTATTTAGAAGGATATATGTGGAGGTCCTAAATATTTTACAGGTTGAAATAAAAATTCAAGGTATGCTAATTTCCCCCATCTCAAATATAGTTGCTGAAGTCCTCTACATATTACTAAAAATAATGGAGCAACAGAGTGCAACATTTGAAACAAATCTCAGTCTCTCGGCAGAAGGATTCTATCCATGTCTTTGAACCCCCACTGCTATAACTGCTTCCTTCACAATTGGCACTTAGTCTCTTTAGACTTAGCAACATCAGGGTGCCACTCTTAGGGTTGTAGGGCTTTACCAATATCAGCTTCATAGGTGATCCTTCAGGGAAAAAGGGGAATTTCTTCCAGGGACTGGAAGGAGGTGGAAAATGAAATAAGTAGCACTTTCCATTCTGCTTAGATCCTGTCCTTCAGTCTCAGAACACATTGTTAAGACCTGCTGTGCTGACAGAGGCCATGCTTTCCAATGAGATGCAAAACAGAAGTTCTAACCTCATATACCTGAAACAGATTCTTAGCACTTTTTTACAGAGAAATGATCCTGGTGTTTTTGCCAGAATCCAGTGTGGTAACTGCATTTCTGTTCACTGATTCTCTCCCCAAAATTAGTAAGGATTTTTCTAATACCTTATGAAGTGACACATTTAGCCACCACATTCCAAGGTTAGTATGTCCTCAAGACAGGAAGAGAAGATAATAAAAATCAAATGTTCATTTATTCTCATCTTTTGATATTTGTATGTACTTTGTGTGAAATTCTTAAAAGAAAACTCTAGCACAACTAAGAAAGAGTGTACCCTACTTTATCAAGAAAAGCACTAAGTAACAGTAAGAAAAGATACTTATGCAAAGTCAAGTGAGTAATCAGTTAAAAAAACAAACAAACAAGAAAAACAAGGTCATTCTGAAGGACTGAAAAAAATGTAAGAGTGTTTTCAGTTATTTAGGGCAAGTGGACTACTTATCTAAATGCACTGTTTAATACCCAATACCTTTAATTAGTTTTGATTACACAAGAAATGCACAAGTCTTTGTTGCAGCGCTATTTGCAATAGCTAAAACATGGAAGCAACCTAGATGTCCATTGACAGATGAGTGGATAAAGAAATTGTGGTACATATACATGGAGGAATATTACTCATCCATAAAAAGAAATGTATTTCAGTCAGTTCTAATGAGGTGGATGAACCTAGAAACTATTACACAGAGTGAAGTAAGTCAGAAAGAGAAAGATAAATATTGTATTCTATCACATATATACAGAATCTATGAAAAATGGTACTGGAGAATTTATTTACAGGGCAGCAATGGAGAAACAGACATAGAGAATAGACTTAAGGACATGAGGAGAGAGGAGGAGAGGAGGAAATGTATGGAAAGAGTAACATGGAAAGTTACATTACCATGTGTAAAATGGTAGCCAACTAGAATTTGCTGTATGACTCAGGAAACTCAAATAGGGGCTCTGTATCAACCTAGAAGGGAGGATGGGGAGGGAGATGGGCGGGAGTTTCAAAAGGGAGGGGATATGTGTATACTGATGGCTGAAAACAAAACTCTGTAAAGCAATTATCCTTCAATTAAAAATAATTTTAAAAAAGAAATGCACAGATCCATTTTCTCATAAAGATAACATTATTAGCTCTATTCTGTTACATTTCTCAGAGGAAACCAATGCTATTAACTTCATAGGTTTCCTTTCAGAAAACATGCGTGTGCATAATTATATATAGGCACCTATAAAATGTGTGTGTAAATTTTTTTTTTTTTGCACAAATGCTGCACACACTTTATCTGGGCTCTGTATATTCTTCTTACTTAACAACAATTCTTAAAAGTCTGCCACACCATTGTACCTACCACCTTGTGTATTCAGATTAGTACATCTCAGTGTAGTTACTAAGCGAGAATTGCTGGGTCAATGGAAATGCACCGAGTAATTCTTAAGTGTCTTAACAATTGTCTGTGCATATATACCCATTCTGATTTTTTTATATTTCTGTGCCAAATGCCTATATACCTTTGTAGTAGCTCTTTATGTAGAACACCCTGACTAAATAATGCTACAGACCCACTCTTCAAAGCTCAGCTCAAAGGCATACTCTACTGAGGATGTTACTATCTCCCATCTATAATCAATGTTCCTTTCATGTGAAATTCTTTGGCTCTTTACTTATAGCCTTGCCCTGGCACTTACAGTGGGTTCATTGCATTATAGACATTTGTATGCAGAGTTGATGTCCTCCTTGTCCCTCAGTAGGCTGTTTCCTAAGGGAAAGATTCATGCCATCATTTTTATATTTGGATCTCCATCTCCTAAAGTTGTGTGCCTTGTTTAGATTTTTATTCTATGTCTATGAAATGAATGAAAAGATGAATAAATGGATGTATTGTGTAGCACTTTGTCTTATATCAGTGCCTTAAAAATTCCAGGAAATATCTGTTGTGTTGACTATTGTCAAGTCTGTGGAAGCTTGACCTGAATTTCAGTTGTCCAGTTTTGGTCAATTCACATACTTGCTTCATTTTGCATCATGTTTTACATCGTCATTAATAAAAATGATCTTATGTATTTTCAGGGTGGTCCTTGTACTTGAAGAAGAATCCTTGTGAACTCTTTCTGAATTGCTCCTTTTCCCCATACTATTCTTACCTGCAGTGAGGAATATACTTGTGATAAGTATTCTGAGTATGTATTTGATTCAGCCTGGCTGATATGTCATCACAAAACCCTGACCCAAGCCCTGTCTCCAACTCAGTCAACTATCTGGACATCAAAAACCAGTCAACCTAGGGGTATCAAGATGCTATATGTCTCAGCAGATGCAGCGAAACCATTTGTTTTTCTTTCTTCCATCCTTACTTTTCTTTATTCCTTCTTTTATCTTCTCTCTTTGAAGTGAAATCAGCAGAGAAAAGGGTGTGTTTGGAATAAATGAAAATATACCCACATTAAACAATAGATATTATGGAGAACTTGTATGATTTTTAAGGGAAAAAAGATTGTAACATTCAGAAACTCATGCAACATACCAAAAAGGTTGAGTATTGAGACTCAAAGTAGCATTAGGCAGACCCAAACTCTGGCTTTCAATACATTTCCTCTATCTCCCATCTATAGTCTCTACTGAACCTTTTTCACTTTAAGATTTTATTTTTAATGTTTCCTCTCTCTAGTCTTATCTAATGGTAATGGTAACTATTTAAAATTATGAAACAGATAATATTTGTATGAGGACCTATGTGATTTCTAATTTTTATTCATTAAAGAAATCTCTATATTATAAATCTCATAATATATTTTGAATTTCTGTTGCTAAATCTTGTTTAGAATGTGGACACATAATAGTGATTTATTAATGTGGACTGATTTAGTTTTTCTAGATCCCATTCTCTTCTAAAGTTATTATAGTCAGTAAGTTTTTCAAGTTGATAGATTTATCTATAATAATGAGTATCTTGATAACAAAATCATAAAGTATTAATTACAAAGTTGTATAGAATATAAGTATTCTATAAACAAAGGTAAGTCACAGACATGGTCTTGAAACATATCATATACTGAAGACTGGAATAAGCCCATCCACTTGTATAGAATACTGAGTTGGCCAAAAATGTTCTTTCTGGTTTTTCATCTTGTGGAAAAGTTCAAATGAATATTTTGGCTAACCCAATATATACATAAGTTTTTCCTTAAAGTTTTAGAATTTTTATTTTTGAGTAAGATTTTAACTCAATAATTGAAGTGATGATATTGTTTCTGTTTTTCATGGTGCTATTTAAAAATATATAAATTTCTTTACATCCTTATTTCTTTCCTGTTTATGTACCTAGCTCTTCAATTTATTTTTACCTTCTCTAGGAAATTTTGAAATATTCTTAGCTAATGATAACATTTGCATCATAATATCTTGTTACAGAAAAGCTACCCTTCACGAGCATTATGATAATTAGATCTTTTAGATTAGCTTGAAAGTTAATATTGTGTCAGTTTTCCAAATTATTAGATATAAAATCATAGTATTATGTAACAATTCTGCCTTGGGATAAGTTAAAGACTAGAGATACACTATATGAAGAATGCTAAGAGTTCAATTCAGTTCAGTTGCTCAGTCGTGTCCGACTCTTTGCAACCCCATGAGCCGCAGCACGCCAGGCCTCCCTGTCCATCATCAGCTCCCAGAGTCCACCCAAACCCATGTTCATCGAGTCAGTGATGCCATCCAGCCATCTCATCTTCTGTTGTCCCCTTCTCCTCCTGCTCCCAATCCTTACCAGCATTAGGGTCTTTTCCAATGAGTCAGCCCTTCACATGAGGTGGCCAAAGTATTGGAGTTTCAGCTTCAGCATCAGTCCTTCCAATGAATACTCAGGACTGATCTCCTTTAGGATGGACTGGTTATATCTCCTTGAATATATGACAATTTTATCTTTTATATCAGAAAAGGAAAAAAAAATAGACCTTGGTGATTTCTTTAGGAGACTAGCCTTCTCTCTCTCTCTTTTTTATTTATTTTTTCTTTACATTATTGTGTTGATTTTGCCATACACTGACATGAATCAGCCATGGGTATAAATGACTAGCCTTCTCTTTGGAACAGTTCTGTACACTTCTTATTGTGAAATAATTGAAAAGATATGCATTTTTCCCTCTACTTCCATTTCTTGGCACAGAGCTCTTAATATCATTGTAATTTCCTAAATGATAATAGCACAAGGAGCATCTTTTACTTGAACACTTGTTTTTCTTTTCTTTTCTTTTACCCTGCAGTCCTAGTCTCTTGGAATTTCCTGGATGACAAGAGTGTCTTTTGTTCTGTTGAGATGACTGTTAGTGGACTCCTGGATGGTTTCAGGATTGAGGTTGGTCCCCCAAAATAACCAAGCCATGATTAGAACCTTGGAAATATCTGATCCCCACCCCACTTCCTCCAAGGAGAGGAGAGAGCCTGGGGACTGAGTTAATGACTAATTAAGCCTACATGATGAAGGCTCTACAAAATTCCCAAGAGTGAACAGTTTAGAGGGCTTCCAGGTTGGTGTAGAAATGAAAGTGTTCACAGAGAGGATATAGAAGCTCCTTTCCATACCCCTTGCCCTATGTATCTCTTCTGGCTATTCATTTGTATCCTTAAGCATATCCTTTATCACTGGAAACTGGAAAGCCCTCACTCATCTTCCATCCACAATGCCCATAGATGTGGGGAAAGTGAAAGTGAAGTTGCTCAGTTGTGTCTGACTCTTTGTGATGCTGTGGACTGTAGCCCCTCAGGCTCCTCCATCCATGGGATTTTCCAGGCATGAATACTGGAGTGAGTTGCCATTTCCTTCTTCAAGGGATCTTCCCCACCCAGGGATCAGATATCCCACATTACAGGCAGACATTTTGCCGTCTGAGCCACCAAGGAATCACCTTGATAGTAAAATGGCAAATGTGTTTCCCTGAGTTCTCTGAGCCATTCTAGTATGTTTTTGAAGCCAAGGAGCAGTCATGGAACCCCTAATTTATAGCCTGTTGAACACAGGAGAAAATCTGGGACTTGTAATTAGTGTCTGAAGTTGAGGACAGTCTTATAGAACTGAGGCATTAACTTGTGGGATCTGATGCTGACTCCAAGTAGAGAATGTCAAAACCGAATTGAACTATAGGACACTCAGCTGGTGTCATAGACAATTATTGATGTAGGGAAAACTCCCCACACATTTAGTAACAAGAAGTGAAGTGTTCTGTGTGAGCAGTAAAGAAGGAAAACACAGAAGTGTGTCATCCCTAGACAACTGTGCAGGGTCTTATAGGAGGGGAACAGGGGTCTTCAAGTCAGCTTTTGTGGCACTTTCCCAAGAAACTCATCTTTCAAATTCTTGACTTGGAAATTTGATTGAACACTAAACTCAACACAGGTCTCCATTTATCTTAATAAAAAACTTCCTTTAAAACAATTTCTGCCTTTACAGCTGCCAGAAGTATTTTTCAAAAATATTTATTGACTGCTTTATAAGGTTAATTGAAATGAAAGGATGATATGCTTTCCCTTGAGAAATAGTGGGATTTTGATCTCTGCTTACAAAACAAATAACAGATAATTTATGTCTTTTTGACTTATTAGACAGATGAAACTGTCTTCCTTTTTGAGCAATACTTTTTTTTTCATTTCTGGTGGATTCTAAAGTATTGTATCTGCTTTTCACTGCTTATTGCCTTTGCAAGACAATTCTACTCCATGCAACTAATTGAATACAAGCATTGGCATTACATTTGGAGACAGAGAATTCTTCTGAGGGTACGAATGTCTACCACCACTAGCTTAAGACTTCTAGAGAAAGGAGCAGAAGCATGTTTTTCACTAGAGTGATGATAACACAGATTTTGAAAATTAAGTAAATTTATTCCAAAACACTAAGCTACTTTGGACCAGATTTGGAGAAGCACAAAGACCATTAACATATCTATCTATGTTGTGCTGTGCTTAGTTGCTTAATCATGTCTGACTCTTTGCAATCTCATGGACTGTAGCCCACCAGGCTCCTCTGTCCATGAAGATTCTCCAGGCAAGAATACTGGAGTGGGTTGCCATGCCCTCTTCAGCTTTCTTTATTGTCCAACTCTCACATCTATACATGACTAATGGAAAAATCATAGCTTTGACTAGACAGACCTTTGAATGTCTCTGTTTTTTAATATGCTGTCTAGGTTGATCATAGCTTTTCTTCCAATAAGTAAATGTCTTTTAATTTCATGGCTACAGTCACCATCTGCAGTGACTTTGGAGCCCCTCAAAATAAAGTCTGCCACTGATTCCACTGTTTCTCCGTCTATTTGCCACAGAGTAATTAGACCTGTTGCCATGTTCTTATTTTTCTGAATGTTGAGTTTAAAGCTAACTTTTTCACTCTCCTCTTTCATTTTCATCAAGAGGCTCTTTAGTTCTTCTTTGCTTTCTGCCATAAGGGTGGTGTCATCTGCATACCTCAGGTTACTGGTATTTCCCCCGGCAATCTTGATTCCAGCTTGTGCTTTGTCCAGTCTGGCATTTCGCATGATGTACTCTGCATATAAGTTAAATAAGCAGGGTGACAATATACAGCCTTGATGTACTCCTTTTCCTATTTGGAACCAGTCTGTTTTTCCGTGTCTAGTTCTAACTGTAGCTTTTGACCTGCATACAGATTTCTCAGGGGGCAGGTCAGGTGGTGTGGTATTCCCATCTCTTTAAGAATTTTCCACAGTTTGTTGTGATCCACACATTCAAAAGCTTTGGCATAGTCAATAAAGCAGAAGTAGATATTTTTCTGGAAAATAATTCAAGATTTTGGACATACAACTTTCATAATTTTTTATTCAACTATAGATTTTTGTGTCTTTTACTCAGGAATCTGTCAATGCTCTCTAATCATTTCTAGGAAAATTTTACAAACTGAAACAATGAGTCTCATTGAGGCAAATTATACATTTTGTTTTTGAGTTTCTGTATATGGATATGCAGAAATGCATTATTATATGAGGAGAATCTCCAACCCATTATTTTAGTTCTGAGAAATCTTAGCAACATGTCTTCTCTTCATTTGGGAAAGATGAGTATCTCTTCTACACTGTTCTATAAGGAAAACCAGAGCATCGGATTTGTTTTGACCCAGCTGCAAATCTTAAACTACTCACTGCTGATTCAGTGCACACAGCACCTTCTTCAGTAGTTAGATATATTTAAATATAGACATTCCCTGATTTTAGTGTCACTGCCATCTAAAGGCCCTATTTTCCTGCTCATTTCTCATTAGTCACCTTTGAACTGTGTCTGGAACAACCAACTACTATTCAAGAAGTGCTAGTACAGCCAGGTGACTACAAACTGCTTGCATATGATAGCTTATTTAATCTTTGAAACATATGATCTGAAGAAGGGAGAAATATTTAAAAACTAAAGTGCTAGGTAGACTCAAGTTTATGCACTAGAACATTTTTATTTCCTTTTTCCTCTTCCTTTTCCTCCACCTTCTATTTCTTCATTTTAAAAATTCATAACAACAAGTATCTCTGACTTCAAATCAGTGCCTTTGGAGCAGCATCCTCTTTGGAGTTATTTGCAGATCAAGATTAACTTAAGTGGCCTGGTGTTCCCACCACCAAAGAACATAATGGTGGAATTAAGTAGGGAGTGTCCTGGGCAGTAGGCCAGAAAGAAATGAACACTGGAATGATTTCACAGTTCATTGTTTGGAAATCCATTTTCAGGGGTAGTGCTGCCGAAGCAACTTGTAGAGACTAGAAATAACATGAAAGTATGCCAGTAAACAAATGGCCCAATGACAAATTTTAGGCTGAGTCACATGCTGTGATGCGCTCAATCGCTCAGTCGTGTTTGACTCTTTTTGGCCCTGTGGACTGTAGCCCCCCATGCTCCTTCATCCATGGGATTTTCCAGGCAAGAATACTAGAGTGGGTTGCCACTTCCTTCTCCAGGGGTTCTTTCTGACCCAGGGATCGAATCTGTGTCTCCTATATCTCCTGCATTGGGAGGCAGATTCTTTACCACTGTGCCACCTGGAAAGCCTCCTAAGTCACATGGAAGTATTCACATACAATAAGTGGAAGCTAGATATATGTCAAAAAATATTTCAAAACCAATTTTCTACCTGTGAGATAGTATTTAATCTATTAAAAAGGCCCACCTGGCTTCCAACATATAATGGAACATTATCTGTCAACCCGTTGTCATCAACTCAAAGGAAGGTAAAACAACTTCCCAAGGAATTGTTGCTGCTTGTTTCTTCATTTTGAGTTTTATTAACTATTTGTATTTATGACACTCAATTTAATTAAATGGAAAATATGACATCTATTAAAATTACTCTTTACTATTATTTTAGTCATGTAGCATTCTTTTGATTTATTGTGATTATGACTCTACTCTTATTAGTTTCTAGATACAGCCCAGGAAATTACGGCCACAAATCAACTTCCCTACACAACTAGGTTGGAAATGCACTTGATTTATGGTGGTCTCCATTTCTGTCAGTTCTCAAAATTTTAATGATTTAATTAATAGCTCACCTCTTGAAGATGAAAAAGTATTACTCATCTGAAACTGTAGGCTGAGTTCCTATAGGAAAATTAGTTCATATTATAAAGCATTGCCATATCATTTTTGTGGGTTGGTAGCTGCAACATTATTGTGAAAAAGAAAATAATGAATAGGATTGCTGCTGCTGCTGCTGCTAGGTCGCTTCAGTTGTGTCTGACTCTGTGCAACCCCAGAGATGGCAGCCCACCAGGCTCCGCCGTCCCTGGAATTCTCCAGGCAAGAACACTGGAGTGGGTTGCCATTTCCTTCTCTGAAGAGGATTATGTGTGTGTGTGTGTGTGTGTGTGTGTATACACATATAAAACAAAGTAAAAGAAAAGGATAAAAAAGATCATTTTTCTTAGAATTTTTAAATAGTTAAATAATGAATGACTAAAGAGGGATTTTATTCTTTTCCTCTTTATTTCCTTGCAATGCTCAAATTCTTTCTTGGAAGACAAGTCTCAACCCAGTGAACTTTATTAGCATTATGTTCACTATAAAATTGTACCAAAATGCTCTAGAAGTGGCTTTCTCTTAAAAAACCAATAACAATATTCCTAAAAAACTCTGGAGTAGAGTAATTTAACAATCCATTATATAATATCTTTAATCTCAAGGAGTTTATTTAAGTAGTTTGTTATTGATGTACATCTCATTAGAATTCTACAATATATTTAGAAAAACAAATTTGACTCCCTTTACCTTCATTGTATTTATTGTTTTAATTTTTTTTCTCTATCTTCAAGGATTTGATGAGCTATCACAGACTTTACAATCTGTCAGAAAGCAGAGTTCATGTCTCTAGGCCTCATGATCTAATGAAAGATAAATAATAACACATATATATAGTTAACAATAAACTTAGGATACAGATACACACGTGTGAATGTGTATGTGTGTCCTTGTGTCTATGTATACTATCTGGGGAAATAACCTTCCATACAATTTCCACAAATGTAGCTCAAAACACTTTGCTTTCTGGACTTGATTGTTCTAACAGGTTCTGACTCACTTTCTTGCTTTCCCTACTTGCCTCTACTTCAATTTTCACCATTATCATCAAAGCAATCTTTCTAAACTACAAATGCCATTATATTTCACATGTATTTAAACTTATGAATCCCCATTGCCCTTAAAATAATGTTCATTGTCCCAATTAAGCATTGTAAGACTTTCAATACATGGCCGCTCACCCCTATATCTTCTGAGCAATTGCCCCCCCACTCCTCTTCCTACTCTGTACCACTCAGTTTAATCATTCCCAATGTCCTCAGCATCCTCAGCCTTCCTCAGCCCTCAGCTTTTGCATGAGCCATTCTCCAAGTAAAGCAGTGTTTTCCTCCCTCTCCTCCAGAAGTTGCCTGACTAAATAGATGCATTCTTGACATCTCAGCCTATATAAGTAGAAATCTCTGTACATGGCGAGTGTTAGGTAGTGCTTCTCTTTCACATGGACTGCCATGCTATTCTGTTACCCACCAGTAGCCATCACTGCTCTATGTTATTGTTGACCCGAAACAAATAGGGTGCCATACATTTCTCCAGCAAAGATGGCTTTTTGGGAGATCAGCAGAGAACTGAAAATCAGACTCTACAGCCATGGGGAGTATGTGCAAGTCTCCCCACAGCAAGAGAAGGAGAACACTTTATAGAAAGGAAAAAGTTGGGAGGGCTTTAGTAAACAAAGGATCCATGGCTTCTCATTGACTGGGTCCTTTTGAGGAAAGAAGAGATATGTTTTTTTATGTTTGGCTCTGCTATTAACTCCAAATGTGACAGCATCCCCTCTCCTCTGGTCTCCCAACTCTAACTGAAGTTTCTTGTCTTTTTTTTTTTTTTTTGCAGTGTTATTTCCTATTTATTCATCTGAATCCCTGACTAGTCTCTCAGGTAATGAGGCAGGCACAGTTTTGACCCTGGTTAATCTTGCACATAAGCTATCTAGTTCAGTACATAACACATAGTAGACAGCAATAAATGTTTGTTGAATTAATAAATAAAATAATTAAATGAGTTACAGTCATAATAATAAAGATAATTTGAGAAACTAAAGCAAAATGGTCCTATTTTCTTAGGCAAAACTTTTAAGTCTGAGAAGCTTATAAATGTAGGAGAATAAGGACACATTATTAATTTTTGATTTCAAGGGCAAAGCCCAAATATATTCCAACCTCTTCATGTAATTTGTATCATAGCAATCTACCAATAACTCCAAATCCAGCCTTACATTTTCTTATACCACACGATACATTTATTTTCATTTTTTGGTTTAGGTATACTGTGAAAAATTGAAGTATGGATTTTTATCACAGCAGAACTAGGTGGTGAGCTACCAGTAGTATTATCAATTAATGAAACCTACAAATAAGCAAATACTGAAAAACTTAATGAAAGTATTCATCTATAATTGCCTTGAAAAGTGTCTGTAAATGTTTTCCTTCAAATTTTGCTGCCAACAACATTATGGTAGAAATAACATGGTGTTACAATAAGAAAGGTTGTAAAATGTTATAGCCTGATATTTTAGAGTGTCCTGGGTTGTAAAAAGGTATAAGGAATTCTCAAAACTTTTTACTGCTATGTATTGGGAGTTCTGTATGAAATTGATAAAGTACTATTGATGGAAAAGAAGATAGCTTCATTTTTTTGTGTGCTGTTTGTATGATTCTGTCTGGCATGTGTAATTCAGATTTACAAGTATAACAAAATGAATTGGAAAAAGAATCATACTCAGTCTCTAGTTAGATTTGCTCACCAGGACTTTGCAGTACAATATCACCTGTCCCTCAGAATTAGAGTCTATCATGTTCATATTTTAATTCTCAAAGTTCCACGTATATTTCTCTCTACATTGTACATATCACTAAGTGTTTGTTGAATGAAGTTGAAATCAAAAGACATTTGGAGTATATATATCATAAGAATTTTATTCTAAAATGATTTGCCATCTTTAAAGTATTTTTACCAACACATTTAGAAAATCTGACCCTTGTGGTTTATATGACCCAGAAATAAAAATATAGCAAAATATCATCTGAAATAATGTATAAATCCAGAGGATATATGCTTTATTTTAGCTGCTTCTGCAAAGCAAAAAGGCAAGTGTATTGAAGTAGATCAGAACATGGGCTTTGGGGTTTGATGAGCTGGGTTCACACAGCAGCTGCTGCCGCTGCTGCTAAGTGGCTTCAGTCGTGTCCGACTCTGTGCCACCCCATAGACGGCAGCCCACCAGGCTACCCTGTCCCTGGGATTCTCCAGGCAAGAACTCTGGAGTGGGTTGCCATTTCCTTCTCCAATGCATGAAAGTGAAAAGTGAAAGTGAAGACATTCAGTCACGTCCGACTCTGAGAGACCCCATGGACTGCAGCCTACCAGGCTCCTCTGTCCATGGGATTTTCCAGACAAGAGAACTGGCATGGGTTGCCATTTCCTTCTCCTCAGACAACAGATCTACCACTTAATAGGCAATTTTACTTTTGCAAGCATCAGCTGCTTCATCTAAAATAAGAGTATACAAACACCTACCCCATACATTTATTTTGAGTATAAATACAACAATAAAGGCAACATATTTAGCATAAGACCTATCACTCATTAAGCTTTTAGATACTCTGTCTCTTTGTTTCTCAACTCGGAGAAGGAAGCTGTTGATAAACAGGAAAAGTAATATAAAATTGCAGCATGCAATATAGTTTTGAGTTAGCAGGTGTCCTTATAGGCCTCAGTATCAGAAAATCTGAAGCTCAAATGAACTAGGAGACCTAATGTAAATCACTTACAATTTTTAGATTTCTATCTGTTAATTGGTGAAAATAATAACTACTTTGCCTAACTAAAGTAATTGGTATTAAAAGGAATTTTAAAATACACTAGGGGGCTTCTCTGGTGGCTCAGAATGTAAATAATCTGCCTGAAATTCAGGAGACCATGGGTTAAGAAGGTTTCCAGAAGGGAATGGTTACCCACTCCAGTATTCTTGCCTAGATAATTCAATGGACAGAGGAGCCTGGTGGGCTATAGCCCATGGGTGTAACAAAGAGTTGGACATGACTGAATGACTAACACTCCAACTTCTTTAAAATATAAAGTATTAAATAAATGAAAAGAACACAGAACATACTCTAGACTGTGCCAGTTTGTACTTAGTGACTTGCAGTTTTAAATTGCTATGAGATATCATAGGATATTGGAAATTTGGAAGGCAAGAGCCAGATAAGTGGAAAATTAGTTCTGGAAATGATGTTTGTTCAGGTTATTAGAGCAAGTCCATTTTTTCTCCTCAGGCAGGTATTTTGAAGGTTGAACTAACTTCATTTTCCAGAGAGAAGGGTAAAGAAAGGAAGTTAATTTTATCTCTTCATGTGTCATGTACCTTCGGAGCCAGTCAATAAATACTAATTGATAAGGATGATATTGCAAGGACTGTGTTTTTGAAATTGGCTCATAGAAGTCAACTTTAGGCGGTTAGACCAATGTGATTGGATGTTTCCAACATCTTTTATTTGATTCTCTCTTTGTAAGATCCTGTCAAAATAAATGTGTTTGATTTGGATCCTGAGTGTCTATCTCCTTTTCTTCCTCCTCACTTACTTCTTTCCTTCTCTCCTTCCTTTTCTTCCTCTCTTTCTCACTTCCTTTTCTCCCAGCTCTCTTTCTGCCTTCTTCCATAGCCTGTCTTCATAGTGCACAATTAAACCAAAACTTTTTCATAATTAGTCCTTGAAAAGTCTTACCTAACAAATCTAGAAAGTAGAGGAAGAAGGGACCAAAGCTAATGTTGCTTTTTTTCTCTTCCTGTTACCATTTACCATTCAGAGAAACTCATGGTTCAAATTGTCTTTCTGAAAGTTTATTTTGTGGAAAGTTAATGAGTTTCAGGACTTGTACACACTGGCACTGGACACGTTTAGCTTGGGAACATTGCTGGTCTGAACCTTTGTTTTATAAAATAGAAACTTAAATCCTAGAACACCATCTCATCACCAACCTGTGCTTGATCTGGCCCCCTGAATAAATTCCTGCCTATGTGCTGTCTCATTATTCTATACCCTTTAGGCTCACACACAGAGGAATACTTCCGATCACATAAAGTCATGATCTGAATAACAAAGTTTTTGGTTCCCCCTGAGTTTGATTTTTCATAAAATGCAATTAATTACAGAGGCAAGACATGGAGTTCCATATTATAATGTCAAAATGTTTACCGTGGGGCTGCAACCTTGTGTAGTGGACTAAAAGCCCCTGCTTAGAAACGTATTTCATTTTTATACAATTTTAATATTGATTTTTCTTGTTTTCCCTGAGAGCCCAAGTTTTGTCAGGTTTCTTTTTATCAGCAGTTTTTTGGAAATATTCCTACAATCACATGGTAAATCAGTTCAACAGACTAATGTGAGTCCAACTCGTGTGCAAGGAAGCAGGCAGGAAGGAACAGGACCGCTTGTTTGGTGGAGAAAGTCAAGCTAGCGTGGGTTTTTTTGTTTACATGTTCAGGAGAGCCTATTTTTATGATCTCTTCCTAAGTATGCAAGAACTTGTCTTTCTTTGTCTCTGTCTCCGTCTCTCTTTCATCTTTAAAATCATAACAGTTTATCAGAAAATACCTTGAAATTTATGATTTCATATTTGTTATTATAGAGATATGTGTACTCCCTCCTCTACACTTGGATTCAAGTTTACTTTTCATTTCTGAACAATTTCTCAATTACAAATATAAAAAAACTTATTTAAAAATTTTTTTTCAGCTTTTATCTTTATGAAGGCCATATCTCTCATTTTATGTATTTTTAACTTCTTTATCATTTTCAGTTATTTAATTAGTTTTTTCTTAGTCTTGCCCTCTGGCACTTACCTCTTTTTATATCTCAGTGTGACCTTCATTTTCGGTGCCATTTTATTTTTTCCCCTATTTTCCTGAGCAGCAATGAAGTTAAATTTTCATATCTTTCCTCTTCTTGACATGCCATGTTCCCTTTATTAATTTTGTACTTCTGGTTGTATATGTTTGTGTGTTTGTGTGTGTGTGTATGAGAGAGAGAGAGAGAGAGAGAGAGAGAGAATGCAAGTGCTTTGGTGTAATTTTCTGTATTCCAGGTTTTTCTTATTTCTAAAGTTACAGCCTTGCTCACAACTCAGACTCTTCTCGAATGTGCTTCCCCTTTGGATAAGCCCTTCAGGGATGGGACATCGGTAAACTCTTTTATTTATTCCAGAGCCTATAAACTGCAGCATCTAAAGGGGTCCAAAGATCTTCATTCAGCAACCCATGCCCCTTGGTATCCTTCTTCCTAACATGGTGTTTGTTTTGTTGCTCAGGGCGAGGCACCTGGCCTGGAAATCTCTGCATTCTTCCAGCATTGTCAGCACCTACAGCAGCAGGTATGTCTCCTCTAATGTTTACTTGTTCTGACAACTCTTCTCATACATTGGGCCTGGGCTTATAGTGTACCCCAGTTTAACTGAAGAGTTGATGTGTCTGTTTTTCATCCTCCCTCTAAGCTCAAAGGGGGATTCATGTCCTGATCGAGTCATCTTAAAGTCCCCAGAATCTTTCTTTAAAGTTCTATTCATAATTTTATGACATTTGTTGGGGTAAAATGATAAAAAGAGTTGTTAGTTTTTGCAGTCAAGAATCTTCCGTGAGGATTATTCATTTATCTTGCATGCTCTTGAAGCTTCCCTGGTGGCTCAGATGGTAAAGAATCTGCCTGCAATGCAGGAGACCTAGGTTCAACCCCTGGGCTGGGAAGACCCCTTGGAGAAGGGAATGACTATCCACTCCAGTATTCTTCCCTATAGAATTCCACTCTTGACAGCATAAACACAATACAATACAAAGCATAGTAGCTAGAGTTCGAGTGTGCTTACGATACATCCTAAGCTTTACATATATCATCTCATTTAATCTTCATAATCACCCTATGAAATTTTGATTGCCAAACTATCATTCAAGATGATGAAAATAAATAGACTGAAGCTTGCAACATACAGTGTAACAGAGATTATGTTGTAACAAGTATGATAATGTGGCCAGATTTATAATTTAATTTTTGCTACAGGAAAATGTGTTTCTCTGATACAGTAATAGAATCAGTAATAGATATACTTAACTTTCTTTATCAATCAGTTTTTTAACCAATCAGATTTTTAAAAAGTAGTATGCTAATAAATAATGACCAGACTTGAGAGTGGAGGGCCGAGAGAAGACCTAGGCCTTTTGTAATTGACAGGAATTGGTGATGTTGGATGGATTAGCAAGAGTAGCTGAATGTATGCTTTACTTTATCAGAAAAAGCTTCGATATCCAACTCAGTTACTCATGATCTCCTTGATAAGAAAAGATTAAATAACTGAAACAAAAGCCTGGATCAACAAATTTCTGGTCTCACATGTGTGAATAACACCTGATTATTACCAGCTAAATCCCACTGTTTTCAGTATGATAATCTACCTTGGGATGAGAAACTAATAGTGAAGTAATGAAAGGACTTGGTTTATTGCCATGTATTCTTTTAAAATATTTTTCATTTATTCACTGCACCTGGTATGGAGGCCTACCCTTTATTTTCTAATTAGACACCTGGTGATTACAGGTGCTTAATTTAGTTGAAACATTCAGGTGGTCCAGAAAAAAATAAAATTGGCTCTCTTTTCATGAAGTTATCACAGAAGTCATTCTGTAATATTTCTTTTCTGCCTTATTTTTAGTACCAAGTTCACACTGATTCATGTGGTGCTCAACATAACACTAACCCAGAAGAAAATCTATAGGTGTTTTTTGATTGAATGTAAATTCTAATGGTTAAAGTATTATACTTTTTGTGGAATTTTACCTGATCAGAATCCTTGAGCAAGGTAAGTATATGACTTACCATCACTGTATGACTAAAGAAAAGAAAACCTATTGAGAAAAGGCCTATAAATAGCTTCTTAGACTTCTTGCTATATAAAATCTTGTAGTGGTTAAGATCATAGGCTTTAGAATCAGCTGAACTGTGAATTCTAGATCCACTATTATTCCTTATTGTGAGAATTTAAATATGTTACTCTAATTCTTTGAGACTTATTTTCTTCATCTCTGAAGTAAGGTTAGTAATATGTATTTATAAGAACTTTATGGGAATTATCGGAGGAAAAAAATGAATTAAAGCACCCATCTTTGAGGTTTTACATTTACTAAAGAAATAAAAGAGAGAATGCTATCTCAAAGAACCTAAAGTTCAAAAATCTGAATCATTCAAGTTGAAAGCAAACTTCCTGACCATCTACTAATGCCATCTTGATTTTTATAGGGCCAGAAGTGTAACTGAGTCCAAGTTTATACCACTTACCACAGGAAAGCAAATCAATTGAGAGATGAAGTTTAGGGCCAGGAATGGTGACTTTATTCAGAAAGCCAGCATATTGAGATAATGGTGGACTAGTGTCCTAAAGAGCCATCTTACTGACTTAGAATTCAGTCTTCCTTTATACTAAAAGAAGAGGAGATGTGGCTGATTGATGGAAACTTCTTGGTTCCAGAACCCTTGGTTCTTAGAACTGTTCACATAGGTCTGGTCACAATGTTTCTATAAACCTCCAGTCCCTTCATGAATCATTGCCTTGTCATGGTGAAGGAACTTGTGTAACTCAATGAAGCTATGAACAAAGCCATACAGGGCCACCCAACACAGACAGGTCATAGTGGAGAGTGACAAAATGTGATCAACTGAAGGAGGGAATGGCAAACCACCCCAGTATACTTGCCATGAGAACCTACTGAACTGTATAAAAAGAAAGAAAGATATGACACTTCTTAAGTATATTCTTAACACAAAGTCAATTTTAGTAAACTGCATTGTTTTTATCTCCCTTTTGCAGAAATTGAAGTTCAAAAATGGTCAGTTATTTTTAAATTTCATGAAAGAGAATGTCTTGTACATTTTTTTATATAATAGAAAAGACATATGTTACCCAAACTCAAGGCAAACTAAACTGACTGCTGCAATATTTTCAGGCTACAGCAACATACCTGAAATAATCAGTTATTTATGTTCTACTTCTTTCTTTTAAACAAATTTTTGCCAGTGATTTTGAACAATTTTAATAATGTTTTACTGCATAGTATCTAGTGTTCCTATGGCTTTTGCTATTTTGCTTGAAAATAACAAAAAGTCTACTCCAGAGAATGAAACAATAGATTTTATAAATCAGAAGATAAAAAGTAGTATGTTCACAGTTTTATTTCTTTAACAATTTGTAATTTAGGGGAAAGAGTACATTGAATCATGAAACCCAATCTACAAGATCAGGGAAATGAGACCTGGTGAGAGCCATAAAGGGTGCAGAGACTATGTTATGGCTCATATGCAATATGGATACCTATCAAATCCTGTGAGATTGTGTAGCATCTGGGTCAGTTTGAACCTGTGATTGGAGTTTAAATTTCATCATTGGAACTTTGTTTTCCTGTTAACTAGCATAATAGTTAACAGTAGCCAAATTATTTAGAGAAGGCAGAGGAAACAGAGTTCAAATTGCCCACATCCATTGGATCATCAAAAAAAGCAAGAAAGTTCTAGAAAAAACATCTGTTTCTGCTTTATTGACTATGCCAAAGCCTTTAACTGTGTGGATCATAACAAACTGTAAAAATTCTGAAAGAGGTGGGAATACCAGACTCCTGACCTGCCTCTTGAGAAATCTGTATGCAGGTCAAGAAGCAACAGTTAGAACTGAACATGGAACAACAGACTGGTTCCAAATCAGGAAAGGAGTACGTCAAGGTTGTATATTGTCACCCTGCTTATTTAAATTATATCCAGAGTACATCATGAGAAACACTGAGCTGGATGAAGCACAAGCTGGTATCAAAATTGCCAGGAGAAATATCAATAATCTCAGATATGCAGATGACACCACCCGTATGGCAGAAAGTGAAGAAGAACTAAAGAGCCTCTTGATGAAAATGAAAGAAGAAAGTGAAAAAGTTGGCTTAAAGCTCAACATTCAGAAAACTAAGATCATGGTATCTGGTCTCATCACTTCATAGCAAATAGATGGGGAAAGAGTGGTAGACTTTATTTTGGGGCTCCAAAATCACTGCAGAAGATGACTGCAGGCACAAAATTAAAATACACTTGCCCTTGGAAGAAAGATTATGACCAACCTAGACAGCATATTAAAAAGCAGAGACATTACTTTGCCAATAAAAGGCCGTCCAGTCAAAACGATGGCTTTTCCAATGGTCATGTATGGATATGAGAGCTGGAATATAAAGAAAGCTGAGCACCAAAGAATTGATGCTTTTCAACTGTGATGTTGGAGAAGACTCTTGAGGGTCCATTGGACTGCAAGGAGATCCTAAAGGAAATCAGTCCTGAATTTTCACTGGAAGGATTGATGCTGAAGCTGAAATTCCAAACTTTTGCCACCTGATGCAAAGAACTGACTCCTTGGAAAAGACCCTGATTCTGGGAAAGATTGAAGGCAACAGGAGAAGGGGACAACAGAAGATGAGGTGATTGGATGGCATTGCTGACTCCATGGACATGAGTTTGAGTAAACTCCGGGAGTTGCTGATGGGCAGGGAGGCCTGGCGTACTGCAGTCCGTGTGTTTGCAAAGAGTTGGACACAATTGAGTGACTGAACTGATACAAATTATAATGAAATCTAAGTCTGACCTTCATTAGTATCAGGTGTCCAAACTCTTAAAGCATCAATTTCCCCATCTTTACAATGTGAAAAAGGAAATAATAAGTAACTCTCCCAGGGTTGTTACAAGCTTTGGTGGTGGTGGTGTCATCACTCAGTCATGTTCTACTGTTTGCAACCCCATGGACTGTGGCCTGCCAGGCTCCTCTCTCCATGGAGTTTCTGAAGCAAGATTACTGGAATGGGTTGCCATGTCCTCCTCCAGGAGATCTGCCCCATCCAGGAATCAAACCTGTGTCTCAGGCAGTCTGTTGCATTGCCTACAGATTCTTAACTGCTGAACCACCAGGGGAACCCATATGAGTTAAATAGTTAGTACAGGTGCTTTTCACATTCAATTCTCAGGAAGTGTTAGCAATTATGATTTGGTAGGGATGGGAGTCATCCTAACAAGTGACACTCTGCCTATTGTGGAACATCCAACACTCATCTTCTTGCTCTTATTGGAGGAATTTAACCACAGAACAGAACAACTCATCCCTCTTTGAAATGGTCTGTAATTTGATTAACAAGAAAGAACATAGAAAAAGGAAGAAATTTAGGTTTCATTTCTTTTTTTTTTTCCTTTTTTAAAAAAAATTATTTTTTTTAATTGTTTTTGCCATACATTGTCATGATATCACCATGGGTTTACATATGCTTCCCCTCCGGAACCCCCCTTCCTCCTCCCTCCCCCCCGGGAAATCTCGCTGCACCAGTCCCGAGTATCAATCCTGGGCTGGCGATTGATTAGACATATGACAATTAACATGCTTCAATGCCCTTCTCCCATATCATCCCACCCTTACCCTCATCCACAAAGTCCACGAGTCTATTCTATACATCTGCCTTCCTTTTGTTGTCTCGCATGTCTCGTCTTTCTAAATTCCATATATATGCGTTAATATACTCTATTGTTGTTTTTGCTTCTGGCTTACTTCACTCTGGATAATGGGCTCCAGTTTCGTCCATCTGAGTAGGATTGCTTCAAATGAATTTTTTTTTTAATGCTGAGTAATATTCCACTGTGTATATGTACCACAGCTTTCTTATCCATTTGTCAGTTGATGGGCATCTAGGTTGCTTCCATGGTTTCATTTCTTTAGTTTTTAAATGAACTGAAATGAATTGAATGAAAACTGTTGCTTTTGGCTATAATCTGTTGACAGTTCTTGCATGTGAGAAGAAAGGGAGAGCTATGGGTTCCTAAACTGAATGTTGTAAATGAATTTAACCACTTGAAAAAATAATTTATGGGCTGAAATGCATTAAAAATGAATAGTAACAATGAGCATCTGAAAACATAAATATTCTTTCAATTTATAAATGAATTCTCTCATGTGTTATCTCTTTTAATTCCTGTAGACACTTTCTTATTTAGATATTATTATCATTGCCATTTACCAGATAAGAAGTAGTGTGACTCAAAGTATTGTTAGTAATGACTAGCTTATTATCCAATAACTAAGGCTTCTAGCTATGTTTGTTTTGTATATATGTGCATGTGTGCATGCATGAGCTCAGTCCCTCAGTCATATCCAACTTTTTGCAATCTGATGAACTGTAACTCAGCAGACTATTCTGTCCATGGAATTTTCCAGGCAAGAATACTAGAGTGGCTTGCCATTTCCTACCCCAGGGGATCTTCATTACCCAGGGATCAAACCTGAATTTCTCGTGTCTCAGTCTCCTCCATTGGTAGGTGGATTCTCTACCACTGCAACACCTGGGACGGCCCATATGTATACACAAACACATACATATATAATGTGCATATGTAAAATATAAGTATATATTTCACATGTGCACTATATATGTATACATACATATGCATATGTATATGTGTGTACACATATTTTAAAATATGTGTATATATTAATATATGTGTGTATATATTCATACTCATATGCACACACATACATATATATATATATAAAGCTGGACAGTATATACTATGTTTGCAAATATATAGAATATACTCAGATATTCTGGAAAGTATGAACACAAATTTGATATTAACATGACAATGTTATTTGCAAAAGTAAAGAATTCGCCTATATAAGTTATAACTGAAGAAAAAATTATTGTCCAACTTCCTTTATTGAAATGACTGGTAAAATGTCTAATATGTGATTCATGTGAGTAAATAAACATGCTCCTCATATAGGAGCAAATAACTTACTAGATACATTTTACTCATATCTAATTTTCTCCAAGAATATAAGTAATTTTAACAAATTGAATTCATTACTTACTCTAAATTGAATTAAAATGATTTCTTGCATTTCTTATGTGAAGGAGGTCACTGGGGTTTTCTTTCCTCTCAAACACAAATTATGAATCCATATTCTTTCTTGGATTGATTATGTGTGTAATGAAAGGCTTTGAATGGAATTCAGAGAGCATCTCAAAAGAGAATTAATATTTATTAGACATTATTTGAGTGGGAAGAAATGCACTTTGTATTATATTATGAAATGAATGTAAAATTACTGAGCACTAACATGTGAGGTTATTATACACTAAAGTATTTGACTGTGTGGATCACAACAAACAGTGGAAAATTCTTCAAGAGATGGGAATACCAGGCCACCTTACCTTTCTCCTAAGAAATATGTATGCAGGTCAAGAAGTAACAGTTAGAACTGGACATGGAACAAAGGACTTTTTCCAAATGAGGAAAAGAGTACATCAAGACTGTATATTGTCACCCTGCTTATTTAACTTATATGAAGAGTACATCATGAGATACACTGGACAGGATGAAGCACAAGCTGGAATCAAAATTGCAGGGAAAAATGTTAATACTCTCAGATATGTAGATAACACCACCCTTATGGCAGAGGGCAAAGAGGAGCTAAAGAACCCCTTGATGAAAGTGAAAGAGGAGAGTAAAAAAGCTGGTTTAAAATGCAACATTAAAAATATTAAGATCATAGCATCCAGTCCAATCACCACATGACAAATAGATGGGAAAAAAAAATGAATACAGTGGCTGACTTCATTTTCTTGGGCTCCAAAAACACTGCAGACGGTGACTGCAGCCATGAAATTAAAAGACATTTGCTCCTTGGGAAAAAAGCTAAGATAAACCTAGACAGCATACAAAAAAAGCAGAGATGTTATTTTGCCAACAACAGTTCATATAGTCAAACTATGGTTTTTCCAGTAGTCATGTATGGATGCGAGAGTTGGACTATAAAGAAAACTGAGCACCAAAGAATTGGTGCCTTTGAACTGTGGTGTTGGAGAAGACTCTTGAGAGTCCCTTGGACTGCAAGGAGATCCAACCAGTCCATCCTAAAAGAAATCAGTCCTAAATAGTCACTGAAAGGACTGATGCTGAAAACTGAATCTCCAATACTTTGGCCACCTGATGTGAAGAACTGACTCATTAGAAAAGACCCCAATGCTGGGAAAGATTGAAGGCAGATGGAGAAGGGGACGACAGAAGATGAGATGGTTGGATGATATTCCTGACTCAATGGACATGAATTTGAGCAAGATCCAGGAGTCGATGATGGACAGGGAAGCCTGGTGTGTTTCAGTCCTTGGGTCACAAATAGCCCAGTATGACTGAACTGAACTGAATATGTGAGGTGCTTTCACTTATATTGTATATTTTTATCTTAATGACATAACAATATGGTAATTGTTAACCTATTTTGATGGAGAAGGCAATAGCAACCCATTCTAGTACTCTTGCCTGGAAAAGCCCATGGATGGAGGAGCCTGGCTGGCTGTGGTCCATGGGGTCGCTAAGAGTCGGACACGACTGAGTGACTGAGCGACTTCACTTTCACTTTTCACTTTCATACATTGGAGAAGAAAATGGTAACCCACTCCACTGTTCTTGCTTGGAGAATCCCAGGGACAGGGGAGCCTGGTGGGCTGCCATCTATGGGGTTGCATAGAGTCGGACACGACTGGAGTGACTTAGCAGCAGCAGGAGTAACCTCTTTTGAAAATGAAAAAAAATCAAGTCACAGGTAAGTTATTCACTGAACATAAGATTATATAAACAGTAAATGGCAATTTTTCATTCAATTCCACTTTTTTCTAACTTCAAAGAACGTGTTATTCTCTTTTACAAAATTACTTGTTTCTTTTTTGATTGAAGTTGCCAGCCCATAACCATGTTAATAAATGAAACAGATGAAGATTAACATTTTCATGTGGCTGCTTCTTTATTCTTTCTGGGTATCTTACTGTCTGAGTTCTCAGCTTTTTAAGAATTTCTGAGTGGTGTTACTCAATATTACAACCTCATGTGGCGATTGAAGACAAAAATACCATATTAGGGAATTCCCTGGTGGTCTAGTGGTTAGAACTTCATACATTCACTGCACAGGGCAGGGAAGCTAAGATCCCACAAGCTGTGCAGAGCATGATAAAAAGTAATATAATAATAACAATGCAGATTAAAAAAAAAACCGTAAGTTAAATTCTGCCTCTATCATTCATTTATTAGGTTGATGGCCTTGACAAATTTAGCAGATTTCTGAGCCTCATTACTTCCAAATTGTGGTATTTCCAAAGAGTATAGGATTCATTCAYCAGTTTGTTCCATATCCATTGGGAATTTTACGTTCCTCACATACCTTGCCAAGCTACTCTTTATAAAGTACATCCACTCCCTCCCCCTACACACGTTTATTATTTATTAATCTCACTCTTGATATATTTCTTTCTATAATGAATTACATTTTGAAATTCTTTCATTTATTTTATTTAGTTTTCTTTGCCTCCATTGAATAAGAAGCCTTGTCTGTATGATCATGATTTTATGTCCAGTGCCTAGTACTTTTCCTCACACAAATATCAATTCTCAAAAACTATTGACTGAATGGAGAAATGATTGAAATGACTGCTATTTGAGTCAAATTAGAAAAACAGTAACATTAACAAGTCGTTTCCTTAGTTCTGATTGGCATGTGGGACATATTGTAACTCATTAGTCTCTAAGTGAGGTAGAACATTTACATTAATTTAAAGTGCTGATCTGCTACTTTCCTGATGTAAACTGTTTCTTAATAATGTGGCCACACAAAATATTTCTAAACATTCCAAGAAAAACTAAAATGTCAAAAGTGATTTGTAATATGTGATGTCTCTTAGAAGCATAAAATAAAACTAAATTCAGAATTTTTGAATTCTGAATAAAAGTGTTATGGTGGATTGACACTGTCCTTTGAGAGTTTATTTCTTAAAAAAAAAGTATATACTCTTCAAGATACAGCAGCAATTAGAATGTTAAAGATTTTAATGCTTTATGATTAGCACGTAGACTTTTTTTTTAATATGCTTAACTGTCTAATGTCCTAGGAATTATGAAGACAATTCCTTTAAAGTGTTTATTATTTCCTTTAGACTCTATAATAAAGACTATTAATTAACATTTTCCTATAAATAAGACATTTATTCTTTATAAAATAGTATGAGACAATTTTGCAAATAAATACAGGCTGTAATTATTCTAATCAATATTTAAGTATATTTACATTTAATGACTAGACATTCCCTGTGTTTAGTGTTACTACCATCTAAAAGCCATATCAAATTGGGAAGAACTGACATGTTCACATTATTGAGTCTTCCTGAATTTTCATGAACATGGAATATTTCTCTGTTCATTTAGTTCTTTGAATTCTTTCATTAAAGATTTATTATTTTCCTCATATAGATCTTACACATATTTTATTAAATTTACACCAAAATATTTCATTTTAGGTGTGCAATTGTAATAGGGTTGTGTATTGCTATTATAGAGAAAAGTAATTGACTTTAGTATATTAATCTTGTATTATGAAATTTTTCTATACTAATTTATTAGTTCCAGGATAGGGATGTTCTGCCAATTTTTGAAGATTTTATAAAATAAAAAATGACCATACATCTGCAACAGAGTTTTATTTCTTCTTTCACAGTCTAAAATCTGTAATTTCCTTATCTTATTACATTAACTAGGATTCCAATATGATGTTGAAAAGCAGTGGTTAGAAGGGATATCTTGGAGTTGTTCCTGATTTTCAGGGAAGAGTTCTTAGTTTCTCTCTATTAAGAGTTTTTGTTTTTGATAACTAGGAAATCATCAGTTCAGTAACTCAGTCATGTCTGACTCTTTGCAACCCCATGAAATGCAGCCAGGCCTCCCTGTCCATCACCAACTCCTGGAGTCCACCCAAACCCATGTCCATCGAGTTGGTGATGCCATCCAGCCATCTCATCCTCTGTCTTCCCCTTCTCCTCCTGCCCCCAATCCTTCCCAGCATCAGGGTCTTTTCCATTGAGTCAACTCTTTGCATCAGGTGGCCGAAGGATTGGAGTTTCAGCTTCAACATCAGTCCTTCCAATGGACACCCAGGACTAATCTCCTTTAGGATGGAATTGTTGGATTTCCTTGCAGTCCAAGGGACTCTCAAGAGTCTTCACTAACACCACAGTTCAAAACCATAAATTCTTCAGAGGTCAGCTTTCTTCACCGTCCAACTCTCACATCCATACATGACTACTGGAAAGACCATAGCATTGACTAGACGGACCTTTGTTGGCCAAGTAATGTCTCTGCTTTTCAATATGCTATCTAGGTTGGTCATAATCTTCCTTCCAAGGAGTAAGTGTATTTTAATTTCATGGCTGCAAACACCATCTGTAGTGATTTTGGAGCCCAGAAAAATAAAATCTGACACTGTTTCCACAGTTTCCCCATCTATTTCCCATGAAGTGATGGGACCAGATGCCATGATCTTAGTTTTCTGAATGTTGAGCTTTAAGCCAACTTTTTCCTTCTCATCTTTCACTTTCATCAATAGGCTTTTTAGTTCCTCTTCACTTTCTACCATAAGGGTGGTGTTGCCTGCGTATCTAAGGTTATTGAAATTTCTCCCAGCAAACTTGATTCCAGCTTGTGCTCCCTCCAGCCCAATGTTTCTCATGATGTACTCTGCAAATAAGTTAAATAAGCAAGGTGACAATATACAGCCTTGACATACTCCTTTTCCTATTTGGAACCAGTCTATTGTTTCATGTCCAGTACAAATGATTTTGAGGAGCCTTTTTGAGATTATTGAAGGTACTGTTGACCTCTGAATTCCATGCAACAAAACTTGTAAGACACTCACTAGTTTTCTGAACTAGTGAGTTTATAATAATCTATCTATTTTTTTAAAGTTTTGCATAATTTTAAGTATTCAATAATTTATCCTTAGGTAATAATAGCTAACATCATACTCAACACTGAAAAGTTAAAACCTTTACCTACAAGATCATGAAAAAGGAAAGGATGCCCACTCTTACCACTTTTATTTAGCATAATACTGGAATTAGTACACAAAGAATTTGGGCAATACAAAGAAATAAAAGGCATTCAAATTGGAAAGGAAAACAAAATTGTTATTTATAGATAATATGATCTTATATACCAAAAATATTAACTAAAAGACTCAACCCCATAACTATTGAAACTAATCAACAAATTTAGTGAAGTTGTAAGATATAAAATCAATATCTAGAAACTAGATACATGTCTGTAAATACTAACAATAAAATATCCCTGTAAAGGAAATAAAGAAAACTTCCATCCATAGTAGAATCAAAAACAATAAAATACTGAGGGATAAAGAATTAGTTTGAAGGAGAATTAGAAAATTTATATTTTCAAAATCTGTAGAAAATGAGATGATCCCTCAGTAAAGCTTTAAGACATTGTTGTCTTGGCGCATAAGCTTTCCCAAGTGAAGACAAATAATTATTGATTATCTTTATACAATAGGAGGCCAAGAATGTCAAATACATCTATCACAATGGAACATTTAAACAAAGAGGCTAAATGAAGCTTCTTGTTTTGATTAGGCACTTCAGAAATGTTCATATGTGTGTGCTTGCTTAGTCCCTCAGTCCTGCCCAACTCTTTGCAACCCCATGAACTGTATCCTGCCTGGATCCTTTGTCCATGGGATTCTCCAGGCAAGAATATTGCTGTAGATTACCATTCCCTTCTGCAGGGTCAGAAATGTGAAGGATACATATTTTACTTATTGCTTGAAAATCTCAAAAAAAAAAACAACAACCCTATAATCTTGATCACTTGGTTATAAGTAAAATTAACCTTAGAAAGAACCATGCAAGGTAGATCTATGTATTCCTCAAGTTTCAACTTTAATATATTACTGAGAAATAGTAGATAATGGTTTATAAATGTTAATCTGGTTTCTGACTAGCTCAGTATCTATTATTTTGCAATATTAGTAGCTTCATTTGCTCATAAATATATTAGAATTTTACCAAACTCTAAATTACTTATCAGTTATTATTTGAATATCTGCTATAGGGAGAACAAATATCAAAATATTGGCTAGACAATGATCAAAGGTAGGGTTTTTTCTGAGAATACTGTATATAATATTTCAGCTAAATATTTTATTTAACAGTTGTAATTAGAGTAAATTTCTTTCTATAAAATTTAATAATATATTTGACAGGCTTTTTTCATAGAAAAAAAAGATATGTCACAAAGGGATAGTTAGAGGTTGAGACATGGAGCAGAATTTGGAATTACTAGAATTTCATACCACTCAAGGAATCTGCTCTTCTATAGTAGCAGGATATATAGTAGAATTGCTGTTGTTGTCCAGTCTCTAAATCATGTTCAACTCTTTGTGATCCTATGGATTACAGTCACGCTGGTCTTCCCTGTCCTTCGTCATCTCCTGGAGCTTGCTCAA
Organism: Antilocapra americana; assembly: GCA_007570785.1. Lineage (NCBI taxonomy): Eukaryota > Metazoa > Chordata > Mammalia > Artiodactyla > Antilocapridae > Antilocapra > Antilocapra americana. The sequence goes on from ML664196.1 coordinate 2,897,383, forward strand.
ACTCATGTCCATTGATTTGGTGATGCTATCCAACCATCTTATCCTCTGTCATCCTCTTCTCCGTTTGCCTTTCATCTTTCCCAGCATCAGGGTCTCTTCCAATAAGTTGGCTCTTCACATAATGGTAGAATAATTAGTGTTACCCATATCTATAAGAAAATGACTTTTCACTGTCTTCCTCCAGTTCCCCTTCCTCTGGTAACCATGAATACTATTTCTTTTTCTGTGAGTTTGTTCGCTTGTTTTTGAAGTATAATTGACCAAAAACATGGTTATTTACTATCTTCCCCATATCGTTCATTTCATAACTGTGACTCATGTATTTTGCAACTGTAAGTTTGTACCACACTCATTTTTTCCTCCCTCTATCCTTCTCGACAATGGCAAGTACTTGTTTGTCCTCTATGAGTTGGTTTCTGTTTCGTTATGTTTGTTCATTTGTTTTGTTTATTTAGATACCACATAGAAGTGAAATGATACATACATACAGTATTTATTTTTGTCTCTCTGACTTATTTCACTTACTTCACTTAATACCCTCTCAGTGTATCCATGCTCTTGCAAATGGCATGATTTCAATTCTTTTTATGGCTAAATAATATTCTTCCATTTATGTATTGTTGTCGTATTTCGCAGATGACTCAGTAGTAAATAATCCTGCCAATGCAGCAGACACAGGTTTGATCCCTGAATTGGGAAGACTCCCTGGGGAAGGAAATGACAACCCACTCCAGTATTCTTAACTAGAAATTCCATAGATGTAGAAGTCTGGTGGACTATAGCCTAATGAGGTCCCAAAAGAGGTTGATGTCACTATAGACAGCATATATATGGGCTTTTGTTTGTTCAATTCACTAGCCACTTTATGTGTTTTGATTGGAATGTTTGCTTAACACTTAAAGTAATTATTGATAGGTATTTCCATTTTTGGGGTGATTTATAGTTCTTTTTTGTTGTTGTTCCTTGTTTCTTTTGTTCTCTTCCCTTATATTTTGATGACTTCTTTGAATAAAATTACAATCATTACTTAGAGCTCTTTATTAGGTAGATTTCCTATGTCCACTTTACTTAGTTTTTCTTCGGCATTGTCACTTCATTTGGAAAATGTTTCGCTGTTGTGTCATTTGCCAAATTTGCTGCTTTTATTTTTATCTGTCTGGAAGGTTTGGCCTTGGAGTACAGAATGAAGCAGGGCAAAGGCTAATAGTTTTGACAAGAGAATGCACTGGTCATAGAAAACACCCTCTTCCAACAACACAAGAGAAGACTCTACACAAGGACATTACCAGATGGTCAACACTGAAATCAGATTGATTATATTCTTTGCAGCCAAAGGTGGAGAAGCTCTATACAGTCAACAAAAACAAGAGGAGGAGCAGACTGTGGCTCAGATCATGAACTTCTTCTTGCCAAATTCAGACTTAAATTAAAGAAAGTAGGGAAAACCACTAGACCATTCAGGCATAACCTAAATCAAATCCCTTATGATTATATAGTGGAAGTGAGAAATAAATTTAAGGGGCTAGATCTGACAGACAGAGTGCCTGATGAACTATGGATGGAGGTTTGTGGCATTGTACGGGAAACAAGGAGCAAGACCATCCCCAAGAATAAGAAATGCAAAAAAGCAAAATGGCTGTCTGAGGAGGGCTTCCAAATAGCTGTGAAAAGAAAGAACATGAAAAGCAAAGGGGAAAAGGAAAGATATATCTATTTGAATGAAGAATCCCAGAGAATAGCAAGGAGAGATAAGAAAGCCTTCCTCAGTGATCAATACAAAGAAATAGAGGATAACAATAGAATGGGAAAGACTAGAGATCTCCTCAAGAAAATTAGAGATACCAAAGGAACATTTCATACAAAGATGGGCTCAATAAAGGCCAGAAAATATATGGACCTAACAGAAGCAGAATATATTAAGAAGAGGTGGCAAGAATACACAGAAGAACTATAGGAAAACAATCTTCACGACCCAGATAATCACAATGGTGTGATCATTCACCTAGAGCCAGACATCATTGAATGTGAAGTCAATGGACGTTAGGAACCGTCATTACGAACAAAGCTAGTGGAGGTGATGGAATTACAGTTGATCTATTTCAAATCCTAAAAGATCATGCTGAGAAGGTGCTGCACTCAAAATTCCAGAAAATGTAGAAAATGCAGCAGTAGCCACAAGACTGGAAATGGTTAGTTTTCATTCTGATCCCAAAGAAAGGCAATGCCAAAGAATCTTCAAGCTACCATACAATTGCACTCATCTCACACGCTAGTAAAGTAATGCTCAAAATTCTCCAAGCCTGGTTTCAACAATACTTGAGCCATGAACTTCCAGGTGTTCAAGTTGGATTTAGAAAAGGCAGAGGAACCAGATATCAAATTGCCAACATCCATTGGATCATTGAAAAATTAAGAGAATTCCAGAAAAACGTCTGTTTCTGCTTTATTGTCTATGCCAAAGCCTTTGACTGTGTGGATCACCACAAACTGTGGAAAATTATTCAAGATATGTGAATACCAGATCACCTGATTTGCCTCTTGAGAAATCTGTATGAAGTTCAGGAAGAAACAATTAGAACTTGGCATGGAACCACAGACTATTTCCGAATAGAAAAAGGAATATGTCAAGACTACATATTGTCACCCTGCTTACTTAACTTATTTGCAGCGTACATCATGAGAAATGCTGAGCTGGATAAAGCAGAAGCTGGTATTACGATTTCCAGGAGAAATAACAATAACCTCAGATATGCAGATGACACCACACTTATGGCAGAAAGTGAAGAACTAAAGAGCCTCTTTATGAAAGTGAAAGAGGAGAGTGAAAATGTTGACTTAAAACTCCACATTCAGAGAACCCAGACCATGGCAATGGGTCCCATCATTTCATGGCAAATAGATGGGGAAACTGGAAACAGTGGCAGACTTTTTTTTTCATGGCTGCAAAATCACTGCAGATGGTGACTGCAACCATGAAATTATAAGATGCTTACTCCTTGAAAGGAAAGTTATGACTAATCTGGACAGCATACTAAAAAATAGAGACATTACTTTTCCTACAAAGGTCCGTCTACTCAAGGCTATGGTTTTTCCAGTAGTCATGTATGGATGTGAGAGTTGGACTATAAAGAAAGCTTAGCACCAAAAATTGATGCTTCTGAACTGTGCTGTTGGAGAAGACTCTTTTATTTTTAAATCTTTTAATGATTGTAAAAATGTTCAATTTACATACCATTTTTTGCAAAACCCTTTGAGGACTATCTCTATTATTTTTAGTCTCATTCCCAAAGAGTATCTGGGACTGAAATAATTTTACAGGTTAATTCTTTTTTAAAAATTTTTTTTAATTTTATATTTTTTATTTTTTTTTATTGTTTTTGCCATACAATGTCATGATATCACCATGGGTTTACATATGCTTCCCCTCCAGAACCCCCCTCCCTCCTCCCTCCCGCCCGGGAAATCTCGCTGCACCAGCCCCAAGCATCAATCCTGGGCTGGCAATTGATTAGACACATGACAATTAACTTGTTTCAATGTCCTTCTCCCATATCATCCCACCCTTACCCTCATCCCCAAAGTTCACGAGTCTATTCTATACATCTGCGTTCCTTTTGCTGTCTCGCATGTTGGGTTCTCGTTACCGTCTTTCTAAATTCCATATATATGTGTTAATATACTGTATTTTTGTTTTTCCTTCTGGCTTACTTCACTCTGGATAATGGGCTCCAGTTTCGTCCATCTGAGTAGAATTGCTTCAAATGAATTTTTTTTTAATGCTGAGTAATATTCCATTGTGTATATGTACCACAGCTTTCTTATCCATTCGTCAGTTGATGAGCATCTAGGTTGCTTCCATGTCCTGGCTATTGTAAACAATGCAGCGATGAACATTGGGGTACACGTGGCTCTTTCAATTCTGGTTTCCTCGGTGTATATGCCCAGCAGTGGGATTGCTGGGTCATATGGCAGGACTATTTGCAGCTTTTTAAGGAACCTCCACACTGTTTTCCATAGTGGCTGTACTAGTTTGCATTCCCACCAACAGTGTAAGAGGGTTTCCTTTTCTCCACATCCTCTCCAGCATTTATTGCTTGTAGATTTTTGGAAGGCAGCCATTCTGACTGGTGTAAAGTGGTACAAACAGATGGAGAAATATGCCGTGTTCGTGGATTGGAAGAATCAATATAGTGAAAATGAGTATACTACCCAAAGCAATCTATAGATTCAATGCAATTCCTATCAAGCTACCAGAGGTCTTTTTCAAAGAATTAGAACAAATAATTTCTCAATTTGTATGGAAATACAAAAAACCTCGTATAGCCAAAGCAATCTTGAGAAAGAAGAATGGAACTGGCGGAATCAACCTACCTGACTTTAGGCTATACTACAAATCCACAGTCGTTAAGACAGTATGGTACTGGCACAAAGACAGAAACATAGATTAATGGAACAGAATAGAAAGCCCAGAGATAAATCCACGCATCTATGGACACCTTATCTTTGACAAAGGAGGCAAGAATATACAATGGAGAAAAGACAACCTCTTTAACAAGTGGTGCTGGGAAAACTGGACAGCCACTTGTAAAAGAATGAAACTAGATCACTTTCTAACACCATACACAAAGATAAACTCAAAATGGATCAAAGATCTAAGCATAAGACCAGAAACTATAAAACTCCTAGAGGATAACATAGGCAAAACACTCTCTGCCATAACCCAAAGAGGGATACTCCATGACCCACCTCCCAGAATATTGGAAATAAAAACACGAATAAACAAATGGGACCTAATTAAAATTAAAAGCTTTTGCACAACAAAGGAAACTATAAGCAAGGTGAAAAGACAGCCTTCAGAATGGGAGAAAATAATAGCTAATGAAGCAACGGGCAAACAGTTAATCTCAAAAATATACAAGCAACTCCTGTAGCTCCATTCTAGAAAAATAAACAACCCAATCAAAAAGTGGGCCAAAGAACTTAACAGACATTTCTCCAAAGAAGGCATAAAAATGGCTAACAAACACATGAAAAGATGCTCAACATCACTCATTATCAGAGAAATGGAGAAGACTCTTGAGAGTCCCTTGGACTGCAAGGAGATCCAACCAGTCAATACTAAAGGAAATCAGTCCTGAATATTCATTGTAAGGGCTGATGTTGAAGCTGAAACTCCAATACTTTGGCCACCTGATGTGAAGAACTGACTTATTTGAAAAGACCCTGATGCTGATAAAGATTGAGGGCAGGAGGAGAAGGGGATGAAAGAGAATGAGATGGCTGGATGGCATCACCGACTCAATGGATATGAGTTTGAGTAAATTCTTGGATTTGCTGATGGACAGGGAGGACTGGCATGTTGAAGTCCATGGGGTCTCAAATATTTGGACATGACTGATGAACTGAACTGAACTGAACTGTTAGGTTGGTTATGTTTTCAAATTTGTATAAGTGGCCCTTTGTAGGAGACATCTATGTATTCTAGGCGCACTCTCCCTTCTGGTCACTAGACCTACGTGCTCTAGAGATGAACCTTTTGTGCCCTGCCTGGGTCCTTCTGTTGTAGAATGCTTATTACTGTGGGCTGTCTTGTAGGCATGGCTACCCACCCACCCCTGTCCATTTGGTTGCCAGGTACTGTCTTGTGTGGAGATTGCTTGACATTGGTTGTTGGAGCCAGTTCATGAGGTGGCTGACCTTTGAGCTGCAGAGTTTCTTAGGGCTAGTGTGGGCATCGGTGCATGGAGCTAGGCTTTGTGGTAGATGGTTGCAGGGCCAGCGTCCTGGATCTAGTGTGAGTGTGCTCGTGAGGGGAGTTGGATCACTGGGCCTCTGATGAAGGGCTTTAAGTGTGTTGGAGCTAATGATAGCTTGTTGGTGGGTGGGGCTGAGGCCTTGGGAATCCTGAAGCTAGTGTCATATCCTGGTAGGAAGAATACTCTGGCTTCAGGGCCTTTGGTCCCAGAGCTGGTGTCTACATGTTGGTGGCTGGTCTAGATTCTGGAATTGCTGCCTTCACGGCCCATTTTGTCCCAGGGCTGGTGCTGGCCTACTAGTTGGCCCTCTGGATGTGGCCAGGGTTGTGGGGTCCTGGGACTTGTGCCAGTCTGCCGATGTGTGGCCTAGATCCTGACATTGAAGATTGCCAGGCTGAACTAGTCCTAGAGCTAGTGTCCCTCAACTGGTTGGAACCAGGTCCAGGTTTCTCTGTCTGCAGGGCCTTGGGGGTTCTGGGGGGTAGTGCTGGTGTAATGTTGTGTAGGACTGGTTCTTGGGCCATCTGAAACTAGAGTCATCATTCATATATTTAGATTTTTTAAATCTATTTTGAGTTCATTTTTATGCATGATATGAGGCAAAAGTCTAAGTTAAGCAAAATAAAAATAAATAACTAGCCTTGATTAAAATCTTGCTCCCTAAAGAATACTAGTAATTAAATAATACATAAACTATAACAAAGAAGCAATATTTACAAAATAGTTCTCAAAGGACAACTGTTCAGGATATATATATATATATATATATATATATAAGAATTCCTACAATCCAATATTAACATGACAATAATTCAATAAAAAGTGGGAAAGAAATCTGAAGAGACACTTCACTTATGTAGATCTATTAATAATGAACAAACCCATAAAGAAATGCCAATAGTATTATTAATCAGATAAATTCTAATAAAAAACATAAAGATAGATGTATATTGAACACAATGGCTAAAATAAAAAAGATTGACAACACCACTTGTTGGTGTGCAAGTGGAACAATAGAGCTCTCAATTTTGTAATTTTTAATGGAATACAGAATCACACAATACTTTGAAAAATGTTCTGAGAATTCTTCTGAATACATATTTACACCATTGCTTGCACCAAGAAATTCCACACCCAGAGGTTCATCCAAGAAAATTACAATGAATATCCTCAAAAACACTGTACAAGAATTGATCATAGCAGCTTTATTTCCATATCCAAAATAGATAATGGCCTAGATGCCCGTTCCTAGAAATATTTCATAACTATACCTGATTACAGTTGTGATAGACTAATAATCAATCATAAAGAGGAACAAATAACTGAAGCACAGAGCATCTCCATGAATCACAAACACACTGCACTAAATGTAAGAGCTTGGCCCTAAAGAATGACCCTACTGATAATTTTCTATGGAAAATTCTTAAAGAGATGGGAATGCTGAACCACCTGACCTGCCTCTTAAGAAATCTGTATCCAGGTCAGGTAGCAGCATTACAACTGGACATGAAACAACAGGCTGCATCCAAATAGGAAAAGGAGTACGTCAAGGCTGTATATTGTCACCCTGCTTATTTAACTTACATGCAGAGTACATCATGAGAAACGCTGGACTGCAGGAAGCATAAGCTGGAATGAATATATGCTGGGAGAAATATCAATAACCTCAGATATGCAGATGACACCACCCTTATGGCAGAAAGTGAAAAAGAACTAAAGAGCCTCATGATGAAAGTGGAAGAGGAGAGTGAAAAAGCTGGCTTAAAGCTCAACATTCAGAAAACTAAGATCATGACATCCAGTCTCATCATTTCATGGCAAATAGAAGGGGAAACTGGAAACAGTGGCAGATTTTATTTTGGGGGGCTTCAAAATCACTGTAGATGGTGATTTCAACCATGAAATTAAAAGACACTTACTCCCTGGAAGGAAAGTTATGACCAACATAGACAGCATATTAAAAAGCAGAGACATTACTTTGTCAACAAAAATCCATCTAGTGAAGGCTATAGTTTTTCCAGTAGTCATGTATGGATGTGAGAATTGGACTACAAAGAAAGCTGAACACTGAAGAATTGATGCTTTTGAACTATGGTGTTGGAGAAGACTCTTGAGAGTCTCTTGGACTGCAAGGAGATCTAACCAGTCCATCCTAAAGGAGATCAGTCCTGGGTGTCCCTTGGAAGGACTGATGTTGAAGCTGAAACTCCAATACTTTGGCCACCTGATGCGAAGAGCTGACTCATTGGGAAAGACCCTGATACTGGGAAAGATTGAATGGAGGAGGAGAAGGGGGCAACAGAGGACGAGATGGTTGGATGGCATCACCAAGTCAATGGATATGAGTTTGAGTAGACTCTGAGCATTGATGATGGACAGGGAGGCCTGGCATGCTGTTGCAGTCCATGGTGTCTCAAAACGTTGAACACACCTGAGCGAATGAACTGAACTAATTGATAATGAAAATCTGTAATGGGAAAAATAATGACTGACAAAAAAAAGAACAGTGGTTGTTTCAGGGGTTACTGGATTTGGGATTGACTGGAAAGGAAAATAAGGAAATATTAGAGTGGACTTAAGCTTTCTTGGTGGCTTAGAGAGTAAAGAATCTGCCTACAATGCAGGAAACCTGGGTTCAGTTCCTGTTTGGGAAAATCCCCTGGAGAATGGAATGAATATACATTGAAGGACTGGAAAAGGCCAGTTTTCATTTCAGTCCCAAAGAAGGGCAATGGCAAAGAATGTTCAAAGTGAAAAGTGAAACTGAAAGATGCTCACGCTCAAAATCCTTCCAGTGAGGCTTCAACAGTGTGTGAATTGAGAACTTACAGATGTACCAGTTGGATTTGGCAAAGGCAGAGAAACCAGAGATCAAATTACCAACATCTGGCAGATAATAGAAAAAGCAAGAGAATTCCAGAAACAAACAAACAAACAAACAAAACATTTAATTCTGCTTCATTGACTATGCTAAATCCTTTGACTGTATGGATCATAATAAATGGTGAAAAATTCTTAAAGAGATGAGAATACCAGAACACCTTACCTATCTCCTGAGAAACCTGTGCACATATCAAGAAGCAACAGTTAGAACGCGACATGAAACAACAGGCTGGTTCCAAATTATTGTCACCCTGCTTATATAACTTCTATGCAGATTACATCATGTGAAATGCTGGGCTGGATGAAGCACAAGCCAGAATCAAGATTGCCAGGAGAAATATCAATAACCTCAGATTTGCAGATGATGCCACTCTTATGACAGAAAGCAAAGAGGAACTGAAGAGCCTCTTGATGATGATGAAAGAGGAGAGTGAAAAGCTGGCCAAAAACTCAACATTCAAAACCTAAGATCATGGTATCTGGTCCCATCACTTCATGGCAAATAGATAGGAAAACAATAATAACAGTGATAGACTTTATTTCTTTCGGCTCCAAAATCACTGCAGATGGTGACAGCAGTCATGAAATTAAAAGACACTTGATCCTTGGAAGAAGAGCTATGATAAACATAGATAACATTTTAAAAAGCAGAGATGTTATTTTGCCAACAAAGGTCTGTATAGTCTAAGCTAGGTTTTTCCAGTGGTCATGTATGGATGGTAGTAGAGCTGGACCATAAATAAAGCTGAGTGCTGCATAACTGATACTTTTGAACTGTGGTGTGGAAAAGACTCTTGAGAGTCCCTTGGACTGCAAGATCAAACTAGTCAATTCTAAAGGAAGTCAACCCTGAATGTTCATTGGAAGAACTGATGCTGAAGCTGAAGCTCCAATACTTTGGATACCTGTTGTGAAAAGCTGACTCACTGGAAAAGACCCTGATGCTAGGAAAGATTGAAGGCTCTGAAAGAAGGTGATGACTGAAGACAAGGTGGTTAAATGGCATCACTGACTCAATGGGCACAAGTTTGAACAAACTCCAGGAGTAGTGAAGGACAGCAAAGCCTGGTGTGCTGCAGTCTGGGATCACAGAGAATGTGATATGACTGAGTGACTGAACAACAACAACAATCAGTATCCTTGCCTGGAGAATTCCATGAACAGAGGAACCTAGCAGGCTACATTCCATTAGGTTGCAAAGAGTCAGACATGATTGAAGCAACTAATATACACAGGGTGAATTTAATCTTCTGTTAGATGGTAGGCGTTTAGTTTGCATAGTTATCAGTCAGTTAGTCAGTTCAGTCACTCAGTCATGTCCGACTCTTTGCAACCCCATGAGCCACAGCATGCCAGGCCTCCCTGTCCATCACCAGTTCCTGGAGTCCACCCAAACCCATGGCCATCAAGTTGATGATGCCATCCAGCTATCTCATCCTCTGTCATCCACTTCTCCTTCTGCCCTCAATCTTTCCCAGCATCAGGGTCTTTTCCAATGAGTCAGCTCTTCACCTCAGGTGGCCAAAGTATTGGAGTTTCGGCTTCAACATCAGTCCTTCCAATGGACACCCAGGACTGATCTCCTTTAGGATGGACTGGTTGGATCTCCTTGCAGTCCAAGGGACTCTCAAGAGTCTTCTCCAACACCATAGTTCAAAAGCATCAATTCTTCAGCATTCAGCTTTCTTTATAATCCAAGTCTCACATCCATATATGACTATTGGAAAAACCATAGCCTTGACTAGATGTACTTTTGTTGGCAAAGTAATGTCTCTGCTTTTTAATATACACATATGTATTATTTAAAACTCCATAAATGGATGCTTAAGATCTATGTTTTCATTGTATATAAATTTTACATTAAAAATGAAAACATAAGAAAAATTTGATTTCTTGTTGATAAAATTTTTGCTGAAGTATTCAGATGGAATCCTTTTCTTCTGAGCACCACTTAACAATGATTTTATTGGTACTTCTTTCTCAAGGCAGAGAACTCAAGTTATGTTCCCAGTTGTGTATTCATACATCTGAGTGCATATGATAATTTGCTATCATAAATACAATAAATTTGTTCATATAATCCATTTTCATTCAATACTGAATAATTTAAAGCTTTCTATTTATTTTCAGAAAACAGATACTTTGTGGTATAAAATAGAATGCTAATGTCACAAGAAGGTTTGAGAGAAGGATGTGAGAATGTGTGACTTAGAAGACAGTTATTTTTATTGAGCTGCTTCAGGCTCTGCCTTTGCATGCCTGAAGGCACACATTCAATCTCCTGTGTTTTGGGGGACATTGTGATGGAAAAGTTAAAGGAAACCTGCAGCTAAAACAAAAGATCAAGAATGGGATTACGTGAGAATTATGTGAAAATCTTTTAGTACAGATTTCATTTTAGCAGGTAAAGCTTGGTAGGAACAGACAATTCTCCTCAGTCTCACACTGTGTTTCTGCAGGGGGCACTTTGAGGTTATACTTATTCATTGTAGTTAAAACATCCAAAGAGGTCTTTAACATCTGGTTCCAAATAATAGCCACAGAGTTCTGTTGTTACAGATCGTAAAATGTCATTGTTGCTTTGTCAAAGAATACATATAACTCAGCAAGAAAATCTGAACTAGTTTCAGCCTATATAGTTACAGTAATTGCTCTTGAAGTGGGGAGCTATGGTGGAAATATTTAAATGGGGTGCATAGTTTTTACTCACTGAACTCAGAAAGTATATTTCCTTAGCTCAGTAATATAGTAGAAAACTTAAACTTGGTGCAGTTCTCAAGAACCAATCTAGATCACCAATTCCACCCATTTTTTAAGTGTTTCCAGTTAAGAGTAAGAGTGGACTATCAAGGTAAGGAGAGGATGATTAAGCGCACTCTGGGTCCAAGTCAAGTTTGTATCTATATTCAGAAAGAAGACAAAATACAATTTTATTTGGGGTAAACACACACACAGACACACACACGCACACACACATATGTATGTATATATGAAATTTTGCATATATAATCTACTATGTATGTGTTATATATTTTATACAGTAGTGTATATTTTAAAATATGCATGTATTTTATATATTATGTACATATTTATGTATCTACAACTGTGGAAAATCTTTAAAGAGATGGGGATACCAGAACACATTATCTGTCTCCTAAGAAACCTGTAAGCAGCTGAAGAAGCAACAATCAGAACCGGACATGGTACAACAGATTGGTTCAAAATTATGGCATGGCTGCATATTGTCACCCTGCTTACTTAACTTATATATAGAGAAAATCATGTGAAATGCCATGGTGGATGAAGCACAATCTAGAATCAAGATTGCTGGGAGAAATATCAATAACCTCAGATATATGGGTGACACCTCCCTTATGGTAGAAAATGAAGAGGAACTAAAGAGCATCTTGATGAAAGTGAAAGACCAGAGTGAAAAGCTGGCTTAAAAGTGAACATTCAAAAAACTAAGATCATGGCATCTAGTCCCATTATTCCATGGCAAATAGATGGGGGAAAAAATGGAAACAGTGACAGACTTCATTTTCTTGGGCTCCAAAATCACTGCAGAATGTGACTGCAGCCATGAAATTTAAAAAATCGCTTGCTCCTTGGAAGGAAAGCAATGACAAACCTAGACAGCATTTTAAAAAGGAGAGACATCACTTTGTGACGAAGGTCTGTATATCAAACTATGTTTTTTTCCAGGAGTCATGTATGGATGTGAGAATTGGACCATAAATAAAGCTAAGTGCCAAAGAATTGATGCTTTTGAACTGTGATGCTAGAGAAGACTCTTGAGAGTCTCTTGGATAGCAAGAAGATCAAACCAGTCAATCCTAAAGAAAATCAACCCTGAATATTCATTGGAAGCACTGATGCTGAAGCTGAAGCTCCAATATTTTGGCCATATGATGGTAAGAACTGACACTGAGGCTGTGGAACATTAAGGGCAGGAGAAAGAGGGTGTGATAGAGGATGAGCTGGGTGGATGGCATCCTTGACTCAATGGACATGAGTTTGAGCAAACTCTGGGAGATAGTGAAGGACAGGGAAGTTGACATGGTGCAGTCCTTGAAGTCTCAAAGAATCAGGCAACGATTTAACAATGGAACAACAACAATATATAAATACACCATCTATCTCTCTAACCATATTATATCTATACCACATATACATGCATATGTATATTGAAAGTAGCTAAGTATATTTCAGTGAACTGCCTCTCAAAGACAATTTGCCTGTAACAAAATAGATTCTTATAGTTTTATATGATTTAAGTATTTTGCAGTGCAAATAGAACTAGAAATAATCATAGCATAAGCTACCCATAATTCTCTTGAGAAACCTATATGCAGGTCAGGAAGCAACAGTTAGAATTGGACATGGAAAAACAGACTGGCTCCAATAGGAAAAGGAGTATGTCAATACTTTATATTGTCACCCTGTATATTTAACTTATATGCAGAGTACATCATGAGAAACACTGGGCTGGAAGAAGCACAAGCAGGAATCAAGATTGCTGGGAGAAATTTCAATAACCTCAGATATGCAGATGATTACCTCCCTTATGGCAGAAAGTGAAGAGGAACTAAAAAGCCTCTTGATGAAAGTCAAAGAGGAGAGTGAAAAAGTTGGCTTAGAGCTCAACATTCAGAAAACTAAGATTATGGCATCTGGTCACATTACCTCTTGGCAAATAGATGGAGAAACGATGGAAACAGTGTCAGACTTTATTTTTCTGGGCTCCAAAATCACTGCAAATGGTGACTGCAGCCGTGAAATTAAAAGACACTTACTACTTGGAAGGAAAGTTATGACCAACCTAGACAGCATATTGAAAAGCAGAGATGTTACTTTTCCAACAAAGGTCCGTCTAGTCAAGGCTATGGTTTTTCCAGTAGTCGTGTATGTATGTGAGAGTTGAACTGTGAAGAAAGCTGAGCACCCAAGAATTGATGCTTTTGAGCTATGGTGTTGGAGAAGACTCTTGAGAGTCCCTTGGACTGCAAGGAGATCTAACCAGTCCATCCTAAAGGAGATCAGTCCAGGGTGTCCCTTGGAAGGACTGATGTTGAAGCTGAAACTCCAATACTTTGGCCACCTCATGTGGAGAGTTGACTCATTGGAAAAGACCCTGATGCTGGGAAGGATTGGGGCAGGTGAACAAGGGGACAACATAGGATGAGATGGCTGGATGGCATCACTGACTTGATGGACATGAGTTTGGGTAAACTCCAGGAATTGGTGATGGACAGGGAGGCCTGGTGCGGTGCAATTCATGGGGTCGCAAAGAGTCAGACACTACTGAGCGACTGAACTGAACTGAACTGAATTTGAGAAGAGAACAGGTAGAATGAAGTATGGCAAACATATATGTTCCATGAATTAGGGGGAAGAGAAACATCCTAAGACCCACAGAGATATGCAGGAGATAGCAGACTGAGAAAGAGAAAGAAACATTGAAGAATTTGGAAAACTATTCACTTACTGACTTGGGAAATGGGAGGATTGCTTAAATAATTATAGATCATCAGTTTTCCATTCATCTTATTTCATAAAGTTGCTGGTTTTGGAACTGTGCATCAAGCTATAATTCCTAAATCATTAGAGTATGCAAATGCTATTTTCATCCAAGAACACATGCTCAGTTCTGTCCCTAGAAATAAGTTAAAAGAAGAGCTATTTGCTCTTTGTGTAGTATGCCTTCTCTCCATGACTATATTCAACCATACATCCCTGAAAAATGTTTATTTGGCCAGTGACATGTCTTAGATATTTATCAACCAGCTATTTCGTCCTGAGTTCCTTCTGTACTATTAATTTAATGAATTTGAGCTTAAAGCAAGAGGAAAAGAAAAAAAAAATCACACTGACAAATATTCACCTATTAGTAGTTTATCCAAACAACCCCATGGAGCCAACAAAACAGACAAACTTTGAAGATGACTGCTCTAACACCTATCCTTTTTCTATTATAATAAAATAGACCACTTGCCTATGGAATCCAGCAATTGTATATCAAAACAATGTACTTCATTTTAATTGTCAAGGCTAAAGATGAAGTTGTCAAATATTACCTCCAAAGTGTTCCAGATGAATGCCCATGTCAAGAATCCCCAAGTCTCCCCTCAATACACCCTCAAATAGCACAGTCTGCATTTGACAAATATTTTGATTCATAGCAAACACTATACCAACAACTATAAAACTAAATGGCTGTATTGAAAATTGTTACTGTTCTTTAAAAAAAAAAAAGACTTGCAGAGGATAGATTTTTCTTCAAGTCTTCCAGACAATGTGAGCTATGTATCAAATAGTTCAGTTCAATTCAGTCACTCAGTCATGTCCAACGCTTTGTTACCCCATGGACTGCAGCACGCCAGGCCTCCCTGTCCATAACTAACTCCCAGAGTTTACTCAAACTCATGTCCATTGAGTCGATGATGCCATCCAATCATCTCAACCTCTGTCACCCCCTTCTTCCACCTTCAATCTTTCCCAACATGAGGGTCTTTTCATAAGAGTCAGCTGTTTGCATCAGGTGGCCAAAGTATTGGAGTTTCAGCTTCAGTATCAGTCCTTCCAATAAATATTCAGGACTCATTTCCTTTAGAATGAACTGGTTGAATCTCCTTGTAGTCCAAGGGACTCTTAAGAGTCTTCTCCAGCACCACAGTTCAAGAGTATCAATTATTTGGCACTCAGCTTTCTTTATAGTCCAACTCCACATCCATACATGACCACTGGAAAAACCATAGCTTTGACTAGATGGACCTTTGTTGGCAAAGTAATGTCTCTGCTTTTTAATATGCTGGCTAGGTTAGTCATAACTTTCTTTCCAAGGAGAAGCATCTTTTAATTTCATGGCTATAGTCACCATCTGCAGTGATTTTGGAGCCCCCTAAAAAAGTCTGTCACTGTTTCCATTGTTTCCCCACTGTTTCATATTTGCTATGAAGTGATGGAACCAGATGTCATGATCTTAGTTTTTAGAATGTTGAGCTTTAAGCCAATTGTTTTCACTTTCCTCTTTCACTTCATCTGGAGGCTCTTTAGTTCTTCAGTTTCTGCCATAAGGGTGGTGTCATCTGCATATCTGAGGTTATTGACATTTCTCCCGGAAATCTTGATTCCAGCTTGTGCTTCATCCAGCCCAGCATTTCTCATGATGTACTCTGCATTCAATTGTGAGCTAGAAGATTATCTATTATCATCATCTTCAACTTGTTTGTAAAGAAAAACAATATCTCATTCTCTTAAGGCCCTGTGATAAAAAGTAGACCCTGACAAAGATGTCATTGGCTGAGAAGCAGGCCAGACTGTTTTATTACATTGTGCATGCATTCCTCATTTGAGCCATAGACTCGATTGGTTGACGATATGATCATCCAGGTCTCTTAATATTCCTTTTCTTTTTCCTTCTCACCTTTTCTTCTTTTCTCTAAATAAAAATCCTAAGCATTTAATAAATGCTTAAAGAGTGCTATCTGTATTGTCATGGGCCCACAGAGAAACAAAGAATAATATTAAAAATTTAAAAAGCACAAATTATCAGTATTTGGTAAGAATTAAATCTTACCAATTATAGAATTTTAAAATTCACTAGTAAGATGTCCCTAGTTTTCTCAGACTCTAGTCTTTTAATTGAGCTTCAATGGTCCTGGATTTCAATGTACTAAGGATAAGTGACATTCAGTTTCCTGTGTATCTCCTTATCTATTATATATGTATTAATTTTGTGTTAATAGCTGTTAGCTTTCCCTCAATAATTTAATATGAGAAAGACAAATTCTACTTTGAAAAACAAAAGCAAAACACAGTTCCTGCTAGAGTATTTTTCCACCCATGGAGGCCATTAGAAAAGTCAGAATGACCCATCTTTTTGAATATTAAAGCTATAGAAGAGTTTGAAGGACCCCTACATTGAACAAGAATTTGAATTTGATATTGTCAGACCTTTTCCTCACCTTTGCTTGTTTGATTTTATTTCTACATCTTTATCTTTCTTCACTTCCCTACAGAACATGTTCTGTGCCTTTCCACTTTTATGCATTGCCCATAAGTGTTACACTCACCAGAAAAACCTTTTGCCTCTACTCTTCACTTGTCTAAGCCCTTGCTCTCTTTGAAAGGATATGGGGAAGGGCCAGCTGGCTGTTAACATCTCATCCAGTCTATCATCAGAGTTGCTGATCTTGATATCTAAAGAGCTGCTTTCTTGTACATCTCACTTCACTGTTCTTTGTTCAGTGAAAGGTATGACTGCCTTCAAACTCGACCTCCTCCATGAAGCTTTCATTGACAGGTTCTCCTTCTAAAATTTTGACAGAAAATTCCTACTTTGAGTCTTTTTAGCAAGGTCATAAGTGAATAATTAAATAGGTGAGAGAAAGCAATATGAGGGTGTTATAACTCATGTGATTCTTTTAAATTGATGCCTCTTACTCAGTGGACTATTAATCCTGATTTCTCACTTAGCAGTAATGCCCCTAAGTTCACACTCTGATTTTTTTTTTTCTTCAAGTATAAAGATCTCACTCAAATACCCCTTAAAGATGGTGAGTTAAACACATGCATTAGCTTCCACTTTGTTGTGAATTATAATCTCATCAAAATTATAACTATTTGGAAGATGGTAGAATGGGAAACAGAGTTGCATGATAAATGAACCTATTTCTGTGTATGTGTAGAGGGATAAAGTTCACAGAAGAAAGCAAAATCTCAAGTTCCATAGATAATAACTAAAACTGAAAAGTGAAGAAGTAGCAATATAGGCATGTTATTTAGAGAAAGGCGAATAAAATATAAACAGTTAAAAGATTAAAAAGAAGAGCTGATCTTTTGGCAGCAGCAAATGTATGTGGGATACAGAAAAAAATGACTCTTGAACTGTATGCATGGCTTACTGCACTGCAGCCAGATTCTTTACCAGCTGAGCCACCAGGGGAGCCCTATATTTATGCACAAATTTTATTAAAAAATACCAAATATGAAGTTAATTATAGAATAAACTATATAATTTTAGAAAATTATAACAAAGTATAACGATAGGATACATACATAAACACATATGAAACAGAAGATGTGATTTTTGACTGGGCAACACTGGGCAGCTGGCTGTCTTCTAAAAGGTTGATGTTATGGCATAGTTATAGTCAGTGTATCATAATTTAAGCTTTGACGCTTAGTAGCATAAACTCTGGAGAAGGCAATGGAAACCCATTCCAGTACTGTTGCCTGGAAAATCCCATGGACGGAGGAGCCTGGTAGGCTGCAGTCCATGGGGTCGCTAAGAGTCAGACACGACTGAGGGACTTCACTTTCACTTTTCACTTGCATACACTGGAGAAGGAAATGGCAACCCACTCCAGGGTTCGGACATGACTGCAGTGACTTAGCAGCAGCAGCAGCAGCAGTATAAACTCAGATATGATTCCTTAGCATGCCAAGAGTAGATGCTGCTCTTATCGGCAGATTCAGGCTGAAAGAGTTTATGAAACTGATGTTCAAAATCAAAATGTTCCCTTTAAAATATTTAATAAGTGTAGATTGTAAAGGAACCAAACATCTAAAATCCATATGACCAGTTTCTCTTGCCTTATAGCCAGATCTACCCATGAAATTATCTATAATAAGAACGCCTCTTAACAAGCATACAACATTAAATATAGACAAAATAAGGAATAGCTATTACTGTTCTCTTTTGGTATGGACCAGTGATGTCCAATATAATGCAATCCACAAGTGGGAACCCCATATGCAATTTAAATGTTCTGGAGGCCATGCTACAAAAATAAGAAGAAACAAATGAAACAAATTTTAGTACCATAATTAATTTCACACAATATGTATAAAATAAAATTTTAACATGCAATCAACAAAAACATACCAAGATGTTTATGTATGTTTGTACTATGTCTTTGAAGTTCAAAGTGTATTTTACACTTACTGCACATCACAACTTGGCCCAGCCATGTTTCATGTGGTCATTAGCAACATATGGCTAATGACTACCAAATAGGATACTGCCAGGCAAGATTCCTATAAGCATTCAACAACAAAATTAAAGAGCAAAATGATGCTTTTCAACTTGGATTTAGAACCTCAGTTATTAGTTATATAATTTAGATATTTAACTGTCTCAGGCCAAGATAACCAGGTGTATACTTTTCTAGGGACAATGTAAGCTAAGTTCTTTGACTTAGAGATGTTTCTTTCTTCTAAATAATGCCTGGTTGGATTCAGCTCATGTTTACCTCTATGAATTTTCCTTTTTGTTTTCTGAATAAGCAAATAGTTTGGTGGATGACATATTTTTTCTTTAAATATTCTAATCCCTAATTTCTACTTACTTAGAGTGCCCTCCTCTTAGTAACCTTGCATATCTTTCCTATATTCCACTATGATACAGCATTAGAGGAGAAATTTCCTTTTCCATTATTTTTGTAAAATATTTTATTGCAGCCCTCAGGGGTAGGAAATTGAAGTCCATATTTCATAATTATGATGAATGCATTCCCATATACCTTTTTGTAGATAAGAATCAATAATTTAGCAGGTTAGCAAGCTGAAGAATATATATCATTACAGTTCTTATATTTGAAAATATAAATTATATATTAAATATGCGAACAACACTCAACATAAAAATCATGCCTTAACAACTAATTTTCATATTTATTAAAAATGTTATATATTCTTTAGATGCTTCAACTATATTTTGTTTATAATCTATAGAAACTAATAATTGCCTTTTGCAGATGTTCTAGGAATTCACTGGTTTATATGGGAGATATATCTGTTATAAATATTTTAAATGGATTTATTATCTATACACTTTTCTTATTTTTATAAAGTATGCATGAAATTATAACATAAAGAACAAGTGACATTGGCATTTGTCAGCAGAATGTTTATAGGTTAGGAATAAATATACCATAAATAACAGTCATAAATGCACAAGAACCTCCTTTAAAATATGGTAAACATATACAGGAATAAATATGTGAATTGTAAACACAAGTAACATTTTTCCATTAGACTCCATTTCTCAATGTCTTGTCAGTTATTTTCTTGGCGAGTTATTTCAGCAGAACATACTTTCTCCATTATATTTGACAAATAATATAGAGATTGTGTAGTGATAAGATTACTAGTTAGAGGACTTGGCATTAGGAGCTCTCCTATTGCAAATTGGGAAAGACATTTTTCATCTTATGAAAAATAAGAGATCTTTCTGAACTCTAATATACAGGAATATGTATATGGACTGAAGTGTGGCTACTCCTAACCAGGGGTTCTTGGCACTCACTCTGGCTCTCTATTTAAAACTTAATGAAGATTTTCTAGACCCACTGAAAGAATGCCCACGTTTCTTGGGCAACCTCATAAGCCTACCCATGAATCTAAGGTTTCTAAGACCTCAGAACATCAGAAGTCTTGGATTTTATTTCTACTTGTATTATTCAATATTAGACTCTGGACAAATTGCTTAGCATCCTTGAACTTTCAGCATCCTCTTGTGTAAAACAGTGGTGATAACTCCTGTCCTGCCTCTGTTACGTGTATATGTGTATGTATTCATGTGGTGATTCCTTGGTGGCTCTGATGGTAAAGAATCTGCCTGCAATGCAGAAGACCTGCGTTTGATCCCTGGGTTGGGAAGATCAGCTGGAGAAGGGAATGGCTACCCACTGCAGTGTTCTAGCCTGGAGAATTCCATGGACAGAGAAGCCTGGTGGGCTACAGTACATGGGCCGCAAAGAGTTGGACACGACTGAGTGACTAACATGTATGCATGTACAGATGTATGCATGTATGTTTGTGTTTCTATGTGTGTCATATTAAAGCTGCTAAACATAATCAAGGGCTTTTCAGGTGGCTCAGTAGTAAAGAATCCATGCATCAATGCAGAAGATGTAGGGGATTCGGGTTCAATCCCTGGGTTGGGAAGACTCCCTAGAGAAGGACATTGCAACCCACTCCAGTATTCTTGCCTGGAAAATCCCATGGACAGAGGAGGCTGGCAGGCTACAGTCCATAGGGTCACAAAGAGTCAAACATGATTTAGTGACTAAGCAACAACAAACTTAATCAAAGAAACAGTATTAGTATATTTTATCCAAGTGTAAAAACATTTCATTTTTATCATCAGCTCTGAGCCAGATGAGATACTAAAACTTTATTCCATTGACTTTTTATCCTTATGACGTAGAATAGCTATTTGCATTTCCCAGATGAAAAAAAAAATTGAGATTTAGAGTTGTTAAATAATTGTCTAAAATTACACTGACAGAAAATGACAGAGTAGGGAATGGAAAATGGGAACCTAGTCTAACTTCAGAGTCTAATCTTTTAAAGACATCTCTTACTTCTTTAAGTACACTTGAACTCATTTCAAAAAGCAGTTAATCAGTTCAACAGAAGCTAGTTTTGTCTAAATTAATTGTGAAACTGTCATAACAATTTAGGGCTTGGGCTGGTAGTAAGTAATGCTAAAACATATATTACTCAGGATTCTGTGACCCCTTTTATACTGGACATCCTGCAACACCCTTGCTTGTTTCATTTATAAATGCTATGTTTCTGTTTGGTCATCTGCTAAATTACATAATAGGATTAGCATCCCTCCCTTGGTCCTTTGCTGATGCAAACATTTATTTTTCTTTTCCCTTGGTTGGTTTATGTTGTTATATTATTTCTTCTAGCAGTAAATATTCTCTAAATCTAAGTTCTGGCAATATTTTCATATTTCTTGTTTCTCTAATCCTGTCTTTTCTTTCTCCCTCCAACTCCTCTCTAGTCCAGTATTTTCATCTCTCATCTCCATAGTAACAATACCTAAGTCTTTGAGCTACACCATCCTAAATGACATTCTAAGGCCTCTGTCTTTTAAAAATCTCTTAATTGTTGTTCAGTAAGCATTTCTACTATTGATGCCTCCACACCTCCATGACATTACACTTAGCTTTTATTCTGCCTTCTCTCTCTTCCACTGCACTTGAAATTGCTCTTTCATATTCAACAATGGCTAATGAAATGCAAAATCAAGTAGGCTTTCACATCTTTCAGTTTACTTAACCTTTTGGTGACAATTAGTAGTATTAGTCTCCCTTTCCTTTTTAGAAATCACTACTCTTTTGACTCTTGCAGTTTCCTAAATCTCCTCCTAAATGTCTCACTATCTTCATTAAGCCCTTTAATCATTTTCACTGAGCTATCAGTTCTTATTTGCTCCTTCAAATAAAGGAGAAAGGAAGGCAAGGGGATACCTATGGCTATATATTGTCCCTTGTAGGAAGCAAATACCATCTAAATGAGAAAAAGCATAAGCTATTTACTCAGAGCTTGTTATAGCAAGAAAATCAGGCACCACCACTTGCGTTTGGCAGAGATTCAAAGGCAAGCAAGAGAATGGAAAAGCTTTACAGTGGGGCGGGGTTGGGGAGGGAAGGAACTCTTCAAGTATGTCTTGATTACAGGATGTTGGCATGAATAACCTGAATGTGGGCTAACTAGAAATCCAGCATCCTATGCAATGAGTTTAGGGATTTTTCTGGTAGATCTTGAGTTGTAAACAAGGATAGGAGATAAAATTTGGTAAGCTGACAGTTATTACCTAAGTACTGACTAGTTGAGGGCAATTACTACAGAGGCTGTAGTTTGGATTCCCAGAATGGTGGCTACAAGATTATGGTCAAAGTTCTATTCTTATGTGTGGTCTGATCTCATTGTTGCATTTTGTCACACCCTAAACTCCTAAAATATGCTACTTTTAGAAACTAGCTCCTGCTTCTGGTCCTGGTTTTCCACCACCACTTGTCTACCAGGGTGGAGGCCGGATAGATATTCTCTCTTCTTAAACTCCTTTAATTGTTGACATGTTAATAGAACAATATGTTCACTGTCATCCATACAATGCTTATATGGGCACAGGAGGAGAGAGCTTCTCAAATGTATGGCAAGGCAATTTTTGTTTTTCCACCATGGTTTCTGAAGGTAGATGCAGTAATTTAAAATAACAGTTTTCCAGAGAAATAGCTCTGTTAGAATTTATCTAGCAGGTTTTCCAGTATGCACCAGAAAGCCCCAAGAAAGAAATGACAGTGTTTCAAATATTTAACTTTCCTCCTGATTAACACATAAAATTAGGAAAAAATTAAATGCACTATTTTCATTTTCCATTAAAACACTTCTTTTTTTTCCCCAGAATCATTTTCTTTTTCTTTTTTTTTTTTTTGTATTTGCTTCACAGAGAGTGATACATTTCCATTCTGAAATCTATATTGTTTCACCTGGACCAGGTATACTGTAGTGATTTGAATTAAGAAGCAGATAAATCATGTGTGTTTGATAAAAGAGTTATATTATAGCAATGGAAAATGAATTATAATGAAAAATAATTGTCTCTATTGAACTAGAAGGCAGGTATTGTGGGGCTTAACGTTGTATAAACTCCTAAGATTTGAGAGTTTTATGCAGCACTGCCATAAATCATGATATAAAACATTTCTGTATTTCACAGATCATGCATGCACAATCCTTTTCATCATTTGAAAGGCATATTTCAAGATCCATTAGGTGGTTTCTGCTGTGATTCTGTGAACAAAATTTCTTCTGTTCTTATGTACATTCAAGGAGAGGACAAAAATGGTTCACCAAGTCACATAACAGAGCTCTAAACAACTGAGTCATCCTCAAAACTGAGGACAGAGCAAGGGAAACATTTTCTTTCAGTGCTTACAACCTTTGTATTGAGCTTACCACAAAATTGTTTTTATTCATTGTTAGAATTTAAAATACTCAGGTATGATGTGAAGAGTTCATTGAGCTTTGTCTCATAATAGTATCACTAAAATCAAGATATAGAGCATTTATATTACATGGAAAACTTCTTTCATACAACTCATCAGCCAGTCTACCCTAACCCTCAACTCTTTGCCAAAAGTCTACTACTGTTCTGATTTCATACACCATATATTAGCTTTGTCTGTTCTTGAATTTTATGTAAATCTAGTCATATGTTGTGTATTCTTTTATATTTGACTCCTTTCACTCAATGTTTTTGACAATATTTTGTGTGTATAACAATATTTCTTGCCTTGTTATTGCTAAATTTGCTAAATAGAATTCAGTTGTATTAATAAAGCATGCTTTGTGAATGCAATGATATGGAAATGGTATGAACCTAACAGAAGCAGAAGATATGAAGAGGTAGCAAGAATACACAGAAGAACTAGACAAAAAAAGATCTTCATGAACAAGATAATCACAATGGTGTGATCACTCACCTAGAGCCAGACATCCTGGAATGCGAAGTCAAGTGGGCTTTAGGAAGCATCACTATGAACAAAGCTAGTGGAGGTAAAGGAATTCCAAATACTATTTCAAATACTAAAAGATGATGCTGTGAAAGTGCCAGATTTAATATTCCAGCAAATTTGGAAAAGGCAACAGTGACCACAGGACTGAAAAAGGTCAGTTTTCATTCCAGTCCCAAAGAAAGGCAATGCCAAAGAATGCTCAAACTACACACACAATTGCACTCATCTCACAAGCTAGTGAAGTAATGCTCAAAATTCTCCAAGCCAGGTTTCAACAATACGTGAATTGTGAACTTCCAGATGTTCAAGCTAGTTTTAGAAAAGGCAGAGGAGTCAGAGATCAAATTGCCCACATCCATTGGATCATCAAAAGGCAAGAGCTCCATAAAGACATTCATTTCCTCTTTATTGACTATGCCAAAGCCTTTGTGGGGATCACCACAAACTGGAAAAAGGTAGGATATGGGAATTCCAGACCACCTTAAGAAATCTGTATTCAGATCAGGAAGCGATAGTTAGAACTGGACATGGAACTACAGTCTGGTTCCAAATAGAAAAAGGAGTATATCAAGGCTGTATATTGTCACCCTGCTTATTTAACTTATATGCAGAGTATATCTTGAGAATCACTAGGCTGGATGATGAACAAGCTGGAATCAAGGTTACCAGGAGAAATATCAATAACCTCAGATATGCAGATGACACCACCCTTATGGCAGAAAGTGAAGAACTAAAGAGCCTCTTGATGAAATTGAAAGAAGAATGAAAAGGTTGGTTTAAAGCTCAACATTTTAAAAAACTAAGATCATGACATCGGATCCCATCACTTCATAGCAAATATGAGGAAAGAGCAGAAACAGTGGCAAACATTATTTTTTGGGCTCCAAAACCACTGCAGATGATGATTGCAGCCATGAAATTAAAAGATGCTTAATCTTCGGAAGAAAAGGTGTGACCAACCTAGACAGCATATTATACAGCAGAGACATTTCTTTGCCAACAAATGTCCATCTAGTCAAAGCTATGGTTTTTCCAGTAGTATGGATGGATGTGAGAGCTGGAAGAAAGGTGAACACTAAAAAATTTATGCTTTTGAACAGTGGTGTTAGAGAAGACTCTTGAAAGTCCCTTGGACTGTAAGGAATCCAACCAGTTCATTCTAACGAAATCAGTCCTGAATATTCATTGGAAGGACTGATGCTGAAGCTGAAGTGCCAATACTTTGGCCACCTGATGAGCACCACTGACTTATTGTAAGAGACCCTGATGCTGGGAAAGATTGAAGGCAGGAGGAGAAGGGGATGACAGAGGATGATATGGTTGGATGGCATCACCGAATCAATGGACTTCAGTTTGAGTAAACTCTGGGAGTTGGTAATGGACAGGGAGGCCTGGTGTCCTGCAGTCCATGGAGTCTCAAAGAGTTGGATATGACTAAGCAACTAAACTGAACTAAACTTTGTGAATTATTTCACAGATGAAAATTTGGATCATTTCCATTTTTTCTCACTGGGTGAAACTGCTGTGGACATTCCTTTAAGACTTTGTGTGTATATGTGCCCTCATTTGTCTTAGAGATATACTTAGAAATAGAATTACTGGTTCATACAATAGGTGTATGATTAAGAAGAGATGAAACTGTCAAAGAGTTTTTGTCAAAATGGCTGTATCATGTCACATTCCAATAAGGAATATGTGAGAATTTTTCTCTACATTGTCATTAACTCTTGGTATTGTCTACATATAACCATTTTGATTAACATGGTATCTAGTTGTGGCTTTAATTTACATTTCTCTGTTGACTAGTAATGTTGGATACCCTCTACATGTACTTCAGTAGTCTCCTAACTGATCTCCATGTGTCTGTTCTATAATTATTTTCTATAAACTGCAGCAGAAAAATCTCTTTTAAATAAATCATATTTCTCTTTGACTTCAAGTATTATAAGGTAAATATCAAGGATATAAAATCCTGAAAATGTTAATTATTGCTAAATTCTATAATATTATCTTGTGCTCATCTCATTGATCCAATGTCCAGCCAAGCTTCTATTCTTTCTTTTTCTTAGCCACCTTGATGTTGTTACTCTTCCTTGATCTTTGTTCTTGCCTCTCTAAGCATAGAAATCTCTACTTCCAGATTCTCTCTCTCTTTTTTCTGTTGTTTGTCCTAAATCATATCTGACTCTTTGCAAACCTACAGACCATAGACTTCAGCATGCCAGGCTTCCCTATCCTTTACTATCTCCCAGCACTTTACTCAAACTCATGTCCATTGAGTTGGTAATGTCATCCAACCATCTCATCCTCTGTCACCCCCTTCTCCTCTTGCCATCAGTCTTTGCCAGCATCAAAGTTTTTTTTTTTTTTTTTCCCAATGAGTCAGCTCTTCACAATAGCCAAAGTTTTGGAGCTTCAACTTCAGCATGAGTCCTTTCAATGTATGTTCAGGGTTGAATTCCTTTAGGATTGACTGGTTTGATCTCCTTGTAGTCCAAGGGACTCTGAAGCATCCTCTCTAGTGCGAAAGTTCAAAAGTATTCATTATGGTCCAACGTTCACATCCATACATGACTACCGGAAAAACCATAGCTTTAACTCTATGGACCTTTGTCGGCAAAATGATGTCTCTGCTTTTTACTATGCTGTCTAGGTTTGTAATAGCTTTCCCTTCATGGAGCAAGTGTCTTTTAAGTTCATGGCTGCAGGTAACATCAACAGTGATTTTGGAGCTCAAGAAAGGAAAATCTATCATAGTTTCCACTTTTCCTCATCTCTTTACCCTGAAGATCTTTTCATAGATGCCTTCTTTTACCAACCATGTTCAAGCTCATTTGTCACCTCCTCAAAAAAGACATTTTTAATGCTCTTTTAAAACAACATATTCTCAACCCAATTTGCTATTACAGCAATGTCTCTTTTATTGTTTTCATGGATTTCCAATATCTGAAACTGAGCTGATTATTTGTTAGTTATCCTCATTTTGCCTATTATGTTTCCACTGGAATCTAGAATCTATTAGAGCATTAATTTTATTTTCAACCTCTCTCTTGTGTCTAAAAGTATACCTCTTATATAAGAAATGCTGAATAACTCCTTAGGAGTTAATTAAACAACATACAAGTTTAGATGGAATTTTAGTTGTTTTGAGTGTGCATTTTTGGTTGTTTCTTAGATAAAAAGCCTTAAACCAGGCAGTTTTTCTTGACTTAAGTAGAAAGCAAGAAATAAACAAAACAACAGTTCTTTCTACTTGCCTCTGTCAGGACTCCACGATCATGTTTTCAGTACAAATGATTGAGGGTTCTGTAATGAAATACTTTCACTCTTTATTTAAGTTTTTTGAGATAACCAATTAAGTATTCAATTTAAGTTATATTGTAGAAAAAGCCATTAGCAACAAAGTCATATATTCCTGAGGACTTAAGATTAGTAAGGCATATACTGTAACCATACAGAATAAAGAACAATCAATACTGAGAAACACGACAGCAAAAGACAAGAGTCTTATTACTGCTGGAAAACTGAATTAAGTCTGATAAATCTTCAAAATTTCTTTTAGGTTTAGTGCAATCTTATAAAACTTTTCAACATAGTTTTGGAAGTCTTGGCCATAGCAATCAGAGCAGATAAAGAAATCAAAGGAATCCAGATTGGAAAAGAAGAAGTGAAACTCTCTGTTTGCAGATGACATGATCCTCTATATTGAAAACCCTAAAGACTCTACTAGAAAATTACTAGAGCTAATCAGTGAATATAGCAAAGTTTCAGGATACAAAATCAACACACAGAAATCCCTGGCATTTCTATACACTAACAATGAAAAAACAGAAAAAGAAATTATGGAAACAATTCCATTCACCATCGAATCAAAAAGAATAAAATACTTAGGAGTATTTCTACCTAAAGAAACAAAAGACTTGTATATAGAAAACTATAAAACACTGATGAAAGAAATCAAAGAGGACACAAACAGATGGAGAAATGTGCCGTGTTCATGGATTGGAAGAATCAATATAGTGAAAATGAGTATACTACCCAGAGCAATCTATAGATTCAATGCAATTCCTATCAAGCTTCCAGAGGTCTTTTTTAGAGAATTAGAACAAATAATTTCACAATTTGTATGGAAATACAAAAAACCTCGTATAGCCAAAGCAATCTTGAGAAAGAAGAATGGAACTGGAGGAATCAACCTACCTGACTTTAAGCTATACTACAAATCCACAGTCATTAAGACAGTATGGTACTGGCACAAAGACAGAAATATAGATCAATGGAACAGAATAGAAAGCCCAGAGATAAATCCACGCATCTATGGACACCTTATCTTTGACAAAGGAGGCAAGAATATACAATGGAGAAAAGACAACCTCTTTAACAAGTGGTGCTGGGAAAACTGGACAGCCACTTTAAAAGAATGAAACTAGAACACTTTCTAACACCATACACAAAGATAAACTCAAAATGGATCAAAGATCTAAGCATAAGACCAGAAACTATAAAACTCCTAGAGGATAACATTGGCAAAACACTCTCTGACATAAACCAAAGCGGGATCCTACATGACCCACCTCCCAGAATATTGGAAATAAAAGCACGAATAAACAAATGGGACCTAATTAAAATTAAAAGCTTTTGCACAACAAAGGAAACTATAAGCAAGGTGAAAAGACAGCCTTCAGAATGGGAGAAAATAATAGCCAATGAAGCAACGGACAAACAATTAATCTCAAAAATATACAAGCAACTCCTGCAGCTCCATTCTAGGAAAATAAACAACCCAATCAAAAAGTGGGCCAAAGAATTGAACAGACGTTTCTCCAAAGAAGACATAAAAATGGCTAACAAACACATGAAAAGATGCTCAACATCACTCATTATCAGAGAAATGCAAATCAAAACCACAATGAGATATCACTTTACACCACTCAGAATGGCTGCAATCCAAAAATCCACAAGTAATAAATTCTGGAGAGGATGTGGAGTAAAGGGAACTCTCTTACACTGTTGGTGGGATTGCAAACTAGTACAGCCTCTATGGAAAACAGTGTGGAGGTTCCTTAAAAAGCTGCAAATAGACCTGCCATATGACCCAGCAATCCCACTGTTGGGCATATATACCAAGGAAACCAGAATTGAAAGAGACACGTGTACCCCAATGTTCATCGCTGCATTGTTTACAATAGCCAGGACATGGAAGCAACCTAGATGCCCATCAACTGATGAATGGATAAGAAAGCTGTGGTACATATACACAATGGAATATTACTCAGCATTAAGGAAAAATTCATTTGAATCAGTTCTACTCAGATGGACGAAACTGGAGCCCATTATCCAGAGTGAAGTAAGCCAGAAGCAAAAACAACAATACAGTATATTAACGCATATATATGGAATTTAGAAAGACGGTAACGAGAACCCAGCATGCGAGACAGCAAAAGGAACGCAGATGTATAGAATAGACTCAGGGCCTCTGTGGATGAGGGAAAGGGTGGGATGATATGGGAGAATGGCATTGAAGCATGTTAATTATCATATGTCTAAGCAATAGCCGGCCCAGGATTGATGCTTGGGACTGGTGCAACGAGATTTCCCCGGGGGGGAGGGAGGAGGGAGGGGGGTTCTGGAGGGGGAGCATATGTAAACCCATGGTGATATTATGTCATTGTTTGGCAAAACTAATAAAAAAAATGTTTAATAAAAAAGAAAAAAGAAATAAGAAAAAAAACTATAAAGGGACATTTAAAATAATTTGATGAAAACATTTAAAAATTTATTTAGAAGAATTAATAGCATTAATTCAATATTATAACAAAAGTCAAACGGAGAAGCTCATTATAAACTGGAAAACATGAATCACTCATACAAGTAAAAAACAAAGCACTGAAGTATCAAAGAAAAAAATGTTAAAAATTACAAAAGAGGAAAAAGTGACCACTAACAAATATGTTAAAATATTAAGCCTAATGAAATCAAATAAGCACTAATAAAAATTAAGATTATCAAATTATCATATTAGTTAGCATTTTAGTATTAATATAAGTTATTGCTTTTCCATGATGATTCTTCTATTTCTACACCTAAAGATTTTTTTTTAAATAGGGATATAGTCATTTTATAATGTTGTGTTAATTCCTATTATAAAACAATGTGAATCAGCTATATGTATATATCCTCTCCCTCTTGAATTCTGCCCCCATCCCCAATCCCATCTATCTAGGTTACCATAGAACACTAAACGGAGCTTCCTGTGCCTATGCAAGTTAGCTATCTATTTTACACTTGGTAGTATACATTTGTCAGTCCCAGTCTCTGTGTTCATCCCAACTTCCCTTCCTCACTGTGTCTGCATGCCAACTGTCTACATCTGGATCTATTCCTGCCCTGTGGCCCAGGTAAAGAACCTGCCTACTGATGCAAGCAATATGAGAGACATGGGTTCAATCCCTGGTTCAGGAAGTTCCCCTTAGAGAAGGAAATGGCAATCCATTCCAGTATTCTTGCCTTGAAAACTCCATGGACAGAGGAGCCTTGCAGGACTACTGTCCATAGGTAACAGAGTCAGACACAACTTAAGTGACTTAGTATGCATGTGCCATTTTTCTAGATTCCACATATGTGTTAATATTACATATTTATTTTTCTCTTTCTGACTCACTTCACTCTGTATGACAGACTCTAGGCCAATCCACATTTCTACAAGTAATTTGAGTGAAACTTTTTGAAATATATACCTAAGAACAAATGTAGTGTGTCGTAAGTAAGGTGACATATTTTCTGTTTACTTGGAATGAACTTGGTTTAACTCTATTGTTTCAGAGTAAATAAATAGGATCCTCTTTCAGTCTCCAGATTGTATGTTCACTCTAACCATAGGTTGTGTGTATATTTAAATGATTAACTATTTCCAAGGTCTCTTCAGAATGGCTGTGTCAGTCTAAGCTCTCTTCAACCCTGTGTCAGAATTTCTATATACCAACATCATTGCCAGCACAAGGCCATGCACAGATTTCTAATTTTTCTGGCCAAGTCAATATAAAAGACAGTTCATTGTGGTTTTAATTTGTATTTCTGTGATTTTTAATAAGTTTGAGTACAACTTGTTATGCTTGTTAATTTCTTATTTTATAAATTGCATGTTTATATTATCCACCATCTTTTTACATGTGTTCTTCAATATTCCAGGTTGATTTTTATAATTGGAAATAAAACATCAGATTCTAAGGAGGGGCTGAATATGAGGACTTAAGTCAATATAAAAGCACCTGAGTCAATTTAAAAAATATTGGCTTGATAATATATTCCACTCTAGATTTTTTTCTGTGCTTTAGTATATTCAATAAATGATTGTCTGTTTTCAAGTAACAACTCCTTCTTGATATTAATTTTTATCCTTTTTTTCAGATATGCATATATTTTATTTTAGTGTACCAGTGAAAACTTCCTTCTTAGCTGGTTCCATTGTCCTTTGGTCATTTTGTTTGAAGTCCGGAAGCACGGTAAAAAAGGAAATGGGAAAGACAGCTACGTTTTTGTTTTGAGTAGACAGACTGATTCTGGACATGGCACAAGTGACAGAACTATCTGTGTATAGCTGGATTTGATCATCAGTTGGATGTCCTACAAAAGGAACGCAGATGTATAGAATAGACTTGTGGACTTTGTGGACGAGGGTAAGGGTGGGATGAGATGGGAGAAGGGCACTGAAGCATGTTAATTGTCATGTGTCTAATCAATCGCCAGCCCAGGATTGATGCTCGGGACTGGTGCAGCGAGATTTCCCGGGGGGGAGGGAGGAGGGAGGGGGGACCCGGAGGGGAAGCATATGTAAACCCATGGTGATATCATAACAATGTATGGCAAAAACAATAATTAAAAATAAATAAATAAATTAATTAAAAATAAATAAATAAATAAATAAATAAATATCACAAAAATATCACAAGAAAAAAAAAAAAAAAGAAAGTCAGTTCCTCACAAGACAGTTGAGTTAACCTCTAAGAAGTGAAGTGTAATTTTAAGATATCTCATCAGACTCTAGGATAGTAGTTTTTTAAAATAAATTTCCATAAATTTTGTACACTTGTCAAGAAATATCTTGTACTTATATTTATTTCAACGGTAATTATAAAAGAACACCAGGTAAATGATCAGCATCCTAGTTTCCTAGATTTTATTCCAAGAGGTGTACTTTTCTCCAGAAGTTGCATTCACTTTTTCAGGGGTTAGTGCACAGTACATTTAAATACCTTTTATACTGGAAACAATACTATACTTCAAATTCAGAAAAGCACTTTTAAATGAGAGATCTTAGCATATTTGACCATTAAGATTATACTTAAGTGATGTAAATGAGAAATTAGCATAAATAATTATATGTAACCTTTCTTCTCTTGACCATCAACTAGAGAAATGTCTGTTTATTGTTTTTCATTACACCACATCTTGATAATGATTTTTACCTTCACGTTAAAAACAAAACAGAACAAAACCCCCCAGCCTTAATAGTATGTTGCATGGCCAGTTTTATGTTTAGTCATCTTAATGGCTTATTAATATTACTTCCCTGTGGGTTAGATTTATTGCTGAGCAATCAGTCTTCAGTATGACCTCAAATTCCAAATCAAGCATGTTATGCTCAATTTGGTAGGGCAATTTCAACACTGTTGGTATGGATACTAAATTTTTGTCAGTCTCACTCTGTGTCCTTGGTCAGTTCATTAAATTTTCAGATGGATGAGTATCTCTCTCTATTAAGTTGATATTCTACTTGTTGAAAGTGGAGGAAGAAACAGCTAATTAAAAACATGAAAGGCCTTTTTATGCTAATAAATATAAAATAAAAAGTAAATTGAACAGTTAAATGTTAAATGTTTATATTACATGACTATCAAATAGGATTAGTTGTAATGTTAATTTTATACTTTATCCAAAAATATTTGTAATTTGATTATACAAGGAAATAATAGGGATAAAATTTTGATTCAGGGCATAAACCAAGTTATTTTTAAATTTAGCCAGGAATAAAAAGGGGAGGAGGATAGTTGATGAAAAAAACCTTGGAGGCACCATCAAGATATAATTTACTAGGCTCATTACAAAAATTATGAGTATATGAAGTATGGGTTTTTTACATCTTTTAAATATCAAGGTGTAGTTCATATAGTTTACTGCTTAATAAATTTGCATTTTCTCTAAAATATTTGTATTTTGGTTCTTATTGCAATCTCTTTTTCATTCAAAATATACCTTCAACTTCCAACTACTCACTCCAAGTTTAGCTCAAACAGGCCTAAAAGTATTTGCAAATTCTGGTAAGAGTAACGAGTTCAGGAACTCTAAAAAGTTCCCTGTATTTTCAGTTGTTTCAGAATATCATGATGTATTGCTGTGATTTTGAAAAAATTATGGACAGTTGCCATGATCAGAGGAGAAGGCAATGGCACCCCACTCTAGTACTCTTGCCTGGAAACCCCCAAGGACGGAGGAGCCTGGTAGGCTGTAGTCCATGGGATTGCTAAGAGTCGGAAATGACTGAGAGACTTCACTTTCACTTTTCACTTTCATGCATTGGAGAAGGAAATGACAACCCACTCCAGTGTTCTCACCTGGAAAATCCCAGGGACAGGGGAGCCTGGTGGGCTTCCATCTATGGGATTGCACAAAGTCGGCTATGACTGAAGCAACTTAGCAGCAGTAGCAGCCACGATTAAAGATGCTAGCTAGAAGCTAAAACTATTCATGGGAAGAAGGATATGGTACAGGCAGAATCAAGAGTTGGAGGCACAAATATTGGAATTAAACCAAACTTGAACTTCCTCTGCCTCCGGCTTTCCAGTTAGATGAATCAGTGCCATACTTACTGTTTAAGATCAAGACTCCATGCATGTAGGTATAGATCGTATTCTAAAAACCCACAATGGCTGCTATTCACATAGACCTCAGTTTGTTCCTGGGTGTTTTAACATGATAATCTTAAAGCAGTTACTTCAGAGAAAAACATCCTAAAGTATGAAATATTTAATAATTGTTTACAGCTTACAGATAAAGCTCTTCACAATCTTTAACAAGGCTAAATATTAAATATTGCTAAAAGAGTAAGATTATGAGGATAATAGTGAGATTTGTCATTATTCAATCACTAAGTTGTGTCCAATTCTTTGTGATGGCATGGGCTACAGTGTACCAAGCTATGCTGTCTCTACCATCTCCTGGAGTTTGCTCAGAATCATGTACATTGAGTAGATGATGCAGCATCAGGGTCTTGTCCAAGTAGTTGGCTCTTGGCAACAAGTTAGCTAAAGTATTGGAGCTTCAGCTTTAGCATCAATTCTTCCAATACGGAGAAGGCAATGGCGACCCACTCCAGTACTCTTGCCTGGGAAATCCCATGGACGGAGGAGCCTGGTAGGCTGCAATCCATGGGGTTGTTAAGAGTTGGACATGACTGAGCGACTTCACTTTCACTTTTCACTTTCATGCATTGGAGAAGGAAATGCCAACCACTCCATTGTTCTTGCCTGGGGAATTCCAGGGACTGGGGAGCCTGGTGGGCTGCCGTCTCTGGAGTTGCACAGAGTCGGACACGGCTAAAGTGACTTAGCAGCAGCGGACCACAATAAAAATAGCTAAGTGCTTGGAAGCTCAGAAAGTGATGAAGCCTACTAATTGCTTGTAGAAATCTCTTCACTAAAGAGGTGGGACTTGGTTGTCTCTTGAAGAACAGAGATTGATAGATTTTGAGAGATGTACATATAGCAGTGGTATTTGTTAAGGATATGAAATTCAGGAAGCAAAAACAAACAAGCAAACAACCACAAATACACACAATAAAAACCCAGAAATTATACAGATGAAAAGTACACTAATTGATGTGAAATAATTATTAGAGTGTCTTAAAAGATTTATGGTAACTAGAGAAAAAATTTAGTGAATTGGAATATGTATCAATATAAAATATTAATTATGAAGAGAAAGAGAAGAAATAAGAAAAATAAACAAATACTTAGAGATCCTTGGGAAAACATCAGCATTCATATATACATATACATATATATATATATATACATATATAATGTATATATATACACTATATATGTGTATATATATACACACATATATGTGTATATATATACACTATATATGTATATATATACACATATATATATGTATATATATACACATATATGTATATATATATGTTGCATATACAATATGTATATGCACTAGGAATTCCAATATATATATTGTATACACAATATGCACATACACAACATTCATATATATATATATATATATATATATATATAAGAAAAGTAAAATTTCACCAAAAATTCTGATGTTGATGTTGTTCCAAGGACCTCAAAGTATTTCCTTTTCTTATTTCTTTTCTTTGTCTTCTTAATACATATTTTCTGTTGATGTATATTCCAATATATGTGGGGCTTCTCTGATAGCTCAGTTGGTAAAAAAAATCCACCTGCAATGCAAGAGACCCCAGTTCAGTTAATGTTTTGGGAAGGTCCACTGGAGAAGGGATAGGCTACCCATTCCAGTATTCTTGGGCTTCCCTTGTGGGTCAGCTGGTTAAGTCTCTGCCTGCAATGCAGGAGACCTGGGATCAATCCCTAGGTTGGGAAGATCCTCTGAAGAAGCGAAAGGCTACCCACTCCAGAATTTTAGCCTAGAGAATTCCATGGATTGTATAGTCCATGGGGTTGCAAATAGTCAGACATAACTGAGTGACTTTCACTACTTAT
>ML664196.1:2933506-3006418 GCA_007570785.1 Antilocapra americana
AGAAGGGATAGGCTACCCATTCCAGTATTCTTGGGCTTCCCTTGTGGGTCAGCTGGTTAAGTCTCTGCCTGCAATGCAGGAGACCTGGGATCAATCCCTAGGTTGGGAAGATCCTCTGAAGAAGCGAAAGGCTACCCACTCCAGAATTTTAGCCTAGAGAATTCCATGGATTGTATAGTCCATGGGGTTGCAAATAGTCAGACATAACTGAGTGACTTTCACTACTTATTTATATATATATATATATATATATGAGTCAGAGAAACACATGCTCAGAGGGCTCAAAGAAAATCTTGTGTTCACCAGGAGACCCCACAGAGACTGATCTAGACCTGCCTTTAGGTGTTTGAGTGTCTCCTGCAGAGATACAGGTCATCAGTGGCTTGCTACAGGGGCAGGGACTCTGGCCGCAGCAGACATGGGTGTGGCATAAGCCCTCTTGGAGGAGGTCACCATA
The DNA here is from genome assembly GCA_007570785.1 of Antilocapra americana. Classification (NCBI taxonomy): domain Eukaryota; kingdom Metazoa; phylum Chordata; class Mammalia; order Artiodactyla; family Antilocapridae; genus Antilocapra; species Antilocapra americana. The sequence continues at coordinate 2,933,964 of ML664196.1, forward strand.
AACCCTGACATAGAGCCCCCAGAACTTACACAGGACTTGAGAAACAGACTCTTGGAGGGCACAACAAAACCTTGTGCACAAGGACCCAGGAGAAAGGAGCAGTGACCCCACAAGAGACTGACCCAGACTTGTCTGTGAGTGTCCAGGAGTCACCAATGGAGGCATGGGTCTGTGGTGACCTGCTGCAGGGTCAGAAGCACTCAGTGTGGCAGTACACACATGGGACCTTTGGAAGGAGGTCACCAATGTCTTCATTACCTCCACCATAGTTTGGGCTCAGGTCAAACAACAGGGAGGGAACACAGCCCCACCCATCAACAGAAACTTGGACTAAAGATTAATGAACATGGCTCCATCTATCAGAACAAGATCCAGTTTCCCCCTCAGTCAGGCTCTTCCATCAGGAAGCATCCATAAACCTCTTATCTTTATCCATCACAGGGAAGACAGAATGAAAACTACAATCACAGAAACTAATCAAACTGATCACATGGAGCACAGCCTTGCCTAACTCAATGAATCTATGAGCCATGCCATGTGGGGCCACCCAAAATGGACAGGTCATGATGGAGAGTTCTGACAAAATGTGGTCCACTGGAGAAGGGAATGGCAAACCACTTCAGTATTCTTGCATGGAGAATCCCACGAACAGTATGCAAACGCAAAAAGATAGGATACTGAAAGGAGAACTCCTTAGGTCAGTATGTGCCCAATATGCTACTGGAGAAGACTGGAGAAATAACTCCAGAAAGAATGAAGAGATGAGGCCAAAGAGAAAACAACACCCAATTGTGGATGTGATTGGTGATAGAAGTAAAGTTTGATGCTATAAAGAGCAATATTGCATAGAAACCTAGAATGTTAGGTCCATGAATCAAGGAAATTGGAAGTGGTCAATCAGGAGATGGCAAGAGTGAACACTGACATTTGAGGAATCTGTGAACTAAAATGGACTGGATGGGCGAATTTAACTCAGATGCCCCTTATATCTACTATTGTCGGAAAGAAACTCTTTGAAGAAATGGAGTAGCCCTCATAGTCCACAAAAGAGTCCAAAATGCAATTCTTTGGTGCAGTCTCAAAAATGACAGAATGTTCTGTGCCCCACTGGCCCTACATGGTAAACAATTCAATATCACAGTAATCCAAGTTTATGCCCAAACCAGCGTGCTGAAGAAGCTGAACTTGAATGATTCTGTGAAGACCAACAAGAACTTCTATAAGTAACACTCTCCAAAAGTGTCCTTTTCATTATAGGGGACAGCAATGCAAAAGTAGGAAGTCAAACAGGCAAATTTGGCCATGAAGTACGAAATTAAGCAGGACAAAGGCTAACAGAGTTTTGCTAAGACAATGCACTTGACATAGCAAACACCCGCTTCCAGCAACACCAGAGGTGACTCTCTACATGGACATCAGCAGATGGTCAATACTGAAATCAGATGGATTATATTCTCTGCAGCCAAAGATGGAGAAGCTCTATACAGTCAGCAAAAATGAGACCAGGAGTTGACTGTGGCTCAGATCATGAACTGCTTATTGCCAAATTCAGACTTAAATTGAAGAAAGTAGGGAAAAACCACTCAAACAAGACCTAAATCAGATCCCTACATTTATACAGCGGAAGAGACAAATAGATTCAAGGGATTAGATCTGAGAGACAGAGTGCCTGAAGAACAATGGACCAAGGTTCATGACAGGAGGCAGTGATCGAGACCATCCCCAAGGGGAAAAAAAAATGCAAGAAGGCAAAATAGTTATCTGAGGAGGCCTTACAAATAGCTGAGAAAAGAAACTAAAGGCAAAGGAGAAAAGAAAACATATACTCATATGTATGCAGAGTTCCAAAGAATATCAAGGAGAGATAAGAAAACCTTCCTTAGTGATCAATGCAAACAAATAGAGGAAAACAATAGAATGGGAAAGACTAGAGATCTCTTCAAGAAAATTAGAGATACCAAGAAAACTAAGATCATGACATCTGGGTCCATTACTTCATGGGAAATAGAAGGGGAAGGAGTGGAAACAGTGTCAGACTTTAGTTTTTTGGCCTCCAAAATCACTGCAGATGGTGATAGCAACCATGAAATTAAAAGATGCTTACTCCTTGGAAGGAAAGTTATGACCAAGCTAGATAGCATATTAAAAAGCAGAGACATTACTTTGTCAACAAAGGTCCATCTAATCAAGGCTATGTTTTATACAGTGGTCATGCATGGATGTGAGAGTTGGACAGTGAAAAAGGCTGTGCACCAAAGAATTGATGTTTTTGAACTGTGGTGTTGGAGAAGACTCTTGAGAGTCCCTTGGACTTCAAGGAGATCCAACCAGTCCATCCTAAAGGAGATCAGTCCTGGGTGTTCATTGGAAGGACTGATGTTGAAGCTGAAACTCCAATATTTAGGCTACCTCATGTGAAGTGTTGACTCATTGGAAAAGACCCTGATGCTGGGAAGGATTGGGGGCGGGAGGAGAAGGGGACGACAGAGGATGAGATGGTTGGATGGAATCACTGACTCAGTGGACATGGGTTTGGGTGGACTCCAGGAGTTGATGATGGACAGGGATGCCTGGTGTGCTGTGATTCATGGGGACACACAGAGTCAGACAGGACTGAGTGACTGAACTGAACTGAAGGGAGATTTTCATGCAAAGGTGGGCACAGTAAATTTAGAAAGATGGTAAGGATAACCCTGTATGCGAGACAGCAAAAGAGACACAGATGTGTAGAAAAGTCTTTTGGACTCTATGGGAGAGGGCAAGGGTGGGATGATATGAGAGAATGGTATTGAAACATGTAAATTATCATATGTGAAATGAATCACCAGCCCAGGTTTGATGCATGATACAGGGTGCTCAGCGCTGGTGCAACAGGATGACCCAGAGGGATGGAGTCAGGAAGGAGGTGGGAAGGGGGGTTCTGGAAGGGGAACACATGTATACCCATGGTGGATTCATGTCAATGTATGGCAAAACCAACACGATAATGTAAAAAATAATAATAATAATAATTAATTAATTTAAAAAAAAGAAGAAAAAGTAATATGGACTGAACAGAAGCCAAAAATATTAAAGAGAGGTGGGAAGAATACACAGAAGAACTATACAGAAAAGATCTTCATGACCCAGATAACCATGATGAGGTGATCACTTACCTAGAGAGAGACATCCTGGAAAGCAAAGTCAAGTGGGCCTTAGGAAGTATCATATGAACAATGCTAGTGGAGGTGATGGAATTCCAGTTGAGCTAATTCAAAACCTAAAAGATGATGCTATGAAAGTGTTGCACTCAATGTGCCAGCAAATTTGGAACTCAGCAATGGCCACAGGACTAGAAAAAGGCAGTTTACATTCCAATCGCAAAGCAAGGCAATGCCAAAGAATGCTCAAACTGCCTCACAATTGCACTCATCTCACACGCTAGCAAAGTAATGTTCAAATTCTCCAAGCCAGACTTCAACAATACATGAACTGTGAACTTTCAGATATTCAAGCTGGACTTAGAAAAGGCAGAGGAACCAGAGATCAAATTTGCAATAGCTGTTGGATCATTGAAAAAGCAAGAGAGTTCCAGAAAAACATCTGCTTTGCTTTACTGACTATGCTAAAGCCTTTGACTGTGTGGATCACAACAAACTAGAAAATTCTTAAAGAGATGGGAGTACCAAACCACCTTACCTGTTTCCTGAGAAATCTGTATGCAGGTCAAGAAGCAACAGTTAGAATTGGACATGAAACAACAGACTGGTTCCAAATTGGGAGAAGAGTACATCATGGCTGTATATTGTCACCCTGCTTATTTAACTTATATGCAGAGTACATCATGTGAAATGCCAGGCTGGATGAAATGTAAGATTGCTGGGAGAAATATCAATAACCTCAAATATGCATATGATAGCACCTTTATGGCAGAAAGCGAAGAACTAAAGAGCCTCTTGATGAAAGTGAAAGAGTAGAGTGAAAAGTTGGCTTAAAACACAACATTTGGAAACTAAGAGCATGGCATCTGGTCCCATAACTTCATGACAAATACATGGGATAACAATGGAAACAGTGACAACCTTAATTTTGGGGGGCTTCAAAATCACTGAAGATGGTATCTGTATCCATGAAATTAAAAGATTCCTGCCCTTTGGAAGGAAAGCTATGACCAACCAAGACAGCATATTAAAATGCAGAGATATCACTTTGTCAACAAAGGTCCATCTAGTCAAGGCTATAGTTTTTTCAGTAGTCATCTATGAATGTCAGATTTGGACTATAAAGAAAGCTGAACACTGAAGAAGTGATGCTTCTGAACTGTGGTGTTGGAGAAGACTCTTGAGAGTCACTTGGACTGCAGGGAGATCCAGCCAATCAATCTTAAATGAAATCAGTTCTGAATATTCCTTGGAAGAACTGATACTGAAGCTTAAACTCCAATACTTTGGCCACCTGATGCAAAGTACTGACTCATTGGAAAAGGCTCTGATGCTAGGAAAGTTTGAAGTTGGGAGGAGAAGGGGACAATAAAGGATGAGATGGTTGGATGTCATCACCAACTCAATGGACAAGAGTTTGAGCAAGCTCGGGGATATGGTGACGGACAGGGAAGCCTTGCATGCTACAGTTCTTGGGATCACAAAGAGTCAGAATCTACTGAGTGACTGAACTGAACTGAGAAGTAGAAGAGAATATGAGCAACATTTTTTTGGAAAACAATGACTAAAATTTCATAAATGTGATAAAAACATCATTGATCCTCAGATCCATATATGATAAACACAAAGTAGTCCACACCAAGTATATCACAGTCAAACTGGTAAATGCCAAATCAAAGGAAAAATGTTGTAAAATGAAAGAGGAAAAGAACACTTCTTTTGGTGCACAACAATAATGCAAGTAAAAGCTGATTGCTCATAATAATAGTGGAGAACTGAGGCCAGAGGGATGATAAATTCCAACTGTGTGTAGTAGAGGAAGAAATGGGAAACATTTTGTTAATTAGAAATTCTGTATCCATCACGGGCTTCCCTCATGGCTCAGATGGTAAAGAATCAGCCTGCAATGCAGGAGACCTGGGTTTGATCCCTGGTTTGGGAAGATCCTTTGAAAGAGGTCATGACAACCCACTCTACTATTCCTGCTCCATGGATGTATAAGATAATAATGACATTGTATTCATGAATGTATAAGACAGAGATAGTTGACAGTAATAGCACAAAGGAGGGAAGAGGATAAAAGTTCTATTTAAGTAAAGTTTCTGTATTGTACTAAAATTAAATTAGTATTAATTCAAGGTGGATTGTGATAAATTAGCTGCTTATAATCTATAGAACAATCTGTAAGAGAATAAATACAAGATGTATAGTGGCAAAATCAACATTCTCCAATAAAAACTAGACAATTCCAAATATTAAAAAGACTAATTTTGATTCCTGTATTTTGTTTGCTGTCTTTGCCTTCTGGTCATTGGCTATTTCATTTGTATAAAAAGAGTGCTCATAAGTTCAAGAAAGGAGATGAATAATCATGGTGATGCCTGTTTTAAAGATGTATCCAGAATCTCTAAATTTAACATAATCCAGAACAATAGAACTGCTCTCACTACTATAGTGATATTATACAAACTTCCATAAGTTCCTGTATAAATCACTTGAACAAGTGATCTGACCGTATCACACTTATCCTCCTGCCTGCTTATTATGTATAGTATGATGGACCTCTCTACTTATGGAGTATATTTGAGGATCATGTGTGTGTGAGAATGAATTAATGCTTATGTTTTCTCAGTCCATTTCAAATTAATGTGGTGTGGAGTGGTCAGAAGAGATTTCACTGTCCCTCTGCTGGTCTTCCTTCTGTTCAATGAGTTCTGTTAAATGATCCCTGTAAGAGACATCCTTCATTCCTGCCTCACAAAATTGAGTTCTGAATAGCATTGTTTTTAGGGTAGGAATTCAACAGATGGTACCAAATGGCCAATATTTTAAACTACTTCCTGAGGGTAGATCTCCAGCTGAGCCTCTCTTTCAGCCTCATTCTCATTGAGTTTAATTGTGTGTTCACTCATTTCAACACTATCACATAAGCAGTACTCAGGTTCCCCTTTTAGAAGATGTCATTGTGCAAATTAGCAAATATAAAGCTTAAGTTTCATAGTGTCTGTTTTTCTGCCTGTACTCTCTTAAAACAAGATCTTATTTTTAAATGGCTGTAGTACATTTTAAATTCCAAATGATGACTACTTATCTTTATGTTATTCAGTTCACCAAAGAATAAACTATAGGTGCTGATTTTGTCTTACCTATCAGTAGATCTTTGGCAAACACCCTCATCTCTGTTTTCAGCATGAAGCACTCTGTTCTGGAACAGAGCAAAAACCATTCTTCAGACAGTGGTTATGAGTCTCTGAAGTCTTTATTGATACTCAGCACACTTTCACACTTTCATGGGAAGAAAAAGAAGATTGATATTAGAAACTGTTGAAAAATGTCCACTTGAAATGCACTCAAAGGACCTTCCATTTGTTTTATTGCAATTCCAGAGTATCTTCATGTCACTGAAATAACTTCGGCTAAGCAAGGTAGACACTTTTCTAAATTTGTGGAAAGCTACTTTGAAAAAGATGATGGGACAATAAATAGGCTGCATTCAGCTGTTGTTATTCATGTTAGAGTTAGAGCTTTCTAGCAGTAAGTTACTGCTAAGTAGATGTAAATATCATAGCAGCAATAAAAGATGAGTACCTACCATATATCTGTAACCTGTAATTCCACATTTGTAATTCAAACACAAGGTCAGTAGGACCACATGCATAAATATTCACATTTTCTCTGTAAAATATGTATAAAAACAAACTTTTGGTACCTCCCTAAATGAAATAAGGTCTTAGCCTATATTTAAATAAAGATAAAGCAACTAACAGTTACTTCCAACAAGAAATGCTGATTTGAAAACTTGTTGAAAATATTAACTTTATATTAAAATTGAGGTGAGTAATCAAAAGTAATTATTTTCAAACAGATTACTCATTGCCATATCTGCATTTTAGTATCTTCCTCTTTCTTCTATTGGTTATTCTTTCTGAAAAAAAGAAAAAGACTGCAAGCTTTACCTATGTATATGTTCCTATTTCTTACTAAAATACTTGCATGCATGACAATGAATGCTCTAAAATAAGCACAGATACTATCACATACTCCAGGCACCATACTTTAAATAAATTCAATTTTATTTGCTTCTCACAACAGATATAGCTATCTGCAACAGACAGGAAGTTACAGCGGAAATGACTTAAGGGGCTGCTGGCTGTAGATCTGAGCAATGAAGTTTGGATGATCTGAATCTTTTGTGTTTGGTAAATGAAAAGGGAGATTTATATTGTGATTTAATACTAGTTGAATCATTCCACCTTATTTTTGCCTCAAAATTTCTTTTGTTTAAAGGGAATAAAATACTCACCATATCTGGCTGGGGATGTCTGATGAACTCTTTTCATTTTGTCCCTTGGGAGAGAGGAAAAAAACAACAGGCCAGGATTGTGCCCAGTTGTGAAGTAGGGAAAGATTATTCTTGGTATTCTGCTCCATCTGTTCCTAGATAAACCTCCTAATCTTTTCTTGGCCTCTTCTCATGTCAGTGTGCTTGATCAAGGGAAAAGTTCATTAAAAGAAATCAGAAATAATGACAGGACAAAGAAAGCAGGGCATAATTGGCCATTTAAGTGTTTAGGAGGTAAGGCTGAGACAGAGAAATGAGAAAACTATTAGAGACATAATCCAAGTTATAATAACAACAAATGCTTTCCTATAACTTATTACTTGTCAGGCAGCATTTCAACTGCTTTAACTATGTTTATTCATCTAATACTCACAACTACCTGATGATAAGTCTAGCATTTTCATCTTCATTATATGAGTGAGGGAAGTAGGAAAGTAGTTAAATAATTCATGCACAAAGTAATGGGAGAATTAGAACTCAAACCCAGACAGGCTGGCATCAGAGCCTTTGGCTTACCTACTGTATCATGTTACCTCCAACACCAAGGGGTTGGTTAGTATCAAGATAAACACTGATTTAGAGATAAAAATCAGACAATTACAAGGATGCTGAAAATAACAAATCTGTAGGATTGAGGACATAAACAGAAGGTTAACAGTAATTATCTATTGTGTCAATAATGAATGAAAAAATAATCATCCAGTCAGGATCCATCTGTACTTCTGGAGACCAAGGTATAGTGTAAGACAGAGAAGCTGCTTTAGCAGTTCTTTTGATTTACATCCATTCATGTTTCTCCTATATTCTAGAACCCCCAACCCTCTAGATATTTGTTTCAGGGCTCCAGGTGTCCAGTTCTTTCCTATTATCCCTTGCTCTTCAATAATTCAGTCTACAAGTATCTGCTGCACCACTGCATATGCCAGGCCTTGCTCTGCTCTGCATTATGGCAAAAGATTTTGAACAAGACAGACTCCAGTCTTGCACTATTTCTTCTTTCAGAGTGATACAAAAGAAAGAAAAAGAAAGAAAAAAGGAAGGAGAGAAGGAGGAGGGGACAGAGGACAGAAGAAAGAGAGGAAAAAGGGAAAGAAAGAAAAAGAAGGAAGAAAGAAGAAAGGGAGAAGGAGGGAGGAAGGGAGGAAAAAAGGAAAGAAGGAAAAAGAGATTAAATTTTTCACATATTGGTAAAATTCCATGAAGATAATTTCAGGTGACAGAGCGTAATAGCAAGCTGGGAGACTGACTTAGGCAGGGTGTTTTAAGAAAGCCTTTCTGAAAAGGTGAACTTGGACTTCTGCATTGACTTTCAGAGACAGTCATCTAAAGTTCTTGAAGGAAACTTTTCTGAAAGAAAGAAATACCACCTTCAATGGCCCATTATCCTGAGTAGTATTTTTAGGCTTCTTAGCATATTTCAAAGTCTCTTGCTCTAAAGGGGAATCTAGAATGATAAGATCAACCTTCTTAAAAAGTAACACAGGAAACTGGCTTTCCCTCTTTCTTTGAATCCAAACAGAAGCTGGTGACCAAGGCTCCACACACCCAACCACGGGCACCTGTAAAGGAGGCTTTGGTTAAGAAATGCAAAGATGAGGAAACAGGCTCTGCCTGGGATCATCATTTTGCAGCAAGGCTTGTCCAGTATCAAGGAAATGTTAGTTGCTAGGTGGAGTTTCTGCTTGAAAAGTGTTATCAGTATTGTCTGCAGCAGCTGCTAGAGGACTGTCCAATTTCTGACAGCAGAACAAATGGCAACATCAGTTGTGGTTGCCTCATTCTATCAGTTTTCTGGCACATTTCTTTGTATTACTTTTCAAAGCTTTAGATTCAATCCTATATCTGTAGCTCTTCTAACAATCTGTGACCCTAATATAATTTTCTGTTTAATTAAACAGATCAGATTCTACTGCTTATTATTCACAACTGCCCATGGTAAAGGTTAGACTTGATTTTAGGAACAAAATAAATGTCAATGTGATTCTGGTTTCTCTTTAGTAGCCTATCTAATTCTTTTTTTTTTCCTTATAATTATTCATCATATGACTTCATGTTTACATCTTTCCTTTCCCCTAATTCCTTCAAGATTCTTATTTTCTAAACAAAACTCAGATAATGGTAAGGAAACAAAATGTAAAGGGACCTCCTACAGGTTTTTACATTTCCCTGTAACACCTCCATTGCACATCTAATATAAAAAGTCTGTGGTTGCTTCTGTATTAGTCTCTCTCAACCTTGTACGTCCTCAGTTGCTTCAGTTGTGTCCTACTCTTTGTGACCCCATGGATTGTAGCCCACGTACAAGTTCCCCTGTCCATGGGATTCTCCAGGCAGGGATACTGGAATGGTTTCCATGCCCTCCTCCAGGGGCTCTTCCTGACCCAGGGACTGAACCTTTGTCTGTTATATCTCCTGTATTGGCAGGCGGGTACTTTACCACAACGCCACCTGGGAAGCCCTCTCTTAGCCTCATCTTGCCCTAAATTGTAACTTTTATTCACATTTTCCATCTTAGGTGAACAGAAAATAGATTCATACACGTCCCTTTCTCTTCTGCCACTGCTGCTGCTAAGTCGCTTTAGCCGTGTCCGACTCTGTGCGACCCCATAGGTGGCAGCCCACCAAGCTCCCCTGTCCTAGGGATTCTCCAGGCAAGAGCACTGGAGTGGGTTGCCATTTCCTTCTCCAATGCATGAGAGGGAAAGTGAAGTCATTCCGTGGTGTCTGACTCTTAGTCACCCCATGGACTGAAGCCTGCCAGGCTTCTCCATTCATGGGATTTTCCAGGCAAAAGAGTACTGGAGTGGGGTGCCAGTGCCTTCTCCTTCTTTTTCTTCTATACACCCTCCATGACCCGGAGTCTGGAGTGAAGGAAAGAGAGCCCCTCATATGCCTGCTTACAACTTTCTTTCCCGAGGTCCAGCATTCTTAGTGAAATGTTCAGCCACACTAGAAAACATGCAGTTCTCAGCAAAGCAGACCCAGAGAATATTCTTAACTCCTAACACCTGGAGAAATGCATGGGTACTACCTATTAGTAAAGATGACTTGTTCCCATAAGTTTCACCCCTTTTGGAGAAATGAAGGTTCATGCAACTGAGCCCCTGAGCTGACAAAGAATGATCAAAAATGTATTTTTCCCCACAACATCACCTAAAACCCTAAAATGTTTGGTTTAGTTGTTATTCTAAAAGGTCAATAAAATGTGTTATATTTGTTGGACTACCTGCCATTGAAGTCTAATTACCTAGAGCAAAATGACACTTATTTTTAGAAATACAGAATTAACTTTGTTGAAGTTTTATTGCAATGCAACTCCAAATGCAGTTCATGTTACTTATCTAGCAAAGCCATAGACTCAAATGTTTAAAAATAGTTTGATAAACACTATTTTTTTTTTTTTTGACCGTGCCAAGGACAGAATGTAGACAGAGATAGTTATTGGCTTTTCCAGAGGGCTTAAACCCATGATTTTCAAACTTTTGGCTATACAACACATTTGATTTCACAGTTCAATATAGACAAAACTTTAAACACATATTCACATATATAACATAGATATGTTTATAAAAATAAAATAAAAATGTCACAAATTCATTATCCTCAAAAAAAGTAGAATTTTACCTGATATATTCTGTTATTTTCACTTAGCAAAAAAATGGATATTGTCTATTTAATTAATTCAAAACCACGAGTGGAATCTTGCCCTGCAATTTGAAAAGAGTTAAACATAGGTTTTGTTGCACTTTGCATCACATCTATTTGCAGACAGGCCAAGGAAACAGATCTGATCAGTGTGAGTTTTATGGGAAGGAAAATTATTTCCAAGTTTAAACCATCAGTTTGCAAACAACTTTCACAAATCAATTTATCATCACTTGTGATCTGGCTATATTTTCTTCAAAATGCCCTTGTTTGTTTTTTTAAATTAATTTTATTTTAATTGGAGGATACTTTACAATATTGTGATAGTTTTTGCCATACAGCAACATGAATCAGCCACAGGTATACATGTATCCCTCCCTTTCTGAACCATAGCCCCCACCTCCTTTCCACCCCATCCCTCTGGTTGTCCCAGAGCACCATCTTTGGGTGCCCTGCTTCATGCATCAAATTTGCACTGGTCATCTGTTTCCCATATGATAATTCACATGTTTCAGAGCTCTTCTCTCAAATCATCTCACCCTTTCCTTCTCCCACTGAGTTCAAAAGTCTGTTATTTACATCTAAGTCTCCTTTGCTGCCCTGCACATAGGATTGTCAGTACTGTCTCTTTAAATTCCATATGCATGTGTTAATATACAGTATTTGTCTTTCTCTTTCTGATTTACTTCACTTGGTATAATTGGTTCTAGGTTCATCTCCTTCATTAGAACTGACTCAAATGCATTCCTTTTTATAGCTGAGTAATATTCCATTGTGTATTGACTGATGTATATCTATAGTTTCCTACCTGCCTACTTCACTCACACTTGGAGAGCAACTCAAAACAGAAGCTTAAAACATTTCCATTCAATGTCACATGGAGGTGAACAACTGTGTCTCTATCTCTGTTCAGGGGCTTAGAAATCAGAGAAAGTGAAATCTAACATCTATGGATACATGGCAGGAAATTTTTTAAAAAAAAGTAGGGATAGAGTTTTAGAAACATACTTCTAAACTGTGATAATTTATTTTCAAATAACAATTTTAATCACATCTAATGATGTTTTTGCACTATTTTACACCTACTCTTAGCAACCAAGGAGTTAACCCATTTATTCTTATCTATACAAGATTCATTTAATAAAGCTTGTGAAATGCTCATTATAAGTCTCACATGTTTAAAAACAACAGTACATTAATAGGAATGCAATTAAGTACTTATCGCTGTTGTCATTTAAAGTAAGTTAACCAGATGGCATGAAATCCTCCAAAAGAGATTTTGAACAAACAATTGAGATTTAATTAATATGCACCAGTTAGTTTATTAAATATATAACAACTAGCTCGTTAAACTTAGAGTAAATAGTTATTTGAGATGATTTTATATTCCTCTTTACATTTATTTTCATTTTGCTTGACTGACCATGTGATAAATGGTGATTTTTGAAAGCTAAAACATTTAAAGTACAAATGTTTCATAATTCTCATATTTTTTCTTCTACTGACAAGATGGAACTTGATCTATTTCACAGAAAATGCAGATTCCAATGACTATATAACAATATTAGCAATAAATAAAAGCACTTATTAACATAAAAAGCAAATAACAATCTCTTCTCTATCTGTTAGTACCGTAACATGGACCTCACACTAATACTCCCAGTTAATTTTCAATAATTATTAAACTTCCTTACTCTATGCCTGTGTGTCACTACTGCTGTTTAGTCGCTAAGTCAAGTCTGACTCTTTTGTCACCGCATAAACTGTAACCCTCCAGGCTCTTCTGTCCATGGGGTTTCCCAGGCAAGAACACTGGGGTAGGTTGCCATTTCCTTTTCCAGATGATCTTTCCCACCCAAGGATCGAACTGGCATCTCCTGCATTGATAGGCAGATTCTTTACCACTGAGCCTCCAAGGAAGCCCACTGAGTTATGTGCTTTTGATCAAAGAATGATTATCACTTATCTGATGATATCATCATCTTTGTCCTTTGATTAAAATAAATAAGGAGTGGAAACAGAGCAGGAGAGTGCAGCCTTCGCCAGACATATCATTCAGGGTTGTGTAACCCATTAACATGAAATAGATCTTGTAGCAATAGTACTTGACATCCATAGTAGAGAGCATGCTTGTTTCCACAACTCTTAAGAATTTCAGGGGGGTTTAATGTGTTTTTTGTTTGTTTGTTTGTTTTTTGTTTTATCATTTTGATGAACTCAAGCTATAAAACTAATATATGCCATTGAAGTTATTAGCTTAACTTGAGTTATTATAAAATATTTTATTTGTCATTGTAACTGTGGAAGAAAAAGTTTACAATAAAGAAACATACTACTATAAAAACTGACCAAATCGTAAAAGAAGACTGAAAAATTAAGAAAAAAGAAGCAAAAAAAACCAAAAAACAAAAATAAGAAACAAAGTATTTACAAAGCAATCAAAGGAATTAAAACAATGAGACTAGTTGGCCTCTATCTATCAATAAATCAAACATGAACTTTACATTTCATTTAAACATAAATGAAATAAATTGTCTCATCATTGACAAAAAATAGTTGACTGGATAGATGAACATGATCCATCTCTATATTTTCTACAAAAGATACAATTTAGCTTTAAAGACTCCCTTAATCTGTGAGTAAAGTGATGGAAAAAAAGATACTCGTGCAAATGGTAACTGAAAGAAAACAGGATAACTATACTTAAAAGAGTAGACTTTAAGCTAAAAATGGTTAAAAGAGACAAATAAGGTCATTATTAACAATAGGTCAACCATCAAGAAGATGTCACAGTTGTAAATAATTATATTGCCAACATACTTAAATATATAAAGCAGATACTATCAGAACTGAAAGACATAAACAGCAATAAAATAAGAGTTTGGGAGTTTGGTACCTCACTCTCCAATAACAAAGAAAATTAATAAAGAAACAGAATAGGTGAACAACACTATAAATCAAAAGGAGCTGACATACATATACATGCAATGGACTATGATTTATTCATTTAAAAAAATCTTTCTATTTATGACTAGGTATATGAAATTTGAGGTGATTATGTCATGGTAACTAAGCCAGATAAGAAAGACAAATACTGTATGATCTCATTTTTATGAGGAATCTGAAAATCTAAATCAAATCCCTTATGACTATACAGTGGAAGTGAGAAATAGATTTAACAGACTGGATCTGATAGACAGAGTGCCTGATGAAATATGGATGGAGGTTCCTGACATTGTGTAGGAGACAGGAATCGAGACCATCCCCAAGAAAAAGAAATGCAAAAAAGCAAAATGGCTGTCTGAGGAGGCCTTACAAATAGCTGTGAAAAGAAAGGAAGTGAAAAGCAAAGGAGAGAAGAAGAGATATACCCATTTGAATGCAGAGTTTCAAAGAATAGCAAGGAGAGATAAGAAAGCCTTCCTCAGTCATCAATGCAAAGAATTAGAGGGAAACAACAGAATGGGAAAGACTAAAGATCTCTTCAAGAACATTAGAGATACCAAGGGAACTTTTCATGCAAAGATGGGCTCAATAAAGGACAAAAATGGTAGGGAACTAACAGAAGCAGAAGATATTAAGCAGAGGTGGCAAGGATACATAGAAGAACTATAAAAAAAGATCTTCATGACCCAGATAATCACGATGGTGTGATCACTCACCTAGAACCAAACATCCTGGAATGTGAAGTCAGGTGGGCCTTAGGAAGCATCACTATGAACAAAGATAGTGGAGGTGATGGAATTCCAGTTGAGCTATTTCAAATCCTGAAAGATGATGCTGTGAAAGTGATGGACTCAATATGACAGCAAATTTGGTAAACTCAGCAATGACCACAGGACTGGAAAGTGTCAGTTTTCATTCCAATCCTGAAGCAAGGCAATGCCAAAGAATGCACAAACTGCCACACAATTTCACTCATCTTACATGCTAGCAAAGTAATGCTCAAAATTCTCCAAGCCAGGCTTCAGCAATACGTGAACCATGAACTCCCAATGTTCAAACTGGTTTTAGAAATGGCAGAGGAACCAGAGATGAAATTGCCAATCTCCTCTGGATCATCAAAAAAGCAAGAGAATTCCAGAAAATCATCTATTTCTGCTTTACTGACCTTGCCAAAGCCTTTGAGTCTGTGGGTCATAATAAACTGTGGAAAACTCTGAAAGAGATGGGCATAACAGACCACCTGTCCCGCCTCTTGAGAAAGCTGTATGCAGGTCAGGAAGCAACAGTTAGAACTGGACGTGGAACAACAGACTGGTTCCACATAGGAAAAGGAGTACGTCAAGGCTGTATATGGTCACCCTGCTTATTTAACTTATATGCAGAGTACATTGTGTAAAATACCAGGCTGGGTGAGGCGAGAGCTGGAATGAAGATTTCTGGGAGAAATATCAATAACCTCAAATATGCAAATGACACCACCCTATGGCAGAAAGTGAAGAAGAACTAAAGAGCCTCTTGATAAAAGTGAAAGAGGACACTGAAAAAGTTGGCTTAAAGCTCAACATTCAGAAAACTAAGATCATGGCATCCAGTCCCATCACTTCATGGCAGATAGATGGGGAAACAGTGGCTGACTTTAATTTTCTGGGTTCCAAATCACTGTAGATGGTGACTGTAGTCATGAAATTAAAAGACTCTTACTCCTTGGAAGGAAAGTTATGACCAACCTAGATAGCATATTAAAAAGCAGAGACATTACTTTGTCAACAAAGGTCTGTCTAGTCAAGGCTATGGTTTTCCCAGTGGTCGTGTATAGATGTGAGAGTTGGACTATAAAGAAAGCTAAGTGCAGAAGAATTGATGCTTTTGAATTATGGTGTTGGAGAAGACTATTGAGAGTCCTTTGGACTGCAAGGAGATTGAACCAGTCCATCCTAAAGGAGATCAGTCCTTGTTGTTCATTGGAAGGGCTGATGTTGAAGCTGAAACTTCAATACTTTGGCCACCTGATGTGATGAGCTGACTCGTTGGAAAAGACCTTGATGCTAGGAAAGATTGAGGGCAGGAGGAGAAGTGGACGACAGAGGATGAGGTGGTTTAATGTCATCACCTACTCGATGGACATGGGTTTCGGAGGACTCCGGAAGTTGGTGATCAACAAGGAGGCCTGGTGGGATGTGGCTCATGGGGTTTCAAAGAGTCGGACATGACTGAGCGACTGAACTGAACTGAATTGAACTAAATAAAGAGAGTTGCTTTTTTTTAAACTTTGGCTAATTTGACTTCCTAGGGTCTTAATTCAAGCCTGTGTTTGTTACCATGGCAACTAAATGAAAGAGTTGCATCAATTGAACAATATTTTGTTTTAACAAAAGAGACTACATTGCGTCTTAGTAATAAAAAAAATAAGAAGGAAAAGCAATTTAATTTTTAGGAATGACATTTTTAGCCACTTGTTTTAAATATCCTGTAGAGGGACAGGATAATTATTTTGTAGTATAAATATTAAAAATTCAGTTTAAGCAGAAATGTCATATATTTTCTTAGCTAAATCAACTTGTTTATTTTTTAGTGGTGTAATTTTTTATGTAATTTGGTTTACTGCATATGTTGGATAATTAGCTATTTAGTTTTATTTGTTAGTTCAAGAAACAGAAGCAAAAATAGACTCTAGTGATCATGTTTCCCTGCTTGAGGAGTGTCTAATCAATCTTACCTATATGCAGTACAACTGCCCTTCAAAAGGTCCTCTGCATTCAAAAGCTATTTCAATTAGTTGAGAACAAGAGTATTCAATTAGGTTAAACTAGTTCCTGTAAGTAGGAAGGAATAGGAAACATAAACTACATCCTCAGAGATATTTAGAAAGAGGACAATCAAACACCTAAGATAATGAATTATTTGTTGAAAATTATATTCTGAAACAGGTGAGAAACCAAAGGCAAATAAGCAGGAAGTAAGGTTTCACAGAGCACACATTTTTCCAGTTAAAGCTGAGAACAATAAACCTATGTCAGTTCAGTCCGTTAGTTCAGCCTCAGTCGTGTTCAATTCTTTGCGACCCAATGGACTGCAGCATGCCAGGCTTCCCTGTCCAACTCCTGAGGACCACTCAAATTCATGTCCATCAGGTCGGTGACGCCATCCAACCATCTCATCCTCTGTCATCCCTTCTCCACCTTCTTTAAATCTTACTCAGTATCAGGGTCTTTTCCAATGAATCTGTTCTTCGCATCAGGTGGCCAAAGTATTGGAGTTTCAGCTTCAACAACAGTCCTTCCAATGAACACCCAGGAATGATTTCCTTTAGGGTTGATTGGCTGGATCTCCTTGCAGTCCAAGGGACTCTTAAGAGTCTTCTCCAACAGCACAGTTCAGAAGCATCAATTTTTTGGTGCTCAGCTTTCTTTACAGTCCAACTCTCACATCCATTCATGACTACTGGAAAAATCATAGCTTTTACTAGATGGACCTTATTTTCAAAGTAATGTCTCTGCTTTTTAATATGATGTCTAGGTTGGTCATAGCTTTTCTTCCAAGGAGCAAGAGTCTAGAAAGATGCAGTCATCATCTTCAGTGATTTTGGAGCCTAAAAAAATAAAGTCTGTCACTAGTTGCTTTGTTTCCCGATCTGCTTGCCATGAAGTGATGGGACCAGATGACAAGATCTTAGTTTTCTGAATGTTGAGTTTTAAGCCAACTTTTTCACTCTCCTCTTTCACTTTCATCAAGAGCCTCTTTTCCAGTTCTTCTTCACTTTCTGCCATAAGGGTGGTGTCATCTGCATATCTGAGCTTATTGATATTTCATCCAGCAATCTTCTTCCCAGCTCACATCTCATCCAGTCTGGTATTTTGCATGATGTTCTCTGCATATAAGTTAAATAAGCAGGGTGACAATATACGGCCTTGACATACTCCTTTCCTGGTTTGGAGTTACTCTGCTGTTGCATGTAGAGTTCTAACTGTTGCTTCCTGACCTGCATACAGATTTCTCAGGAGGCAGGTAACATGGTTTGGTATTCCCAACTCTTGAAGAATTTTCCAGTTTGTTATTACCCACACAGTCAAAGGCTTTGGCATAATCAATAAAACAGAAGTAGATATTTTTCTGAAATTCTCTTGGTTTTTCTATGATCCAGTGAATGTTGGCAATTTGACCTTTTCTAAAACCATCTTGAACATCTGAAAGTTCACAGTTTACATACTGTTGAAGGCTGGCTTGGAGAATTTTGAACATTATTTTGCTAGCATGTGAAATGAGTGCAATTGTGCAGTAGTTTGAACATTCTTTGGCATTGTCTTGCTTTGGGGTTGTAATGAAAAGTGACCTTTTCCAGTCCTATGGACACAGCTGCATTTTCCAAATTTGCTGACATATTGAGTGCAGCACTTTCATAGCATCATCTTTCAGGATTTGAAATAGCTCAACTGGAATTCCATCACCTCCACTATCTTTGTTCATAGTGATGCTTCCTAAGGCCCACTTGACTTCATATTCCAGGATGTCTGGTTCTAGGTGAGTGATCACAACATCGTGATTATCTGGGTCATGAAGATCTTTTTTGTACAGTTCATCTCTGTATTCTTGCACTTTTTCTTAATATCTTCTGCTTCTATTAGGTCCATACCATCTCTGTCCTATATTATGTCCATCTTTGCATGAAATGTTCCTGTGGTATCTCTAATTTTCCTGATGAAATCGTTATTCTTTCCCCTTCTATTATTTTCCTCTATTTCTTTGCATCGATCACTGAGGGAGTTTTTCTTGTGTCTCCTTGCTATTCTTTGGAACTCTGCATTGCAATGGGGATATTTTTCAGTTTCTCCTTTGCCAATGGTTTCTTTTCTTTTCTCAGTTATTTGTAAGATCTACTCATTTTGCCTTTTTGCATTTCTTTTTCTTGGGGATGTTTTTGATCCCTGCCTCCTGTACAATGTCACAAACCTCTCTCCACTGTTCTTGAGACACTCTGTCTGTCAGATCTTATCACTTCAATCTATTTGTCACTTCCACTGTAAAACCATAGGGATTAGATTTAGGTCATATCTGAATGTTTAGTGGTTTTTCCTACTTTCTCCAATTTATGTCTGGATTTGGCGATAAGAAATTCATGATCTGAGCCACAGTCAGCTTCCAGTCTTGTTTTTACTGACTGTATAGAGCTTCTCCATCTTGGCTGCAAAGTTATAATCAATCTGATTTTGGTATTGACCATCTGTGATGTCCATGTGTAGAGTCTTCTCTTGTGTTGTTGGGAGAGCTTGCTTGCTTTGACCAGTGCTTTCTCTCAGCAAAACTCTATTAGCCTTTGTCCTGCTTCGTTTTATACTCAAAGACCAAATTTGCCAGTTACTCCAGATATTTCTTGACTTCTGACTTTTGCATTCCAGTCCCCTGAAATGAAGAGGACATCTTTTTTTTTTTTGGTGTTCATTCTAGAAGGTCTTGCATGTCTTCATAGAACCATTCAACTTCAGCTTCTTCAGCATTATTGGTCAGGGCATAGACTTGGATTACTGTGATATTAAAGGGTTTGCAATGTAGGGCCAACAGGGCACAGAACATTCTATCATTTTTGAGACTGCACCCAAGAACTTCATTTTGGACTCTTTTGTAGACTATGAGGGCTACTCTATTTCTTCAAAGGGATTCTTGCCCAAAGTAGTAGATATAATAGTTATCTGAATTAAATTCACCCATTTGAGTCCATTTTTGTTCACTGATCCCTGAAATGTTGATGTTCACTCTTAGCATCTCCTGTTTGATCACTTTCAACTTACCTTGAATCATGGACCTAACATTCCGGGTTTCTATGCAATGTTGTTCATCGCATTGGACTTTACATCAGTCACCAGTCACATCCACAACTGGGTGTTGTTTTTGCTTTGGCTCTGTCTCTTCATTCTTTCTAGAGTTATTTCTCTTAAGATCTGCACTAGCAAATTGTACACCTACCGACCTGGGGAGTTCATCTTTCAGTATCCTATCTTTTTGCCTTTTCATACTGTTCATGGGGTTCTCAAGGCAAGAATATTGAAATGTTTTGCCATTCCCTTCTCCAGTGAACCATGTTTTGTCAGAATCCTCCATCATGACCTGTTCATCTTGGGTGGCCCTACATAGCATGGCTCATAGTTTCATTGAGTTAGACACGGGTGTGGTCCATGTGATCAGTTTGGTTAGTTTTCCGTAATTGTGGTTTCATTCTGTCTGCCCTCTGAAGGGTAAGGATAAGAGGCTTATGGAAGCTTCCTGATGGGAGAGACTGACTGAGGGGGAAACTGGATCTTGTTCTGATGGGTGGTGTTATGCTCAGTATATCTTTAACCTAATTTTCTGTTGATGGGTGGAGATATGTTCCCTCCCTGTTGTTTGACCTGAGCCCAAACTATGGTGAAGGTAATGAAGATAGTGGTGACCTCCTTCAAATGTCCTAGGCAGCATTGCTGCACTCAGTGTCCCCAACCCTGCAGCAAGCCACATCTGATCCACCACTAACCCATATAGGACACCTAAAAATACCCCACACTGTGCAAACCACCAGAGCCACAGAGAGGAAGCATAGTCACAATCCTTAAAGAGTGTTACAGAATGGAGAGGAAGAAGAGTAAGAAGTCAGAGGAGAAAACAACCCTTCTCTTCATTCCTGGGACCATCCTTAGGCCAAATACACTAAACTTTTCCTGATTTTAAGATGTTTCTTCATTTAACTGCCCATATTACAATAAACTGACATATTTTGTCACTACTTCACTTGTAGTAGTGGCTTAATAAGTGATTGTTTAATCAATCAAACAAAAGAAAAAGCCTAAGTGTAAGAAAAGAAAGGTGCTAAATTTGATTATTGACTTCTCTAATTGGAGAAAGAGAAGTGAACAAGAGGGAACTTTTCAGATACCCAATTTAATGAACTGGGACTCAAAACCTTAAGGTTCCAGGAGGTCACCATTTAAAAACTATTCCCTCTACATTGGCAGAAAACCTCTTAACTGTAGAAATTTTGGGAGATTTAAGTGGTTTGAGAATGTGGGGGAATTTGTAAGTACTCTAATTCTGCATATACGTATACTCACATATACATTATTTACATACACATACATAATCACACATTTTCTTATGACTATAATTTATTCTTAAATATCTTTATTTTTGGATAATTGAAATAAACTATAAATGTTTAATGCATACATCTTGATCAGAAACAATTTCCACAATCATGAGAATTAACTTATCTGTCATAACCTAATTTTTCTTGTTCCCTTTTACACAATCCCTGTCTCTTGCTCTTCTCGCCCCTATATCTCAGACAACTATTTTCCATCATGTAGATCAATTAGTATTTTCTAGATATTGTATAAATTGAGTCATAAAGTGTGTAATCTGTCTTCTTTTCATCAGCATAATTAGTTTGAGACTTCTTCATGCTGTTGTGGCATCAATAGTAGTCTACTTCTTCATATTACTTAGTTGTATGTACACAAGACAATCTGTTTATTCACTTTTTTTCTATTTATAGACTTTTGAGTTGTTTCCAGTTTTGAGCTATTAGACACAAAGCTACTATGATTATTTATGCACAAGTCCTCATAAAGTCATTTGCTTTTAGTTCTTCTGGGCAAATATCTAAGAACAGGATGGTTGTGTCAGGTAGTAGGTATATGAAGAACTTTATAAAAAACTGCCAAATTGTTTTTACATTTCATATTTCAATCACCAGTGTGTAAAAAGTTCTAGTGAATACTTACCAACACTGAGTATGGTTAGCATTTTCAATTCTAAATATTCTATTGGTGTGTAGTTTTATTTTTATGACTATGGCAAATTAATACTTTTAACCTGTATTTCCCTAATGATTAATGATGCCAGACATTCTCTCATTTGTTTATATAAAACAAAACTGAAAAACATTGTGCTTACCTTTGACACTTCAAGTGTTTTGTTTATACCAGGTAAGATTTTAAGATGATTTGTTAGCTTCATATATCTTGTCCTTGATGATAGTTTAAATAATGATCTCACACTAATGTGTGGTGTGACATTTTTATTATGTATGTGTCAGTCTTTGCTTGAGCAATTTTGCAACTGTGAAATTTAAGCTTTAAAAAGCAGACCATTTTAGGGAATTTGTTGTTCAGTTGATAACGTGTTTGATTTTTGCAACCCCATAGACTGCAGATCTCCATGCTTCCCTGTCCTTCACTATCTCCCAAAGTTTGCTCATAGAAGTGCCCATTGAATTGGTGATGATATCTAAACATTTCATCTTATGCTGCTCTTTCTCCTTTAGCTTTCCTTTTTTTTTTTTTTTTTTCAGTACCAGGGTATTTTCCAATGAGTCAGCTCTTTGTATCAGGTGGCTAAAGTATTGGAGCTTCAGTAACAATCTTTCCAATGAATATTCAGGGTTGATTTCCTTTAGGATTGACTGCTTTGATCTAACTGTATTAAAGTTTTTATGTCTTCTCTGAAACTCATATATTCACCTTAATTTCACACTGTGAATCTACTTTGTCCTCTAAAGCAGTAGGGTAAAAACATTTTCATTATATTTTGAAACCTCTGAAGACACCATTTTCTCCAAGCCAGACTTCCAACAATACGTGAACTGTGAACTTCCAGATGTTCAAGCTGGTTTTAGAAAAGGCAGAGGAACAAAACAGTGAACTGCCAACAACCACTGGATCATCGAAAAAGCAAGAGAGTTCCAGAAAAACATCTATTTCTGCTTTACTGACTATGCCAAAGCCTTTGACTGTGTGGATCACAATAAGCTGTGGAAAATTCTGAAAGAGATGGGAATACCAGACCAACTGACCTGCCTCTTGAGAAATCTGTATGCAGGTCAGGAAGCAACAGTTAGAACTCAACAGGGAACTACAGACTGATTCTGAATAGGAAAAGGAGTACATCAAGGCTATATATTGTCACCCTGCTTATTTAACTTATATGCAGAGTACATCATGAGAAACACTGAGCTGAATGAAGCACAAGCTGGAATCAAGATTTCCAGGAGAGATATCAATAACCTCATATATGCAGATGACACCACCCTTACGGCAGAAAGTGAAGAATTAAAGAGTTGATGAAAATGAAAGAGAACAGTGAAAAAGTTAGCTTAAAGCTCATCATTCAGAAAACAAAGATCATGGCATCAGGTCCCATTACTTTGTGGCAAATAGATGGAGAAACAGTGGAAACAGTGGCAGACTTTATTTTTCTGGGCTCCAAAATCACTGCAGATGGTGACTGTAGCCATGAAATTAAAAGACGTTTACTTCTTGGAAGAAAAGTTATGACCAACCTAGATGGCAGAGACATTTAAAGGTCCGTCTAGTCAAAGCTATAATTTTCCCATTAGTCATGTATGGATGTGAGAGTTGGATAATAAAGAAAGCTGAGTGCTGAAGAATTAATGCTTTTGAACTGTGGTGTTGGAGGAGACTCGAGATTCCCTTGGACTGCAAGGAGATCCAACCAGTCAGTCCTAAAGGAAATCTGTCCTAAATGTTCATTGAAAGGACTGGTATTGAAGCTGAAATTCCAATACTTTGGCCACCTGATGCGAAGAGTTGGCTCACTGGTGAAGACCCTGATGCCTGGAAAGATTGAAGGTGAGAGAAGAAGGGGATGACAGAGGATGAGATGGTTGGATGGCATCACCGAATCAACGGACATAAGTTTGGGTAAACTCCAGGAGTTGGTGATGGACAGGGAGGCCTGATATGCTGCAGTCCATGGGGTCGCAAAGAGTCAGACACAACTGAGCGACTGAACTGACGACACAACTAATTTTTCGAATTTTTTTTTTTATTTTTACATGTAAGTTCTATTTACTTTGGTTTATTTCTTTAGCCTCTGATCTTGAATGACTGACAATGCATTGCTCCTCTCATACTGTGATATCCAGAACTGGATTCAGAAGTTTAGCACTAATGTCATTCTAGATCCTGGCCTAAATTTGCATTAATTTAGTCTAAGATTTAGTTATGTAAAGGAAAAATATGTGTCAATGATTTTATTAGTTTTTAAAGCAGCTCCATCCAATGTATGGCTTAAGATAAATCTGATCAACTAAAATACATTAATTTTTCTATAATGTAATCTTCATTTGAGACTATACTTCAATAATTAATTATTTTAACTCAAATTCTTCATTATTTTGCATTTACATCTCTAGAATTTATCTACTATTTCAAGATTGTAGCTCTGTATTGACTATCAAAATGCAAGACACTTTGAATATTTTATTTTTTTGCCAACATTTGAGCCAACTCCTGCCTTTAGTTTTGAATCATCTGTATTTTTTAAGTCTTTATTCACAATATGAACACAAGAGTTATAAAATATGTATTAGCTTTTCAGTAATTATTGTTTTGACAAGTGATCTATTAATTAATATTTTAGGTATAGCTATAAAACCAATTATAAAATTTACATGTAACATTGCTAGCCAAAAATTTTTATATAAGTATACACTGAAATATATTTTTAAATATATTTATAAATGTGTACAATATACAATTTCCCAAATTATATTTTAAAAAAGAAGCATAATTGATGTTAAAAACTCTTTTGTTTTTTGTATTTACATCTTATATATATATTTTTAAATGGTCATATGAATAATCAATTTAAAATTTATGCCAATTGGTTTTCAAAGACTGAATTCAATATATTTTTGTCATCCCTGATTCTTGCAAACAAGCTTTCCAATTAAATTGTCAGATAATTTACAATATTTCCAACAGATATTCATTGCATACATTTAATACAGCATGTTTGATTTACTTGATCATTTGTGTTTCATCTCTCTTATCTAATTATGCTCTTCCAAAATGGAAAGATGTTTCTTGTTTCATCATTTTGTTCATTCTCTTAACATGATAATGGATAATAAGATACAGGTTTAAATTTTTTTTAATTAATTTTTTTTGAAGGATAATTGCTTTACAGAATTTTGGTGTTTTCTGTCAAACCTGAACATGAATCAGCCATAGGCATACATATATCCCCTCCCTTTTGAACTTTCTACCCATCTCCTTTCCCATCCAACACCACAGTAGATTGATACAGAGCCCCTGTTTGAGTTTCCTGAGCCATACAGCAAATTCCAGTTGGCTATCTATTTTACATATGGTAATGTAAGTTTCTATGTTACTCTTCCCATACATCTCACCCTCTCCTCCCCTCTCCCCATGTTCATAAGTTTATTCTCTATGTCTGTTTCTCTGTTGCTGCCCCTGAGTAAATTCTTCAGTACCCTTTGCTAGATTCCATATATATGTGTTAGAATATGATATTTATCTTTCTCTTTTTATCTCAATTCTCTATGTATAATAGGTTCTAGGTTCATCCACCTCATTAGAATTGACTCAAATGTGTTCCTTTTTATGGCTGAGTAATATTCCATTGCATAAATGTACCACTACTTCTTTATCCATTCATCTGTCAATGGATATCTAGGTTGCTTCTATGTTCTAGCTATTGTAAATAGTGCTGTAATGAACAATGGGATACATGTGTCTCTTTCAATTTTGGTTTCCTTCGGGTATATGCCTAGGAATAGAATTGCTGGGTCATATGGTGGTTTTATTCCTAGTTTTTTAAGGAATCTCCATACCATCTTTCATAGTGGCTGTATCAATTTACATTCCCACCAACACTTCAAGTGCTTTTCTCCACGCCCTCTCTAGCATTTATTATTTGTAGACTTTTTGATGATGGCTATTCTGACTGGTGTGAGGTGATATCTCATTGTGGTTTTGATTTGCCTTTCACCAGTAATGAGCGATGTCGAGCATCTTTTCATCTGTTTGTTAGCCATCTGTATGTCTTCTTTGGAGAAAAATCTGTTTAGGTCTTTTTCTCACTTTTTGATTGGGTTGTTTGCTTTTCTGGTTTTGAGTTGTATAAGCTGCTTGTATATTTTGGAAATTAATGCTTTGTCAGTTATTTCATTCTGAGGGTTGTCTTTTCACCTTGCTTATAGTTTCCTTTGCTATGCAAAAGCTTTTAAGTTTAACCAGGCTCCATTTGTTTACTTTTGTTTTTATTTCCATTACTCTAGGAGTAGGTCATAGAGAATCTTGCTTTATGTCATAGAGTGTTCTGACTATGCTTTCCTCTAAGAGTTTTGTAGTTTCTGGTCTTACATTCAGGTCTTTAATCCATTTTGGATTTATCTTTGTGGTTGGTTTTAGGAAGTATTCTAATTTCATTCTTTTACATGTAGCTGTCCAGTTTTCCCTGCACCATTTATTGAAGAGGCTGTCTTTGCCCCACTGTGTATTCTTGCCTCCTTTGTCAAAAATAAGGTACTCATAGGTGCATGGGTTTATTTCTGGGCTTTCTATCTTGTTCCATTGGTCTATATTTCTGTTTTTGTTCCAGTACCATACTGTCGTGATGACTGTAGCTTTGTAGTATAATCAGGTTAATTCCTCTGGTTCCATTCTTCTTTCTCAAGACTGCTTTGACTATTCTGGATCTTTTTTGTTTCCATTTGAATTGTGAAATTTCTTGTTCTAGTTCTGTCAAAAATGCCATTGGTAAGTTAATAGGAATCACATTGAATCTACAGATTGCATTATGTAGTATAGTCATTTTCATAATATTGATTCTTCCTACACAGGAATATGGAATATCTCTCCATTATATCATCTTTGATTTCTTTCATCATTGGCTTACAATTTCCTATGTACAATTCTTTTGTCTCCATAGGTAAGTATTCCTAGATTTTTAATTCCTTTTGTTTTGGTGAATGTGACTGATTTTTTAATTCCTTTTTCTGATTTTTCATTATTAGTATATAGAAATGCAAGAGATTTCTGTGTATTGATTTTGTATCCAGCAATTTTGCTAAATTCACTGATTAACTCTAGTAATTTTCTGATACTATCTTTAGGGTTTTCTATGTACAGTATCATGTCATCTGCAAACAGCGAGAGCTTTACTTCTTCTTCTCCTATCTGGATTCATTTTATTTCTTTTTCTTCTCTTATTGCTGTATCTAGGACTTCCAGAACTATGTTGAATAATAGTGGTGAAAGTGGACACCCTTGTCTTGTTCCTGATCTTAGGGGAAATGCTTTCAGTTTTTTATCATTGAGAATAATGTTTGCTATAGGCTTGTCATATATGGCCTTTATAGGGTGCTACTGGTGGTTAGGAGATGCAGGGTCTTGTATTCAGGTGGATTCCTTTGTGTGAGTTATCACTATTTGATACTCCCTAGGGTTAGTTCTCTGGTAGTCTAGGGTCTTGGAGCCAAAAAGCTCAGGGCTTGATCTCTGGACAGGAACAAAGATTCCACAAGTAGTTTGTTATGGTATTAAGTGAGATTAAAACAAATATCCAAGAATGAAAAACCAAAGATGAACCCCAGACAAATGACAGTTACAAAATCAGGCAAATAATAATTAAAATAATGGAATACACACATATACGTATACACCCATGAGCAACGTCAAAACAGTCCAACAAAAATAAAGTACAATAGATTGACCCAGAGAACAAAGGAAATAAAAAAATTACATTTACCAGTTAAGAACAAAACTAACTAAAGCACAATTTGGAAAACAAAAGTAAATAAAGCAGCCAAGTGGAGAAAGAACCAGTGAAAACAGAACTAATAAATATATGTTAAGAGGAAAGGAAAGAAAGAAAGAATATATATGCAAAGTTAAATAGAGGTAGATGAAGAAGATTTACGTACATTAAAGATTAACTGCAACGTGAAAAGAACAGTAGGAAAGGCAAACAAATGAATAAATGTAGAAAAATATAATAGGCTTAAAAATTTAAAATATAAAAATAGAAGGGAAAAAAATGGAAGAAGAAACAAAAAAGGGAAAAAAAAGAAAAACTCCACAGAACTGCAAAAGCCCAACGTATAGGCAGATGTTTATAATAACAATAAAACGTGTGATTGAATATACACATATACATATACACCCATAAGCAAGATCAAAACAGTCCAACAAAATAAAGTATAGTAGATTGATCTGGCAAACAAAGGAAACCAAAAATTAATGTCTACTGGAACAAAACTAACTAAAGTAGAAACTGGAAAACAAAATTAAAGCAAGGTGACAATTGGGGAAGAAAGCAATGAAAATAAAACTCACACATATGTTGAGAGGAAAGGAAAAAAGAGAAAGAATAGACATGCAAAGTTAAATAGCAGTATATAAAGATTTATATATGTTAAAGATTAACTGCAAGGAGAAAAGAACAGTAGGAAAAGCAAACAAAGGAATAAATGTAGAAAAAATAATAATAGGCTTAAAAAATTAAAATTGAAAAAAAGAGAAAAGAAAAAATAGAAATAAAACTCCCCAGAATTGCAAAAGCCCAATTTAAAGGCAGAGGTTTATAACAGCAATAAAAAAATGTTACTGAGAAAAACAAGGAAAAAAAAAAACAACCTCAAAAGATTGATTAGATTTCATAGTGCCAATAAAATCGACAACTCCAACAGAGAGGGGAGGAAAGGGGGAAAAAAATCCAAAATAATCTACAGAACAAGTCAAAGCATAAGAATTATAAATGTCTTTCTTGAGTCACTGCTGTCAGAATCCTTTCCCTCACTGGGAGTCACAGTCCACCTCACCTCCCTAAGATGCCCTCCAACACTGTGCTGATCTTTGGCCCTGCTGTGGGGGCAGCTCAGATTCTAATCTGATCCTACTCCTCTGTGTTCTTGCCTCCATTGTCCACAACTATCAGAACTAGTGGGTTTTGTCTTGTGGGTGCTCTCAATGACCTTTTAAATATTCCATAGACACAGAGTCTGCTTAGTTGATCATGTGGATTCAATCTCCAGCTTGTACAGCTGGTGGGAAGGTTTTGGATCTTCTTCCTGAGTCACACTGCCCCTGGGTTTCAATTGTGGTTTTATTTCCACCTCTGCATGTGGGTCCTCCAGGTTTGCTCCTGAGGCTGCCCTGGAGGACTTGGGTTTGCCCCTATGAGGGCCAGGAATGGGTGGCAGGGGTTCTGGCAGCACTAAGTACTTAGGGGAGTTGTCAGCTAGGGCAGCAGAAAATATGGCGCTCTAGAAGGGTATGGCAACCAGTACTGGCCAATACACTCCAGTATTCTCGCCTGGAGAACACCCTCCTCCCTGACAGAGAAGCTTGGCAGGCCACAGTTTACAGGGTCACAGAGATTCGGACACCACCAATGCGACCCTGTGCCCATAGGTACAAGATATTTTTTTGCCTGTGGTAGCTTTGCTGCAGTGAGGGTTGAGCATGAAGGTGGCACAGCTATTTAGCTTGCAGGAACCCTGGCGGCATCAAGTGTGGGGTGACATGGACTGCCTCCACCACAGTAGTTGGCCTTGTTAGAGTCTTTGTTCAACCCTCTTGTAGCTGGTGACCAGAAAGCCTCTTGGCCAGTCTTTCTCCATGGCTCTGCCCCCCAGTGCACACAGAGGGCTCCTTTGCCTGGGGTCCTTCTCTGTTATTCAGCACATCAGGCCCTTAAAGGGGCACCCTGAGTGGGGTCCTACTCTGTAGTTCAGTGCATCAGGCATTTGATGGGCTAGCCTTTCTATTGTTCAGCTGCCAATGCTGACATGTGGGGAGAGAGAGGCTAAGGTGATGGCCCCACCCTCTACACATGACTCAGAAGTATTGCCTTGCTTCCATGGCTGCCTGGCTTTCCTCTACAGGCATTTCCCACCACAGTATCCTCTCTTAGATCCTCTCAGTCCATCTCTCCACAGTCAAATCAGCCCTCACCCTGGGATTGCTCCATGATCCCTAAACTTCAGCTCCTAGCCGCTGCCCTTTCCAGGGCATCTGTGTCCCTGTCTGGGGTGCGTATGGCTATAGAAAGGACTGTCTGTTTCTCATTCCATTTAGGTCGCCACAAATCAGTTGTTTCACACTCAATGTTAAATGTTTCCTTACATGTTTCCCCTTTGACTCCGATGATTGCCCTCATGTGGGGATAGGACCCCTGCTTCAGTTCCCTCACCCACCATGGGCAGGTCCAGACCTACTAACACTCCTATTTTTCCCCCTAAGTTTTTCGTGGGTCTATATATTCTTTTCCACTGGTCAGGTACTCCTGTTCGCTCTTAGCTGGTGTTCTGCATGCACTTCTGTGTCTGAAGGTATATTCCTGATGTATCCATGGAGAGAGATGTATTCCACATGCACCTATTCCTTTGTCATCTTTGTTCTCCCCAAATATTTGAATTTTGTAAGATATTTTGTTCTAAGATATTTTTTGTGATCACAAAACCTGGTTTGTGATTTTGGAACTCACATTCTGTCAATTCTAGAAGATTCAGAAATCATTACCCAGCCTATAGTTTTCTGACATGTCACTTTTAAAGTAATTTTTAATGTGTGCCAACTAGATTTCAAGATAATCTTTGCTAATTGTTCAAAATAATGGCATTTATTACAAGTGAAATCAATTAACTGAAACTATTTTATTGAGTCCTTTGTTACAAAGAAGCCATTATTTAATATAAATCCCCAAGATTTTTCAGGTTAGAAAAAAAGCTTGCATTGATTATAATCCTTGGTTAATGATTTCTATCTCTATCCATCCATTAAGCCATTGCATAGATTATTTTATGTGTTATCCTCTTTATCTCTAATAAAAATTCAGTTTCTTCATCACTTCCTTTTTGGATATTAGATTCTAATTTCTTTTTTCTTTTTTTCTGAACACCTGATTTTGATCCTGAGTCTCATTTTTAGTATTTATTCTATCTTTTTTTCCAGTCAGCAGGTCACTTTTCTTCTTTTTATAGAAGAAAAGCCATTAGAATGTACAGGGTGCCTTCTTTCTTTGTAATATCTCTTTATATTAGTTTAATTA
The DNA here is from genome assembly GCA_007570785.1 of Antilocapra americana. Taxonomy (NCBI): domain Eukaryota; kingdom Metazoa; phylum Chordata; class Mammalia; order Artiodactyla; family Antilocapridae; genus Antilocapra; species Antilocapra americana. The sequence goes on from ML664196.1 coordinate 2,964,882, forward strand.
TAAAAATGTCCTAATAGAATACTACGATTTCCTTGTTTTTCTTGTCTTTATCAAAGCAGAGAGAACTTATTTATATTAATAGAATTTCACAGTGAACCCTGTGCATTCTGGCTCTTAATAATTTCTCACACCACTGCTAATCCTTTACTTTGAGACAGTAAAAGAGTATACAGACCCCATGCATGTAGGAAGCACAATTGAGCACTCTTACCTTGTATAGTGAGCTGGTGTTCCTTTCTAACCTGTCACCTTAAACTTTCAAAACTATGTCAACATACTCTGTTTTCCCCAAATTAATTTCTCGTAAGTATAAATAATTTATTTTTATTTTTCTCTCTGTTCTACATGATTATTCCAGCATTTATGATACCTGTCATTATATCTTATAAGAAATATGCTCTGCATATTTTTTTGTGAAGGTATTTTGAGAACTATCTCCATTTCTCTAATCCCTTAATGAATGTTTCCTTGTGTAATAGAAGTGTTCTGCATGCTAAACATGTGCTAAATAATGTTAACGGGGCAAAATAACCATATAATTAATTTAAGATAATATTTGTTTGTAACTATAGCATGCTTTAGACTCAAGCACATTTTATTTCAAAAAACACCTTCATCAAACTTGAAAATAACAGATATTACTTTTACAACAGTTTCAAATTAATGCATGGTGGGTAAATAATAGTCACTCTTTAACAAAATACAGGAAAATCCTAAAAGTTAAAATATTTGGTATTGCTTTACATAAAACATGTCCCAGGCTATTTTAAAGAGTTCATCAATTGCACTGCTTCATCCCCACAGTGTAGGTAAATGTTTGCTTTGTGTTAATTAAGAAGTCATTTAAACATCTGCCTTTATTTTATGGACTGCCTTTAAAGTGTAAAATGCGTTTTTCTCATGAGAGCACTTTATGCTCCCAAGTGGCAATTTTAAAATAAAGTGTCTCCTTTTCATATATAAAGTCTAATGTGCAAAGGTTTTGCCATCTGTTCTATGTAGTTGTACTTGTGAGCTAGTTGTTTGATTAGAAGCAACAAATGCATAGAAAATGTATTCACTCAAAAAAAAAAAAAAACATACACCCACAAAGAATGTATTATCTGCTTTTATGATTCCCTTTATAAGCTGTCATTTTAATTTCATTCAGGATGAGATGGATGTCTTAATCAGAAAGATAATAATTAAATTTAATTTTATATAATTTAGAAAAACAGAAAAAAAATTCAGTTTTCCAAAGCACAGAGAATCCCTCATTCCAATACCAGGGAAAAAATAAAACAATGCTGCTCAACATGTGTATTAAATAAAGTGTTATAAATTCAAAAGAGTGAATTAGTTTATGATGTTCTAAAAGTAAGTCATATCTATCAATAAAATAGAGTAGAATATTATATATCTCTAAGCAACATTATGGATAATTCAAAGTGCTTATTTGTCAGTAAATCTGTCAAAAAAGAATCCTATAGAAGAATTTCCACCAATAGTTTAATTATGAGATTCCAGAATATATGCTTTAGGGGCTTGTGCATGCTAAGTCACCTCAGTTGTGTCTGACTTTGCACGACCCTATGAACTGTAGCCCCAGGCTCCTCTGTCCATGGGATTCTCTTTGCAGGAATACTGGAGTGGGTTGCCATGTCCTCTGCCAGGGGATCTTCCCATAACTGGAAAGGAACTCACATCTCTTATGTCTCCTGCATTGGCAAGTGGGTTGTTGAAGGGGCTTGCATCGTTCAATGAGGCTGTGAGCCATGCTATACAGGGCTACCCAAGACAAACAGGTCATAGTGAATAGTGCTGACAAAAGAGTCTAAAGGGGAGGGAGTGGCAAACAGGTCCAGTATTCTTGCTGCAGGAAGCCCATGAATAGTGTGAAAAGGCAAAAAGATATGACACTGGAAGATGAGCCCACCCCCCACCCCAACCAGGTAAGAAATTGTCCAAGATGCTATTGGGAAAGATCAAAGGGCAATTACCAATAGCTTCAGAAAGAAAGAAGCAGCTGAGCCAAAGCAGAAATGATACTCAGTTGTGGATATGTTTAGTGGTGAAAGTAAAGACTGATGCTATAAAAAAAAGTACTGCATAGAAACCTGGAATGTTACGTCCATGAATTAAGGCAAATTTGATGTGGTCCTTCAAGAGATGGCAAGTTGAACATGGACATCTTAGGAATCAGTGAAATAAAATGGACAGGAATGAGTGAATTTAATTTAGAAGACCCTGATATCTATTACTGTGGGCAAGAAACCCTTAGAAAAATGGAATAGCCCTCATAGTCAACAAAAGAATCCAAAATGCAGTACTTGGGTGCTATCTCAAAAACGACAGAATTATCCCGGTTCATTTCCAAGGCAGACTTTTTATCATCACAGTAATCCAAGTCCATGCCCCAAGCACTGATGCCAACAAGCTGAAGTTGACTGGCTCTAGGAAGACCTACAATAGTTTCTAGAACTAACAAACAAACAGTTCATTTCATCATAGGGGATTGTAATGCAAAAGTAGAAATTTGAAAGATTCCTGCAGTAAAATGCAAGTTTGGCGTTGGAGTACAGAATGAAGCAAGGAAAAATCTAACAGAGTTTTGTCAAGAGAACACACTGGTGAGAGCAAACATCCTTTCCCAAAAGACAATTCAACACATTGACATCACCAGATAGTCAATACCAAAACACACTGATTTTATTTTTTGCAGCCAAAATGGAGAAGCTCTAAACAGTCAACAAAAACAAGACCTGGAGCTGACTATGGCTAGATCACTTCAGTTAACCTCAGTCTCTCAGTCATGTCCAGCACTTTGCAACCCCCTGGACTGCAGCAAACCAGGAATCTCTTTCCATCACCAATACCTGGAGTTTACTCAAACTCATGTCCATTGAATCAGTGATGCCATCAAACATTTCATTCTCTGTTGTCCCCTTCTCCACACCTTCAATCTTTCCCAGCATCGGGGTTTTTTTCTAATGAGTCAGATCTTTCCATCAGGTGGCCAAAGTATTGGAGTTTCAGCTTCAGCATCAGGCCTTCCAATGAATATTCAGGACTGATTTCCTATAGAATGGACTGGTTGGATCTCTTGCAGTCCAAGGGACTCTCAACAGTCTTCTCTGACACCACAGTTCAAAAGCATCAATACTTCAGTGCTCAGCTTCCTTTACAGTCCAACTCTCACATCCATACATGACTACTAGAAAAACTATCACTTTGACAAGATGGAACTTTATTGGCAAAGTATTGTCTCTGCTTCTTAATAAGCTGTCTAGGTTGGTCATAACTTTTCTTCCAAAGAGCAAGTGTCTTTTAATTTCATGGTTGCAGTGACCATCTGCAGTGATTTTGGAGGCCCACTCAAAAAGTCTGCCACTGTTTCCATTTTTCTTCCATCTATTTGCCATGAAGTTATGGGATGAGATGCCAAAATCTTAGTTTTCTGAATGTTGAGTTTTAAGCCAACTTTTTCACTCTCCTCTTTCACTTTCACCAAGAGGGTCTTCAGTTCTTTGCTTTCTGCCATAAGAGTGGTGTCATTTGCATATCTGAGGTTATTGATATTTCTCCCAGCAATCTTGATTCCAGCTTGTGCTTCTTCCAGCCCAGTGTTTCTCATGATGTACTCTACATATAAGTTAAATGAGCAGGGTAACAATATACAGCCTTGACATACTACTTTCTGATTTGGAACCAGTCTGAAGATGGTAGGCACTGAGAGAGGGCATCAGAGGGCAGATAGACTGAAATCACAATCAAAGACAACTAGCCAATCTGATTACATGGGCCAAAGCCTTGTCAAACTCAGTGAAACTAAGCCATGTCGTATGGGGCCACCAAAGATGGACAGGTCATGGTGGATAGGTCTGACAGAATGTGGTCCACTGGAAAAGGGAATGGCAAACCACTTCAGTATTCTTGCGTTGAGAACACCATGAACAGTATGAAAAAGCAAAAAGATAGGACACTGAAAGATGAACTCCCCAGATTGGTAGGTGCTACTGGAGATCAGTGGATAAATAACTCCCGAAAGATGTAAGGGATGGAGCCAAAATAAAACCAACACCCAGTTGTGGGTGGGACTGGTTATAGAAGCACGGTTCAATGCTGTAAGAGGAATATTACATAGGAAATTGGAATATTAAGTCCATGAATGACAGCAAATTGGAATTGATCAAACAGGAGATCCAACCAGTCCATCCTAAAGGAGATCAATCCTTGGTGTTCACCGGAAGGGCTAATGGTGAAGCTGAAACTCCAATACTTTGGCCACCTGATGCGATGAGCTGACTCATTGGAAAAGACTTTGATGCTGGGAAAGATTGAGGGCAGGAGAAGAAGTGGACAACAGAGGATGAGATGGTTGAAAGGCATCACTGACTCAATGGGCATGGATTTGGGTGGAATCCAAGAGTTGGTATTGGAAAGGGAGGCCTGGCGTGCTGCACTCCATGGGGTCACAAAGAGTCGGGCACAACTGAGCGACTAAACTGAAATGAACTATTGTTCCATGTCCAGTTCTAAATATTGCTTCCTGACTTGTATACATTTTTCTCAGGAGGCAGGTCAGGTGATCTGGTATCCCCATCTCTTTAAGAATTTCCCACTGTTTGTTGTGATCCACACAGTCAAAAGATTTGGCATAGTCAGTTAAGCAGAAGTAGACGCTTTTCTGTAACTCTCTTGGTTTTTCGACGATCCAGTAGACGTTTGCATTTTGCTCTTTGGTTCCTCTGCCTTTTCTAAATCCAGTTTGAACATCTGGAAGTTCATGGTTCATGAACTCTTGAAGCCTGGCTTGGAGAATTTTGATCATTACTTTACTAGTGTGTGAGATGAGTGCAATTGTGCAGTAGTTTGAACATTTTTGGCATTGCCTTTTTTGGGGATTGAATGAAAGCTGACTTTTTTCAGTCCTGTATCCACTGCTGAGTTTTCCAAATTTGTTGGCATATTGAGTGAAGCTCTCTTAGAATCATCTTTTAGGATTTGAAATAACTAGAATTCCATCACCTCCAATAGATTTGTTTGTAGTGATTATTCCTAAAGCCCACTTGACTTCACATTCCAGGATCTGGTTCTAGTGAGTGATCACACCATCGTGATTATCACAGCTGCAAAAATCTTTTTTGTATTGTTTTTCTGTGTAGTCTTGCCACCTCTTCTTAATATCTTCTGCTTCTGTTAAGTCCACACCATTTCTGTCCTCCATTGTACCCATCTTTGCATGAAATATTCCCTTGGTATCTCTAATTTTCTTGACGAGATCTCTAGCCTTTTTCATTTTATTGTTTTCCTCTATAACCTTGCATTGATCCCTGAGGAAGGCTTTCTTATTTCTCCTTGCTATTCTTTGGAATCTCTACATTCATATGGTTATACCTTTCCTTTGCCCTTCACTTTTCTTTTTTTCACAGCTATTTGTAAGACCTCCTCAGAAAAACATTTTGTCTTTCTGCCTTTCTTTTTCTTGGGGATGGTCTTGATACCTGCCTCCTGTACAATGTCATAAACCTCCATCCATAGTTCTTCTGGCACTCTATCACATTTAATCCCATGACTCTATTTGTCTCTTCCACTGTATAATTGTAAGGGCTTTGATTTAGATCATATTGAATAGCCTAGTATTTTTTGTTTGTTTGTTTGTTTTTGTTTTTTTTTTTGTTTTTACTTTCTTCAATTTAAGTCTGAATTTGGCAATAAACAGTTCATGATCTGAGCCACAGTCAGCTCCTGGTCTCGTTTTTGCTGAGTGTGTAGAGCGTCTCCATCTTTAGCTGCAAAGAATATAATCAGTCTAATTTTGGTATTGACCATTTGGTGATGTCCATGTGTAGAGTCTTCTCTTGTGTTGTTGGAAGAGAGTGTTTGCTATGACCAGTGTGTTATCTTTGAAAACTTCTGTTAGCCTTTGCTCTGTTTCTTTCTGTACTCTGAGGACAAATTTACCTATTACTCCAGGTATTTCTTCACTTACTACTTTTGCATTCTAGTCCCCTATAATGAAAAGTACATCTTCTTGGGGTGTTATATCTAAAAGGTCTTATACATCTTCATAGAACTGTTCAACTTCAGCTTCTTCAGCAGTATGGGTCAGAGCATAGACTTGGATCACTATGATATTGAATGGCTTGCCTTGGAAATGAACAGAGATCATTGTGTCATTTTTGAGATTGCATCCAAGTACAGCATTTCAGACTCTTGTTGAGTATGATGGCTACTTCATTTCTGCTAAGGGATTTTGCCCACAATAGTAGATATAATGGTCATCTGAGTTAAATTCACCCATTCCTGCACTTACCATCTTGCTGGGACTTCTCTGCCCTTGGATGTGTGGTATCTCCTCACAGCTGATCCCATACTGTCTCAGATCATGAGTTTCTTATTGAAAATTTCAGGCTTAAATTGAAGAAAATAGGGAAAACTGCAAGGCCATTTCAATATGACCTAAGTCAAATACTTTCTGATTATACAACAAGGGAGACAAGTAGCTTCAAGGGATTACAATGGTAGAGTGCCTGAAGAACTGTGGCTGGAGTTTCATAACATGGTACAGGAGGGAATAGTCAACATCCTACCAAAGCAGGGGGAAAAAAAACGAAACACAATAAGGCAATGTGGTTGTCTGAGGAGGCTTTAGAAATAGCTGAGGAAAGAAAAAAGGAAAAGCAAGGAAGTAAGGGAAATACATACCCAACTGAATGCAGAGTTCCAGAGAATAGCAAGGAAAGATAAGAAGGCCTTCTTAAATGAACTATGAAACGAAATAGAGGAAAACAATAGAACAGGGAAGACTAAAGATCCTCTCAAGAAAATTGCGGTTATCAAGGGAAAATTTCATGCAAGAATGGACACAATGAAAGACAGGAACTGTAAAGAGCTGACAGAAGCAGAAGACATTAAGAAAAGGTGGCAATAATGATAGAGAAAACCATGATGGTGTGGTCACTCACATAGAGCCAGACATCCTTGAGTGGGAAATCAAGTGGGTCTTAGGAAGTATTAGGGCAAATAAAGCTAGAGGAGGTAATGGAATTCCAGCTGAGCCATTTCAAATCCTTAAAGATGATGCTGTTATAGTGCTGCATTCCATATGTCAGCAAATTTGGAAAACTCAGGAGTGGTCACCAGATTGGAAAAGGTCAGTTTTCATTCCTATCTGAAAGAAACACAGTGCCAAAGAACGTTCAAACTACCAGACAATGCACTTATTTCACAAGCTAGTAAGGTTATTCTCAAGATTTTTCAACTAGGCTTCAGCAATACATGAACCAAGAACTTGCAGATGTACAAGCTTGGTTAGAAAAGGGAGATAAACAGAGATTAAATTGCAGACATCTGCTGGATCATAGAAAATGCAAGGGAATTTACAGAAATATCTACTTCTGCTTCATTAACTATGCTAAAGCCTTTGACTCTGTGGATCACAACAAACTGGAAAATTCTTAAAGAGACAGTAATAAAAGACCACCTGACCTGACTCCTGACAAACCTGTATGCAGGTCAAGAAGCAGTTAGAACTGGACATAGAAAAATGAACAAGTTCAGAATTGGGAAAGAAGTACAAGGCTGTATATTGTCACCCTGTTATTTAACTTCTATGCAGAGTGTATCATGCAAAATGGAGAGCTGGATGAATCACAAGCTGGAATTAACATTGCTGGTAGAAATATCAATAACTTCATATATGCAGATGATACTACTCTAATGGCAGAAAGTAAAGAGGAACTAAAGTGCCTCTTCATGAAAGTGAAAGAGGAGAGTGAAAAAGCTGACTTGAAACTTAACATTCAAAAAACTGAGATCAAGGCATCTGGTCCCATCACTTCATGGCAAACAGAAGGGGGAAAAGTGGAAGCAGTGACAGATTTTATCTTCTTGGGCTCCAAAATCACTGGCTGGTGACTGAAACTTGAAATAAAAAGATGCTTGCTCTTTGGAAGGAAAGATATGGCAAACCTATACAGTGTATTAAAAAGCAAAGACATCACTTTGCTGACAAAATTTTGTATAGTCAAAGCTATAATTCTTTCAGTAGTCATGAACAGATATGAGACTTAGACCTTAAAGAAGGCTGAACAACAAAGAATCTATGCTTTTAAATTATGGTATTGGAGAAGACTCTTGAGAGTCCCTTGGACTGCAAGGTGATCAAACCAGTCAGTCCTAAAGGAAATCACTCTCAATATTTGTTGGAAGGACTGATACTCAAGCTGAAGCTCCAATACTTTGGCTAGCTGAAAGGAGGAGCTGACTTATTGGAAAACGCCTTGGTGCTGGGGAAGATTGAAGGCAAAAGGGAAAAGGAGCAGCAGAGGATAAAATTGTTGGATAACATCCCAACTTAATGAACATGAATCTCAGGAAACTCTGGGTAGACAGTGGAGGACAGAGATGTCTGGTGTGCTGCAGTCCAAGGGGTCACAAAGAGTTGGACACAACTTAGTGACTGAACAACAACAAAATGAACAACAAAAAACAGTGATTAAAATGTAGTAGGAAAGTTTTTGTATTTATTTGGATATGATATTCTAATTTCACTAAAGAGCATCAGGGTACTTTATGTTGTATAGCATGGGTATGACTCAGTTTACTGAAGAGTTGATTCAGGAAGAAACAAAATAGAGGACTTGAAGCAAAATACTGGCACTTATAAGAAACTCAAAGAAGCTGAAGCTTACATGTAGCAGAAGGAAATTAACTCTTATAATAAAAAATAGTATTTATGTTTTAAAGGAGTAAGAATGATGCTCTTCAATCCAGCAAATAAATACATTTAAGTTTCTAATATGACAAAAGAGTTTTTAGGTAAAAGCGTTAATTACAGAAATTTTTTCAGAATACTTTATTCTTTAACAACATATATAATCAGTTAGTTAATTAAATTGAATTTTCTTTATAGGCTATTAATTTGATATGAAATTATATGATCTAGGAGTAATAATTTTATAGAATGATAATCAAAGAGTTTGTTAAAGTTTGAAAATAGTAAGTATAAATTCAGTTAGAAAAAAGCAAGGACATAAAATCTTATTAAAATTACTAGTTTATAATATTATTGAGAATAAAATCATATTAGTTGATATCTCTGAAGGTTTTTGAAAGCCAGTTCAATCTTTAAGGCACTGACTTAGAAATGTCTGACCTTAAGTGAGATGAACAAAGATATTTCCTTCATTTCTTAGAAGATAGGCATTAACTAATGGGTTCATTCTATAGAAAAATCTAATATGTAGATCAAATTCTCATTTCTCCCTCCACTTGTTAATAAAAAAAATTAGTTTACTCATTAAATCAAAGAGAATACTCTCACATTTCTTCTTCCTTTTTTATTCTATTGCCAATTTCTTCTCTAAATCAATTATAATGAAATTATGTAATAGTAGTTTTCCCTGAAATAAGAAACTCACTAAGAAATGTGTGACTGCCAAGTATTTTATATTATCCTTCAATTTCAATTCATATTCACCTTTGGGTTTATGGTTGCACATAATACATTATAATCAGGAGAATGATTGACAGAATAAAACCTCTAATAAAGCCTCTAATTGATAGAAAGCATGTTTCTAGATGACTGCAGAACACAAGATGTGTGGTTGATCCAACAAATGCAGAGACATTTGCCTCCACTTGAGTGCTCTGTGAATTACCATTCAATTTATCATGCAAATAAAGATACTTTTGAGAATGAAAACAGTGGTAATAATTACTCCAGACAACTCTTGTAAACTGGATTGTGCTGGTGCAGCTGGTCATGTGGTCTCCTTGATCACACACACACACACAAAGAAGAAGAAGAAGAAGGAAAAAGAAAAACAGCAAAATCCAGAAAAGAACATGACATGTGTAAGATATATTATTTCATGTCAATAATGACTAGCTTCTGTATACGGAGTCCACTCTTCTCAAACCCACAGACCTCTGATTTTAGGAGCTATGCCAGCTATGTATGAGCCATCATTAGGTTAAACTGAATATGAATGAAATGCATTGATTGATCTAGTAAATAATATGTGATTCATAGATTAGTGGTTGTTTATAGAATAAATTGAAACATAAAATAAAATTTTGCAATGTTTATGGCAAGAATAAGATGTAGGCTGATGCATAAGAGCTTAGAAATTCAAAACAAAATTTAATATAAAAATGAGACAATTCTTTGGAAAAAAATTTTAAAAATTGCTTCAGATCTAAATTCTTATTGAATGATATAGGTTCCTTCCACTGAAAAACAGTGTATGGATAATCAGAATTAAATGTTACTCAATTTCAAAGCAAGATAATGCTTTGAAATTAATCTCTGAAGAAAGATTCAGTCTTAGGGCAGGATCAGATTTATATTGATCACCTTTGAAAGAAATACATTCTAAACAAACAAGAAACATGTTCAGGGAGACATAGAAGCAGACTGAGATCATCAAATGAAAATCAGAAGCATAGGAAAATGGAGACGGCAAAGACCAGAAGCCCTAAAAAATAACTGTGGTATAGTACATAGCTCCTACATAGTTTCACCTATGTAGAGCCCAAAGGAATAAATATCTGATGGCGTCTGGTCAGGTTCTCTAGCTGTCATTTAAAGTGCTTTTAAAGGAATTGTCCCCTTTTAATCTTAGATTGAGATTTCTTTTTGTGGTACCTTTCTCACACACTAGTAAAGTAATGCTCAAAATTCTCCAAGCCAGGCTTCAACAATACGTTAACTGTGAACTTTCAGATGTTCAAGCTGGATTTAAAAAAGAGATCAAATTGCCAACATCCATTGGATCATAGAAAAAGCAATGGAGTTCCAGAAAAACATCTACTTCTGCTTAATTGACTACGCCAAAGCAACTCACTCCAGTACTATTGCCTGGAAAATCCCATGGATGGAGCAGCCTGGTGGGCTGCAGTCCATGGGGTTGTGAAGAGTCGGACACGACTGAGAGACATTACTTTCACTTTTCACTTTCATGCACTGGAGAAGGAACTGGCAACCCACTCCAGTGTTCTTGCCTGGAGAATCCCAGGGACAGAGGAGCCTGGTGGGCTGCCGTCTATGGGGTCGCACGAAGTCGGACACGACTGAAGCGACTTAGCAGCAGTAGCAGCAGCAAGCCTTTGTGTGGATCACAAAAAACTGTGGAAAATTCTGAAAGAGATGGAAATACCAGACCACCTTACCTGCCTCCTGAGAAATGTGTATGCAAGTCCAAAAGCAACAGTTAGAACTGGACATGAAACAACAGACTGGTTCCAAATCAGGAAAGGAGTATGTCAAGGTTGTATATTGTCACCCTGCTTATTTAGCTTATATGCAGAGGACATCATGCAAAATGCTGGGCTGGATGAAACAGAAGCTGGAATGAAGATTGCTGGAAGAAATATCAATAACCTCAGATATGCAGAGGGCACCACTCTTATGGCAGAAAGTGAAGAAGAACTGGAAAAGAGCCTCTTGATGAAAGTGAAAGAGGAGAGTGAAAAAGTTGGCTTAAAGCTCAACATTCAGAAAACAAAGATGATGGCATCCGGTTCTATCACTTCATGGCAAATAGATGGGGAAACAATGGAAACAGTGACACACTCTATTTTTTTAGGCTTCAAAATCACTGCAGATGGTGACTGAAATCATGAAATTAAAAGACACTTGTTCCTTGGAAGAAAAGCTATTACCAATCTAGATAGCATATTAAAAAACAAACACATTACTTTGCCAATAAAGGTCCATCTAGTCAAGGCTATGGTTTTTCCAGTGGTCATGTATGGATGTGAGATTGGACCATAAGGAAAACTTAACACTGAAGAATTGATGCTTTTGAACTGTGGTGTTGGAGAAGACTCTTGAGAATCCCTTAGAATGCAAGGAGATCCAAACTCTTCATCCTAAAGAAAATCAGTCCTGAATATTCATTGGAAGGACTGATGCTGAAGCTGAAACTCCAGTACTCTGGCCACCTGATGCAAAGTACTGACTCACTGGAAAAGACCCTAATGCTGGGAAACATTGAAAGCAGGAGGAGAAGGGGATGACAGAGGATGAGATGGTTGGATGGCATCACCAGTACGATGGACATGAGTTTGAGTAAGCATTGGTGATGGACAGGGAAGTCTGGTGTGCTGCTGTCCATGGAGTCACAAAGAGTCTGACACAACTGCATGACTGTACTGAATTCATACCTGTTTTATAGCTTTAGTTTCCCAAAGGAGTCTGATCTTATTTCATTGAAGATGCTGGATTTCTTTAGAGCCTTGCAAAAGGCAAAAGCTAACCTCTGAACACCAGTAAACAATATCTACCCCACTGTCAATAAACAAACAACTGAAATAATTCAGTCAGGTATCTTTGATGCTAAATTGAGCTATGCTGCTCCAAATGATTTGCTTTCAGAGTATAGAGTATATTGAAGTCACCACTTCAATACCATCCAGAGACACAATATTTTAAAGCTGAAAGGGAACTTGAGTCCAGTTTTTGACATGTTTATTGAATACTGGCTATGTTCCTAGGCTTGTGATGCCAAACCTGTGTAATACAAAAAAAAAAAAAAAAGCATGGTCTTTAAGATAATATATTACAATATTGAAAAATCAAGAGTAGGTTAGGTTTTAATTGTTTAGAGAGAAAAATAATAATGACAATGAGAATACAATTTACCTACTGAATACTTCCTATGTTAGGGGCATAGTACTAACTTCACTTGCATTTTCTCCTTTGCTGCTCTGTGTATTCCCTGCCCAAGCTAAGAAATATTAGAGTAATTCCACTAGAATGGCATGGGGATTTCTGGGAAAATTAGGCATTTAAAGTGTATTTATTTTATTGGAACTGGTGATATAAATTTATTATTTTTAAAATCTGTACAATTTAGGGGCAATGTCTCTGTAGGGGGTTGAGGGGTTGAGCATAAGTCACGAACTACCAGGAACTGGATATTTCAGTACACCCAGCATAATTACAATGCTAAATAAACCATGATTACAAATAATTGCGATGCTTCTCTTAATATTCTTTTCATTATTATATTTTTAACAGCTAAAATTCCTTTCAGTCCAGTTTTAAAGCATTTATCAATTGCTTTTTATAAAATAGGACACTACATTTGTCATTGGAAAAAATAACTAATATTGATTAAATTAATGAAAATAGAATCATGATGAAGTGAATTAAATGGATAACAAGCCAGTTACATGATACCTTTTTAAATGCAGATTATATTTTTCTATGAACAAGTTTATGGACTGCAATTGATGTCCTTTTTTAAACAGACCAAGGGAAAAATGTAGCCTCAGCACTTATGGGTACTAATTTGATGGTTCCCATAAAGTCACAGACCATGTCCCAGAACAGTAAAGTTTATGATATAGAAATGAACCTGATATCAATAGCTTGTACCAAAACTTGATGTAAAATAGTAACAATCTTTTGGTGGGTAGAAAATTTGTTGGTGGTTAAAAAAGTCCTTAACTTCGTCAAGCAAAACTACTGAACAGAGCATCTTTGGAAGCTAATTTTTTTTTTGGTAGGCTATCAATATTAAAATTTTATATTCAGTAGCATTGTAACTTCACTTTTTGTGCTTCCATCTTAACAAAAACACAAAGTAAAATTTGTCTTTATTTGTATTGGAAAACAAGCCCTCTAACATAGAGTAACAGACATTTTTTTTTCCTTTGCTTTTGCTTTTTGCTCATCCTGATTCATTCCTAGGGTTACTTCAATAAAATTTATATAGATGAATTACAATATATATAATAATCCACATCAGTGGTTTAAATTGAAAAAGTTATTTCTCCTGCTCATTCTTAAACTGCATAATTCCATAGACTTCCTACAGCTTGTGTGTGCTTTACAAAAATGACACTATCATGTAATAGAGTAAATCCTCAAACTTTTAAAATGTTAACATGAATAAATTATTCACAATAATTAACTTCAGAGAATTACATATTAAAATAAAATGACTAGAATGATATCAAATGGTCATCTACACAGAAGTCAGAAGTATTGGTTGCATAGGAATCAAAGCACTAATGTTTATAAAACTGTTTTAGTTAGGGGAGACAAGTATACCTTTCATAGCCTGTATTTGTAATATTTATTTACATAAAAAATACAAAATGCAACTGATTAATTATGGTGGTGATGTAGTTTCAGTGAGAAATGTATTGCATTAGCTTTCACACTACTTAAAAAGATACCCAATAGAACAAAATTTTTCTTAAATGTTGGAAGAGAAGAAGCTTCATGAGAAAAAGGTGCCTAGAACAATGAGAAGTGCATTACAGAAAGCAACAACTAGATCATTACTATAGAACTACTTTCATAACCAAAATAAGAATATCTGGAACATTGTATCTAATTAAGAAATTTGTGAGACTTGATTATACTGACAATAGTAATATTTCACGGAGAAGGCAATGGCAACCCACTCCAGAACTCTTGCCTGGAAAATCCCACGGATGGAGGAGCCTGGTAGGCTGCAGTCCACGGGGTCGGTAAGAGGCAGACACGACTGAGCGACTTCACTTTCACTTTTCACGTTCATGCATTGGAAAAGGAAGTGGCAACCCACTCCAGTGTTCTTGCCTGGAGAATCCCAGGGACGGCGGAGCCTGATGGGCAGCCGTCTATGGGGTCGCACAGAGTCGGACAGGACTGAAGTGACTTAGCAGCAGCAGCAGCAGTAATATTTCAATGTTTGAAAATAAATATCTTGATCAGTAATTTAAATATATTGCACCTGAACATTTTCTTTGATAAATATGGTTTGAAACAAAGATGAATGAAAGTTGTAAGGAAAATAATTTTATCTATTAAAAATGACAATGTCCATGTCATATACTGTTGTTATAATCACAAACCACAACGAATTTCAGAAATGTGAATTTTTAATTATTTATTTAATATAGTACAAATTTACCATATTTTGTGAAATGATTATAATTATCCCATGAGTGATTTTGTTGTTGAATTTATGACTATATTTATAATTCAGAATTGCTATACTAAAACATACAACTGTTTTCTCATGTAATCAAACCATTAGATAAGTGAATGAAAGCATTTTATACAAATCTGAACTGACTCTTCTAAACCTTTACTGAATAGGAATTCCTATTATATTACAAATATTGGGTTTACCAAAAAGTTCATTCAGGTTATTCCATAAGATCTCAAACAAACTTTTTGGACAACCCAATGTTAAGGTTAGTTAATAATCCTGTATTGTGTATTTAAAAAACTTTGTTCAGAGGTAGATGTCATGTGTTCTTAACACAGACACACACACGGCGCTTTGACATGATTCATTTTTACATCTTCATAACAAATTTACACCTTTACCATTATAAAATATATTCTTTTTTTGGATAGAAAGATAGCAACTTTACTTTCTTATGATTAGTTTTTCACAGTGGGACATTTTCCATCTCTTTACTGTCAGATGATTCCTAGCCCTGAGGAAGGTTTGGAAACTGTTCAGTTTTACTGATCCCAGGTTTCATTTTGCTCTATTCATAGTGTTTCATTCTACATATACTGCTATGTATTTAGCAAAGATTCTAGAGAACACCCTCTTCAGATTTTGAACCCTTTTCCTGTAACTTGGAACTTTGCAAGTTCCATCTCTCACAGTCTCATTGTCTCTGTTCTCTGATTCCCTAATTGGCAATATCATCATATCCTGCTTGAGACCGTACTCCCTGCTCTGCAGCTAGCCTATACCTTTAGTGAGAAACTTTTGTTTGTTGACCATCTCTAATGAATACAGATCCAGAATCATATGCTATCCAGAATTCTAAAACGGTTTCATATATTTTGTATATCTTTTTCTGGTGGCTTAAAGCAGGCAGCCTGGTCCTGGTTGTTCCATCATGGACTCTAACACTGGAAGATTAAGATGCATTTCTTCATCTATCAAAGCAATGTATTGCTTTTTTTTTTTAACATAAATGCTCAATTATTATTATTTTTTCTGATCTATCATCCATGTCTAGCATATTTCTGAGCTCTACTCACTACTAACATGTAGGAATGGTAATTGATAATTTAGGTGTTAGTCATAGCTGTAGTGTGAATGTCTGTTTTGTACATTCCTTATATTTAAAAAATGAAATTCGATACAAATGACTTCTTATGTCTTATCAAACTGTTTCCCCATCAAGATGTTTGCATGAAAGTAGTCATGCCATTGTGTAATTATCAGAATGCTATATTCAAAGACATATTTTGTGAGTGTTCTTAGCAGTACAGAATACTTGTCTCAAGATAAAACATGATTTGCTTCCAAATTAATGTTAATGATTGTTATTAGTCTCAATGATTTAGTTATATTAACCTTACTCTACTCATTTCAGCAATTAAATCTGGAATCCATTGTTTGAATACTATTTTCTAACTGAACTCTATTTTTAAATTAATTACAGTATTAATGAAAAATAGAAATATTTTAAAATGAAAACAAGTAGTTCCTACAAAAGGTAACAACCACTAACATTTCAGTGAATAGTTTGTTTTGCTTTTTCTCTCAGCAAAATTGCCAATGCATTATATATATTGTTTGATGATCTATACTTGTCATAAATATGTTCCATGACATTAAACATTCTTATGTGAAATGATTTCATATGGAAGCTTCCCAAGTTGCTCAGTGGTAAAGAATTCTTCTGTTAATTCAGGAGATTGTGGGTTTGATCCCTGGGTCGGTAAGAACCCCTGGAGGAAAAAAGGCAACTTCAATATTGCCTGGAAAATCTCATGGAAAGAGGAGCCTAGTGTGTAGCAAAATCAAACACAATTGAGCACACATACATACCCACAAGATTACTTTTTATAGTCAACAAATTCATTTGATGAAATTATTTTATCTAACAAAATTTTTGGATACTTAGACGTTTTTCTGATGGCCAAGCCCACATCTCATGAGTGAAGCAGTAGTCTTTTTCAGTAGAGGAAAGATGACTTTTACTCTTTTGTGTGCTACCTTTGCTAGGTACTATGAGTCATATAATATGTACTCAATAAATAATTGTTACTTTAAAAACAGAAATATATGAGGAAAAGTTTCTACTACCTCCATTTCAAAGCCAAATATTGTCATATGTATAGGTTTCTCTGGTGGATCAATGGTAAAGAATCCACCTGCCAATGCAAGAGACATGGGTTCAATCTCTGGGTTGGGAAGATCCCCTGGAGAAGGAAATGGTAATTCACTGAAGTACTCTTACTTGGGAAATTCCGTGGACAGAGGAGCCAGCAGGTGTCCATAGGGTCACAAAGAATCAGAGATGACTTAGTGACTAAAACAATAAAACAGTATAGTTTAAAAATTTTATTTTATAATTATATTTATGTATAAATGTAGCATCTTAGTGTTACTGCATTATGCAGGACACATTTTCCAAAAATTCACTTGACTGACAGCTGATCATGAAAAATAATAAAAGTGTTATGTTAGAACGCATATATTGAGTGTCCACTGTGTGCCTGGACTGTTTCATCATTATGGATACATATTAAAACAAAACACATTCTCATCTATTAAAGACTTATACTCTAAAATTTATTTATTACTAAACATAATAACTAGTCTTATTGCTTTGGCATGACTACTATAGACTCAGAATTAAAGTAACTTCCTGCTTTGCAGAGAGTGAGAAGATTATACCTTTGCACTTTAATTAGCCTCAGTAGACAGAAAATCAACCTTTTTTAAAATTTTTCCCAAGGGGAAACTGAGTTGCCTAATGTTTAAAATGATAGATAACTGTCCTTGAATGCTGTATAATTTATTCAAAATTATAACACTAAATTATGACTGTCTTTCAAAATTCAGCTTGTAGTTATTAATTTTTAAATATAAAGTGGTATGATTTGCACACTTTCCCTTTAAACTGATTAATTCATGAAAAATTTAATGAGAAGAATTTACAGAAATTTTATTTATGTATTAATTATATTCCTTTCAAAGTTGGTGGGATGGGAAATGACAAATGCTATTTTGGCAAGTTCCAGGAAATTGTATTGAGATTAAAAACAGGATATTCTTGCATACAGTTGATGTTTCAGTAGCAAATGAGTGAAACAAAATCTGTGACAATCAATATCTACATTTTTAAGTGACATAAATAAGCAAATGATCTATTAGGAAATCTAAGTGAATATATTTATTTGATAAATTTTCAAATGATTTACCAATTCTTTAAATATCTGGCTAGAGACTTATTTTCTATAATAGTATTTATTGAATATTTCCATATAGACAATCTTAGACCATATAGACAATTTTCCTTACAATATAGCATTTAATCTTGCAAATGATAATAGTAAGTGTAATTTTAACTTGTATTTCATAAAGAACACTAAGACTTAGAATGTTGATTTATCATAAACAGAATAAGCTTTTCATATAAATAATAGTTTATATATTTTTAGGTATAATCCTTCATTGACAAGAAAGTGAGAGATTTATAAACGTCAGATTTTGAAAGTTTTCTGGAGAACAAAATATAGGTAGAAAAATACAGATGGAAGACCACGAAGAAGGAAGCTATGCTATGGCAATTATTATGAATAATATGTTATGTGTTTGAGTGGAGTGCACTGACAAGAATACTAACCTCTATGGCAGAATGAAAGCGTAGCTTCAGTCCCAAAAATGGCAAGTGCAACTGAGACCATAATGGAGAGGAGAGGCTGAGAAGAACAAGATAAACTGAAGTCTTCATAAGAACTGCCAACCACTCCACTCTTCATGCTTAAATCATGATAATTTCTCACCAAATCCCAGACAAACAGTGAACTGTTCTCCTTTTCTAAAAGGAGGCTTTTGCTTTTAACAAGTAGTCTTCATTTAAGATTCTTTAAGGGATTACTGTATATTGTTGGTAGTAGGTTGAATGGTGGCATCCCAAGATATATTTACTCAGACTCTGAATTTGTCTTTATTTGGAAAAAGACCCTTGCAGATTTAATGAAGCACCTCTAGATAAGATCATCCCAAATTGTCTAAGTGGGCACCAAATCCAATGAAGAATGTCCTTATAAGAAGAGGAGACATAGACACAGAGGAAAAAGTCAT
Organism: Antilocapra americana; assembly: GCA_007570785.1. NCBI lineage: Eukaryota > Metazoa > Chordata > Mammalia > Artiodactyla > Antilocapridae > Antilocapra > Antilocapra americana. Next base: position 2,983,937 of record ML664196.1, read on the forward strand.
GTGGAGGTAGAAGCAGAGTTTGGAGTCATGCAATTCCACGTCAAGGATTGCATGGACGTATCAGAATACTGAAGAGGCAAAGAGTAATTCTCCTCAAGAGCCTTCAGAGGTAGTATGGTTCCACTGACATCTTGATTTTAGGCTTCTGGCCAAAACTGTAAGAGAACAAATTTCTGTTGTTTTAAGTCAACCATTTTGGTGATAATTTATTATGGCATTCCTAGAAACTAATTCACTACTATATCAGAGAAAATCTATTTAATTTTTGGCAATGTGAATTCTATAATAAAGACTTCCCTAGTGGCTTAGGAAGTAAAGTGTCTGCCTACAATGTGTGAGACCTGAATTCGATCCCTGGGTGGGGAAGATCCTTTGGAGAAAGGAATGGCAACCCACTCCAGGCTTCTAGCCAAAACTGTGACAGAACAAATTTCTGTTGTTTTAAGTCAATCATTTTGGTAATAATTCATTATGGCATCCCTAGAAACTAATCCACTGCTATATCAGAGAAACTCTAATTTTCAGCAATGTGAATTCTATTATAGCCACCAGTTTCTTGCTAGAAACAAACTACATCTACACACTGAAATCTCTCAAACACTTGCCTTTGTTTCATTCTCAAATATGATTGGGTGTTTAATAATTAATTAGCTGTTTGAGAAAGGTCTTGGGTTGGGAAGATCTCCTGGAGAAAGAAATGGCAACCTATTCGAGTATTCTTGCCTGGGAAATCCCATGGACAGAGGAACCTGGCAGGCTATAGTCCACAGGATTGCTAAGAGTCAGACACGGCTGAATGACTAACACTTTAACACTTTGAGGAAAGTGGGTCATGACAGAGAAATTCTAACATACACCATGGTGAGCATTTCTCCTACAAAAAAAGTTTTTCAGGAAAAATGAGATAACAACAATAACAATCTAAACAATATCTTCAAAGTTGTTTAAGCTGATATTAGATATTGAATTTATAAAACAAAAATAAGGTAGTTTAAAAATGAAAATTGAAAACAATATAATGCTTTTAAAAATTTAAAATATGATAGGCAAATTAAAATAATAAGAAGATAAATTGTTAATAGTAAAGTGAGACACTGCTCTAAACACTCAAAGGCATGAGTATATGATGGCCAACATGCAGTAAATACTGATTGAAAAAGGGAACAGAAAACACAGAATAGAGGATATTATTAAATAAATAGAAAATAGATGGTCTACTGAATGCTGAGCGATATAAACTAATGATCAAAGCTTACATCATGTGAAATTTTTAAAAAGTCCCCAAAAATCAGCAATAAAAGAAAAAAAAAGAGGCATTATACAAAAGGAATAACAATGAGTTAAAATTTAGATGTCTCAATGGCAATTTAAGTATTAGAAAAAGACAGAGAATAGACTCAAAATTTTAGAGAATAAACATAATTCAGCTCAGTTTAGTTGCTCAGTCATGTTTCACTCTTTGCAACTCCATGGACAGTAGCACAGCAGGCTCCCCTGTCCATCACCAACTTCCGGAATTTACTCAAACTCATGTCCATTGAGTCGATGATGCCATCCAACCATCTCATTTTCTGTCATCCCCTTCTCCTGCCTGCAATTTTTCCCAGAATCAGGGTCTTTTCCAATGTGTCAGTTCTTTGCATCAGGTGGCCAAAGTATTGGAGTTTCAGTTTTAGCATCATTCCTTCTGATGAATATTAAGGACCGATTTCCTTTAGGATTAAATAGTTCCATCTCCTTGCAGTCAAAGGGACTCTCAAGAGTCTTCTTCAATACCACAGTTAAAAAGCATCAGTTCTTTGGTTCTCAGACTTCTTTATGGCCTAACTCTCACATCCATACATGATTACTGGAAAATCCATAGCTTTGACTTCACAGAACTTTGTTGGCAGTAGTGTCTCCACTTTTTAATATGCTGTGTATATTTATCATAGGTTTTCTTACAAGGAGCAAGCTTCTTTTAATTTCATGGCTTCAGTCACCATCTGAAGTGATTTTGGAGCCCCAAAAAATAAAGTCTGTCACTGCTTTCATCATTTCCCCTTCTATTTGCCATGAAGTGATGGGACCAGATGCCATGATGACCTTAGTTTTTTGAATGTCAAGTTTTAAGTCAGCTTTTTCATTCTCCTCTTTCACTTTCATCAAAAGGCTCTTTAGTTCCTCTTTTCTTTCTGCCATAAGGGTGGTGTCATCTGCACATCAGAAGTTATTGATATATCTCCTGGCAGTCTTGATAAAATGTAATTTATTCATATTCCTTCAAAATATTGGATCAGTCATTGGAGGGAACAACAAAATGTCTTCACATAATATATCTCTTTAACTTTTTCTGAGGCCATTTCTATTTTAAAGGTGATTTGAGAATAGATTTCACTAAATGAGAAAGTGGACTATTAAGAGGAATAAATAAAAGGTATGCAAAAACATTTGATGTGATCAAAAAAAAAAAACACTAATGAGAATCCTCAGGATTAACAATGCTACAAGCCAGAAGAAAAATCTAATAATTGGGGAATAAAGGGCTCCAAGAGGATATTATTTAGGCAAAGTGAGTATTTGATATGATAGTAGTATAATTACTGTTTCAAATTTATGTTTTTGCAAATAAGGTTAAGAATAAGTTACAGCTGATACCATAGAAATACAAAGAATCTTAAGAGACTACTATAAACAGCAAATTATACTCCAGCAAATTGGACAACCTGGAAGAAATAAATAAACTCTCGAAATAGTTTTTCAACCCTGAATCATGAAGGAGTAGGAAATTTAAATAGACTAATTATCAGTAATGAGATGGAAAGAGTAATCAAACAGCTCCCAACACAAAAGTTCACGACCAAATGCCTCACTGATGAATTCTACAAAACATTAAAAAAATATATTTAATTCCCCTATCCTTTTAAAAGTTTTCCAAAAAATTGAAGAGGAGGGAAACATTCCAAACACATTTTAGGAAGTGCCCATTCTACAAGCAGAAATGATCACCACAAAATAAAAGAACATTCAGGCCTGGATCCTTGTTGACTGTAGATGTAAACTCCTCAACAAATGTTATCAAACTGAATTCAATAAACATTAAAAGTTCCTACACCACGATCAAGTGGGATTTGTTACAGACGTATAAGAGTAGTTCAACCTTAGCACAACATCTGCAGATCAGTCAATGTGATACATCACAGTAAAAAAAAAAAAAAAAAAAAAAAAGGATGAAAATCATATGATCATCTCAATATATTCAGAAGAAGCATTTGAAAAGAATTTAACATCCGTCTATGATAAAAAAAAAAACCCTCAAAATAGTAGGCATAAAGGGAGTATATGTCAACATAATAAAGGCTATATATGACAAACCCACAAATAATATCATACTTATCAGCAAAAAACTGAAAGTTTATCCTATACGATTAGGAGCAAGAGGAAAATACTCTGGCCACAGTTATTCATCATGATATTAAAAATCTTAGCCATAGCAATTAGTCAAGGGGAAAAAAGCATCCCAGTTGGAAAGGGAAAAGTAAAATTGTCTTTATTTGCAGATGACACAAAGGTATATTTTGAAAACCCTAAAGATTCCACTGAAAACACTTTGAACTAATGAATGAATTCAATAAAGTTGCAGGATACAAAATCAATAAACATGAATCTGTGGCATTTTATACACTAATAAGCTATCAGAAAAAGAAATTAATAAAATAATCACATTTATAATTGAATCAAAAAGAATAAAATACCTAGAAATAAATTTGACCAAGGAGGTAAAACTTTCCCAATGGCTCAGTGGGTAAAAAAATCTGCCTGCAATGCAGGAGACATAGGAGATGTGGGTTTGATCCCTCAGTCAGGAAGATTCCCTAAAGGAGGAAACGACAACCCAATCCAGTCTTCTTGCCAGGAAAATCCCATGGACAGAGGAGCCTGGTGGCCTATGATCCAAAGTGTTGCAAAAAGTCGGACACGAGTGAGCGACTAAGCACGTGCACGCACACACACGCAAGGAGGTAAAAGATCTGTACACTGAAAACAACAAAACACTGAGGAATGAAACTGAAGAAGGTACGCAAAAATGAGAAGACGTCTTGCACTCATGGATTGGAAGAATTGGTATTATTATAATGTTCATACATCCCAAAGCAATATTCACATTCAGTGCAAACCCTATCAAAGTGCAAATGATGTATTTCCTAGAACTAGAATAAATAACTCTAAAATTTGTACGAAACCCAGAAATACCTCATACAGGCAAAATAATTTTGAGAGAGAACAAAGCTGGCGATATTTTGCTCCTGGTTTCAACCTCTGATACAAAGCTACAGTAACTGAGACAGTAGAGTGCTGGCACAGAATCAGACACATAGATCAATGGGACAGAAGAGAAAGCCTGGAAATAAATCCACACATGTATGAACAATCAGCCTACAGCAATGGAATTAAAAATATGAGAAAAGGACAGTATTTTCAGTTAAGGGTGGAAGAATAGGTTCTCCACTTGTTTTTGCTGAGAAAGGTTTGTACTGCAAAGTTTCCTTCCCTCACCCTCATGGAGATTGCCTGCAATAGCATACTTAATTGCTAAAACATTTTCCCTTGATAGTACAATTCTTTTATGGTCATCTGGCTAGAGAAATCAGGTTTTTTGGAGGACTGAGGATTTTTTTTTTTGTCTTTCGTTCTTTGTATTTCTGGGTTTTTGGCTTTCCCAGCACCCAGTGTGGAGTATAGAAGGTACAAAGATAACCACAGGAATCCACTGTCATGGTGTTGTTTGAGTCTCAAGGTCCCTAACTAATTTACCTTTTCTCTTCCTTCAAGTTTATTCTTATGTTTGTTTTATATACAATTTAAGAGTTTTTAGTAATATTTAGGAAGAGAAATCTGGAAAAGTGGACACCTCATCTTGAATGCGAAAGTCTCACTATGAAAACATTTCTGATCAATAGCCGTCACTTTAAGTCTTTCCAGAAATGTCAATGTATACTTTTTCCAGCTGATTTGTTTACCTAAAAAGTAAGACATATTGTTTCCAAACTCAGTGTTCAAAAATATTTCCCTATTTCTGTCAGTTTAACCTCCACAGCCTAATATTTATCCTATAATAAGAAATAGTCATTTTGCAGTAAGACATTAATTATCATACTCCAGTATGAAGAATAAGAGGCTGAATTAACAGTTTGCTTCCTTATTACATATCTTTCGTCCAACTCATGTTTAGATGACACTTCAAAATATTGATTTTATCTCATTTAAGTGTATTTTCATATATCTGCAGATGAGGATCTGCATTTTTTATTCACCACTGTAGAATTTCAGAAACTTTGGTTGAGTCCATCAAATCATTAGAAAAGTACATAAAATAGTCTCTTTAGAAATTTTGTATATAGTAACAACTGTAATGCAGTCCATGGGGTTACAAAGAGTCAGACACAACTGAGCAACTGAACTGAACAACTGTAACTAAAATGCACATTTATTATCTACTTACCATATAGAATAAATTGGACTTTTTACCTAAAATAAGCATATTCATATTTGCCTTGTATAGAAGTACTACTTCTTGGTCTCAAAAATGCTTCAAATAGTCTCATACCACATGAGGAAAAGGAGACTACATTAATGCAGTTGGGTTATTATTAAGTGAGTTAACAAAAAAAGAACTTGGAAAAGTTTGGCATCAACTTTAAAACCAAAAGTAAATCTTTCAAAACAGAAGCCCAACTTTCCAAACTAATATTTTCAGGAAAGTAAAAACTGTTAAAACCATCATTGTTATACTTCATTACAAGAAAATATATGACATTACTAATGCATCACCTTTAATATTAAAAATAGCTAATAGTAAAATACCAGAGTTTGTCTAATCCCAGGAATATTAAATGAAGATGAATGAAAATCAGTTCTGCTGGGTTTATCTCTAGGAGATAATGAATGATAGGATAAGAGCTAAATGACTTTTACAATAAACTAAAGGAAGATTCCCTGGGCTCCCCTGATAGCTCAGTTGATAAAGAATCCCACCTGCAATGCAGGAGACCCCGCTTCGACTTCTGGGTTGGGAAATACCGTGGAGAAGGGAAAGGCTACCCACTTCATTATTCTGGCTTGGAGAATTCCATGGATTGTATATTCCATGGGGTCCCAAAGAGTCGGACAGAACTGAGCGATTTTCACTTTCACTTACAAAGGAGAATAATGACCAGCTAGTGGAAAGAGGACCATTTTATGTAAAGGCAGAGCCACATGTTGAAGTTAGGGAGAATTGTATCTGAAAGGGAATGCTGTCACATGGCCATCTGTGACGGATAGCTTAGATTTCACTAAATGAAAGGTATCTCTGGGTGACTGAAAGCAATAATTGTTTGTGGTCCTCACCTGTGCAGTTATAACAAATATAAATTTTAAATGCCTCTAATTAGTGATCTTATAACACTAATTGACAACCGCTGGTTTAGGCTGATATCTTCATTTCTTAAAATAACCATTTTTAAAGCAAATGAATCCAAAACAAAAACAATAATAGTCTTAGACTCTGAAGTGTGCATTTTGGACTGAATCTAACATTAACTGCTTTGCTTATATGTATGGATGCATGTATAAGGCTCTCTATGGGCTTTACTATTCTCATCTGTAAAATGATGAATGTCTGAAAACTTTTTGGCCTAATAGTCCAAAACGCTAAAGTTTACGAATTAATGAGTCACATACAATGCTTTCCATAAGTGTGCATAAAATAATTTAAAAATTAATCACTAATCATAAAATTGGGAAAAACTAGCTGCCATTATTTATATTAACTGTATTCTACTCAGTGACCTTTGCCTATGTTATACAAATTATGCAGAGTTCTTAAATGTCTGCACCTAAAATTTTAGAAAGCAAAATCAAAGTCAGTGTTATATATACACAAAGTCAGAATTTATACTCTGTCAACTCTGGTGTCATTGAAAACAGAACCTCAACCTAGAAGGATAAAGATTCGTGATTCCGACAGTGGGTTGCCGAGGTCCAGACTCGGCGGGTCCGGGGGTCTTGAGGGATGAGTGGTGTCAGCGGAAGAACTGAGCTTAGTGGATGTGTAGTGATGGAGCAGTCTCACTCGTTTATTGTTGGCTTACAGTTTTATAGCCAAAAGACATCCCCATTACGTCATTACATCACCTATCATTCTATACAATTTTTTGTTTTCTACCTTCCATAGCAACCTTATCATAGAGCTCATTCCCCAAACTATCATGAAACATTCCCCTTACAGAAGTCAGATTTCTATGTAATTAGATTTAACAATAGTATGTTTACCATTTGAATGTCTTCAGCATACTTCATTCAATCATGATAAGTACATCAATCTAAGCAGAAAGGTTACATTTCTCTTATCAGGTGAAACTATGTAGAAGCTAGAAGGAAGGGCTTAAGCTTGAAACTGTTTTATTCTATTAACCTACTCCGGACAAAGAGACAGTTTGGAAAGAGGAAAAAGGACAAAGAGACAGTTTAGAAAGAGGAAAGAGGACTAAGAGACAGTCTAGCAGCACTGTTTTAGCAATAAAACCCTATTAACCTTATAACTACTATAATGAATTCCTATGTCTACATTATCCTAAAGCAATCAATATCTCCAACTATGCTGGCCACAGTTATGAGCATTCCTAAGTCCCATTCCAGCCTGGTTTCTTCAAGGAAGAGAGCCTTGTCCATGGAGTGGTCTGGAGAGTGGAAGGTGGAAGGGTAACACAAGTATGAGCCGTTCTGGTGGTGGCCTTGCCATGACCCCCAGAGAGCTCTTGGTAAACTCCCCAGTAAGGAGTAGTAATCTATTTAAATGTCCCTTTCATTCCTCCTTAGCCCCCGGGGAAGGCAATCCACCTTCCCAGATCCTCTGATCGATAAGGTCTGGAGGAATTATCTCAGGAGGAATTTTTTCCAACTGGGACTGACCTACTGAGATGAGGTAATGTTCTGAGCATGAACAGAACTCCCAAGAAAAATACCAGGGGGGGGCCTTGCCTGGGATGCCCTGATAAAGAAAGTCAGATTTGCAATTTCTTTCTTAGTCTCATGACCTTGTCATCCAAGCAAGGGGCATCCTGACGGCTCCCAGCAGTGGGTGATTAGCAGATGCATAATAGGTAGTCATAGGAAAATAACACATAAGTGGGAAAGTAGAAAGGGGAAATTTGGTGTTTAAATGGCTTTCTGATCAGTATCTAGATCCACATTAAACAGTGTTTAGAACTTAGTCAAGGCAAAAATGGAAACAAGTTCAAAGACTCAGATGTCCTATGCACAAAAGGACCAAGACAATATGGTAAACACAGCAATATTTTGGTTGAAATCAAAGTCAGATATATTAGATGCGGAAGTTAGTTATAATGTTAAATTTCAATGGCATAGACTCAGTGCTCATGGTAAGATTATAAACAAAGCAGAAATACATTTCACTGAACTTCGAAAGTCTCTTTATATTAGATATTGATCTAACATTTGTCTGAAAGAATGATGTCTAAGTTGCAATTTCAGATTCTACTGAGTTGTGAATTCTTGCTACTGCTTAACCAAATAAAGTAAGGGAATCCTGACATTCACAGGTGTCAGATTTCAAATTTATCGTTCTGCTCTAGGGACAGAAATTATGCTAAGAAAATAATAGTTCAGTTAGTTTCCCATGAACCAAGGTAAAATTACACACACACAAACATACACACACATATAAAACTGATCATGAAATACTTTTCTATGTAAGAGCACTGGTAGTTATTGGTACAATATTGTATCTCATGTTATGGTATATTAAAGAATCGACAAGTGAAGGATATGTGCTATAGTCCAATTTTGATTCCTAGGATCATTCTGTAACAGATGACTTGAAATGGCTGAAGAATTAAAATTTTGATAATTAGACACAAAAACCAAAATTAACTTTCATAGTAAGGATAAAATGACCAGGTTTAAAAAATTAACTCAAATAAGCAATCAAAAGTGAAAGTGAAAGTCACTCAGTTCTGTCTGCCTCTTGTACAGTCCCTGGAATTCTTTAGGCCAGAACACTGGAGTGGGTAGCCTTTCCCTTCTCCAGAGGATCTTCGCAACCCAGGGATCAAACCCAGGTCTCCTACAATGCAGGAGGATACTTTACCAACTGAGCCACAAGGGAACCCCAAGAATACTGGAGTAGGTTTTGTATTTGAGATTTAAAGAGTTTTCAGTTGCTCAAATTTTCACCTAACTCATAGAAAACAAAAGTAATTTATAAATATGTGCCTTAAAAAATATTTGTACATGTCTAAATCCATAGATCATATACTAAGTTGTTAAATTAGGCAAGGATTTGGGTACAAAGGAAAAGAATGCTCATCTTGCACATTATGAAATGTAGTTATCTTGTACGTTTTTATAAATCATGAAAAAATAAACTGATGATCTTATTTCAAAGCTTATCATTTTGTTGTTTGCAAGTTACAGTATTTTTTGTGTTCATTTGAAATAAACAACTCTCCACAGTTTTGTAATGTGATTTAACATAATACTTTCTGGCACTTGTAAATTGAAAGAAAATGTATAACACAATTAATATACATCTGCTGTTTTGGTACAGAATAAAACACACAATGCTATGTCCTTTGTTTCATTTTTTTTGTTAAAAACCTAATACAGAGTTTAATGAATACTTATTGATTGATAGATATCTCATGTCATTAAATTTTAAAATTTTAATTGATAAGTATGGTTTTCTTTAGTGCTCTTGTATATAGTGATGATAATTAAAAGCATAATATAATAGTCTTTTAATTTTTAAACCATAATCTCTCAACATGGACAAATTGATTCAATTGTTTCTATAAAGATAAGTATAGAATACTACATATTTTTTCTACTTCCTCTAATCAAAATGATCTTTTAAATAACTAATCAGTGGTAGAATCCACCTATTTCCATTTTCTTCACTTTACTTAACCAAAATTATTTCTAAATTACTACTGCTTCATTGGTATATATTTTAAATTTTATGTAAGTCTTTAGATTGGTTTTTTACTGAGTTATTTTTTCCTGGGAAGAATCTTTACATTTAATGAATACTAGAACAAGTCATGTTTCTAGCTAATTAGTTAGATAATAATTACATTAAATTGAATAAATGAGTAAGAATATAGCACTCTCAGTTAAATTACAATTCTCCTACCTAACCAATCTCTATACTCCACAAAGAGGCAATAAATTTGCATTTGAACTTTCCGGATAAAACATTGCTACATAATTATATTCTAATATATTCTGATTAATTTTGAGAAGATTCAATATTGAAATCAAGTAGTAGATTTGAAAGTTCTCAAAGGTGTAGAATTTCATTTTGACCCAGGTCTATCTGTGATTGCAGATAACTCTATTCACATCATATAATGAGACTGAGTATTTTTAAAATCCAAATGATATTAATATCTATCGCAATAATTCAACTAGTAAATTCTTCCTTTATGCCGACTATGCCATTTCAATTCTTTTAAAGTGAGTAACTTAGATCACCTTTGAAAGACATAGATACACACCTTAAAGTGGCTTTAGCCCACCTTTTAGTGAATATAGCATTTTTGGATATAGTTTTAACTATGAGACATAATTCCGACAAGCTATTACTGATAAATTGGATATACAACCAGAGTTTTATATCCAGGCCACAGTCATCTAGAATAAACTGTAGCATGTGAGAATTCAGGATAATTGAGGAAGTTTAGATCAAGCTACATGAGATGATGCCCCACAAGCTAACAGTGCTGCTGTTCATGTCTCTCATTAAAAAGACCATTAGCCAACTGGACTAATTGGTTTGACTGTTTCTTTTCCTTTCATTGCTTGGCTACATATAAATGCTTGATTTCCTCTCACAACTGGTCCTCTTCATGGTGTTTCCCAGTACAATACTTATATTCACATTACTAACAGTGTAAGCCAAGAAAATTGTATATATAACCCTGGAAAAACCTCTTTTAAGCCAGAATTTGTCAGCCTTTTAAAATATTTAGAAATAATCAATAAGCACAAAGATCGAGACATGGCTAACACTTCTGTCTTCAGCCTAAAATTTTGCATTATTTAACTGATGGCTTCTGTTTCAAGTACTAGCTGTCCTATCAAAGCAAAAGAAGAATAGACCTAGAAGGAATTACTTCTAGGATCATTTTGACTAATAAATAGCTCTTATTGTCAAAAAGACACATGCAAACAGTGAGTAGATGATCCAGGAATCTAAGTGACACTGTCAGATTTTGAATCTAGCAGCCCAGAATCTTTCCAGTGTATTTGTTTTGCTTTGTAGAAGAAATGCAATGGATTCTGGAAACATTAGAGCTAATTGATAAAAAGACAGAGCCATAAATAGCTACTAAAGGAAAATGAAGTATCCTAACTACTAAGGTCTACATCTTGTATTTTAGAAATCCTGTTAACAAGAGGACATGGTACTGGATAAGCCATGTGTACAATCTAGTATAAGCTGAAGCTCCATTACTTTGGCCACCTGATGTGAAGAGATGACTCATTAGAAAAGATTCCGATGCTAGGAAAGACTGAAAGCAGGAGGAGAAGGGGACAACAGAGGACGAGACGGTTGGATGTCATCCCCGACTCAATGGACATGAGTTTGAGCAAGCTCCTGGAGATTGTGAAGGACAGGGAAGCCTGGCGTGCCGCAGTCCATGGGGTCACAAAGAGTTGGATGAGACACAACCATTGAACAATGACAACTGGGAATAATGTGTATGGCATAAACCTGTCTTCATGATAGTTCTAATCAAATTGGGACAATAAAACACAAGATCATTTAAAAACTAAGAAAGTGATTTTTGTTTGTAAATTGAACCATACAGCATATGCTTTCTGCAGTGGTTTTATAGGAGAAAGTAATCACTGAGTATAAGTACAGTCAGTGAAGCCTGGATGTTTGATGCAGGATTTGAGATGGGCTAGAAACAGAGTGCCATAGAGGTGTCTAAAGCCCAGAGAGCACTTAGTGTTATAAAAAGTGGTATGGACAAAAAGTTAAGTTGGACATAAATGGCAAAGTAACTTAAAACCATTGTTCTAGTTCTGAGCATCTTTGCCTCAGATTCAGTCCTACCTTTTCTTTGCTCCGTTGTTTGTAGCAAAGAAGGTGACAAATTCTATGTACACCGCTTATCATTCAAGTCAAGCCAGTAGGAGACACTGAAGAAAGATAGGAGGAAGGTAGGAAAAGAGACTCCAGGACAATTCGCTTTCTATCTCTGCCTCATGTGACTTATCCAGCAATGACTGTAGGTCCCCCAGGGCTCCAGATGCCAGTAAGCCACACCTTCCACTTTTAAATTAAAGAAGAGAATTACAATTGGCATCCTGCTGATCTCTTGGTTGCCTCATTCTCCCCTCTGACTTATCACCTCTACTTTCACTTGTATAAAAATTTATTAATTTAAATTCCATCTGGTTTTAATATATAGAATGGTTTCTGGGAATATTATTTAACCAATCTTAACTGGACATCAATGAATGCAACTAAACTAGGGAGTTGGGACTTCCTAGCCTAGTGCTCTTTATGATTGTAGATTGCTTTTATTCCTCTGTTAAGAATTTGCTGAAATAATCTTGTCTGATAGATTTTTAAAAACTGATTAGTTGAAGTATAATTTATATACTACAAAATTTATTCCTTTTAGGTGTGTAACTCAATAAATTTTAGTTAATTTTCAGATTATGTTACCATTACTGAAATCAAAATTTTAGAACATTTTAATCACTTCCTGTTCCTACCTCAGATAATCACTAATCTACTTTGTATCTCTATAGTTTTGTCTTTTGGGATCATGTCATATCATGGAATCATGCATTATGTGGTCCTTTGTGTCTAGTCTCTTCGATTTACCATAATATATTCAAGGTTCAGCTATACTATACAATGTATATTACTACACTTGTTTTAATTTCTAAGTAATACTCTATTATATGGCTATTTTATTTCATTCACTATAGTGAGTGTTTGGGTTTTTCTCCCATTTGAGTTGGTTATGAATAATACTACTATGAACATTAGTCCACACATCTTTGTGTAAACCTATAGTCTTATTTTTCTTGTACATATATACAGGAGTTGAATTGTAGGATCCTATGGCAAATCTAAGTTTACATTTTAAGGGTGAGAGCCACTTGAGATACTTCAGCAAAGTTCATGCATATCAGAGAGTGTAATTTCTGACACAACAGTAAAATCTTGCCAATTTAACAGTCTATAGGTCATAACTTCCTCAGTGAAGGCCTTGCTGCACAACATTTTAACATTAAGAAGCAGAATGATAGCCGGACCTCTCTGTATTGTATTGTGAATATGTTCTACATGTGAGACATGTGTGTCTGACTCATTAACCAAATGATCTAAAAGGTTCCCAACCGCAGGTAGGCATAGGTGTACAAGGATGCTCGCTGTAAGGGCCAGGCCCACGGGTAAGGTGGATTTAACAACTGGTCGTCTATTGCCTCCTGGATTCAATGTTACTGATATATCCTGAAGCAGCTGAGAAAGTTTCATCTTTTTTTTTTTTCATTGTTTCCCCATCTATTTGCCATGAAGTGGTGGGCTCTGATGCCATGATCTTGGATTTTTGGATATAGAGTTTTAAGACAACTTTTCCACTTTTTTCTTTCACCCTCATCAAGAGGTTCTTTAGTTCATTTTCTGCCATTAGGGTGGTGTCATCTGTGTATCTGAGATGCGCATTTTCTCCTGGAAATCATAATTCCAGCTTGTGCTTCATCCAGCTCGACATTTCACATGATGTACCCTGCATAGAAGTTAAATAAGCAGGGTGACAATATATAGCCTTTCCCAGTTTGGAACCAATCCATTCCTCCATGTCTGGTTCTAGCTGTTGCTTTTTGATCTGCATACAGGTTTTGCAGGAGGCAGGTAAGGTGGTCTGGCTCATTCCTGACGATAGACACTGGGAAAACTTTGTCTCAAGCAGCACATTGTAATTAAAGGTCATAAATTTTGTCACACACTACAATACTTCATCAGTGAATAAAAATGACATTATAATAAAAATAGCTGACATTTGAAATGAACAATTTTAATTTTACTTTGTATTTTTTTAAATGGGAGTTTGAAGCTATAAGGATTAATGCATTGAGAAAAGAAAAACTAATTTTCTATGAAACTTGAGAAAACATACACTTTTACAGTGCACGATAGCATTCAGTTTGTTGAGCATTAAAATAGAATTTGTATGAATTTCTGATTAGCTATGTGTATTTTTTCATCCCTTCTTTAGTTTTAACAAAGTATTCATATTTAAAAATTAAAAATAGATTCATGTTTTAGTTCCATAGCTGTGTCAGTCTCATTCATTAAGGTCTGGAGGCAAGAGCTTTACTTTAAGTAATTCTTCATCATCTTCACATGCCAGATGTGCTGTTGCTTTACAGTGTTTCCAGAGAAATAAGTCAGGAGTTTATAAATTATTTTATACAGATGAAAACAGCTTCTGTTTACAGTAATCTCCCCTCGTGGTATTAAATGAAAAAAGTAATATTCGTTAAAACAGTAGGGGTTAGCCCTTTGATTAAAAAAAGAAGGGTATTTTCTCCTAAAAAAATCTGCCTGAATAATTGCCAGAAGAGTGATTTAAACATTGTGGAAGTAGAGAGGTAACTTCCTGAATGGCTTGAAGCAAACAACAACTCTACTGAAGAGTGCACAGCTGGAGCAGTTCCAGCTGTGAATGATAAAACTTGCTTGATATGACCCAGCAAGCAGCTGGTAGAAAAAGTGAATATTGATTTTAAATACCATGGTAACTTCTTATTTAAGTACTTTCAAATAATGATGCTTTGAATATAGCTCTCCCAGGCTTACTGAGATATTCAAATCAATTTTTTAAGTTTTGTGAATTCCAGAATATAATCATATGCAGTAAATAAAAAGTACATCAATTTCCTTTCAGAAAACAGTGCAAGGTGAATTCATATACTTTCACAAGTGTACCAAGGCAAGAACCAAACTCATTATAGAAACTGCTTTCAGACATGCATATTTTTCTGCAATTAGGTCAGCCTCTTCCTGGACACACTGTAATAATAAACACTTAGGTAATCTTACTATACTTTTGAAAATTTATTCAACATTTATATAAAATATATATTCACATTTCCAAACACAATTGTTACAATAACAAGAATGCCTTAAAAGTTGACATTTTTATTTGGATTTGTCTCATTATAGTCATATGCAAAATGGTTTGCTGCTTTAAAGCTCTTAAACAAAAACAAATTATAAGCCTGTAAAATATTTCATAATACAAAACTGTACCCATTTATATAAAAAAGTAAGGAAAAGAGACAATGGCAAGCTTTTTGTAATAATTGGAAAGGCATCTACAAGGAATAATTTAAATGGTTCCTAAGTTGCTGGAATACTGATGGCACAAGGGTGTAACTTTCAGGCTGTGTCTGCAAGTGAGAACACAATACAGGCAGTTGCAAATACAAATACACCTAAATATTGGGTGCAGTGTCCATATAAGGAGAGGGAGGGAGGGATTGTTATCTCCCATCTAATTTCTCAGGGCTGGCACCAAGGCAATAAATACTTATAACTCAAGTCCTAATCTTCCAAAGGGATATGAAAGTGAAAGTCGCTCAGTTGTGTCCGACAATTTGCAACTCCATGGTCTATACAGCTCAAGGAATTCTCCGGGCCAGAATACTGGAGTGGGTAGCTTTTCCCTTCTCCAAGGGATCTTCCCAACCCAGGGATTGAACCCAGGTCTCCAGTATTGCAGGCAGATTCTTTACCAGCTGAGCCACAAGTGAAGCCAGTTGATGATAAATGTGATTGGTGTGATCTCTTTAAAGTTATAACAAGATTCTCCTTGTTCTTGGTGTTTTTTGTACAGCTGCTTTCTTTTTTTTTTCTGCAGAGGAAATCATGAGTGTCTAGTTGGGTTTCAAAGTAGCCCTTAAGCAACCATGCATGCTAAGTTTCCATCACTTTATCTAGACTCAGTATATTTATGATACTGCCTATGCCACAGTTCCAACCTACTGGGGCAGGATCTTGGCCTCTTAGGTTTCTTTCTCCATGAATATTATACAAAGTGGGAGACTTGGGTTTTTTTTAAAGGTCTTTCTACCCGTTATATAAGGCATAGTAAGTATCATATACTCATATCTATTCAAAGAATTGGAAATTGAATTATTGGCTCAACTTCTTTTCATTCCTTCAGGAGCAAGTTATAAGAATAAGAGATTGTAGCAATATTAATTCTAGTTCACCTGACAAAAATATATTTCAGATCATATTCTAAATATTATGTCACTAAGAAAAAAGAAACAACTCACAGTGATTAAACATGTTCAGTACAATGCTTAGTTATTTTACCCAAAGCAAACTGACTAAAATATATATTGTAGAAACTTTCCTGTATATAAGTTTATACTCCCTCTCCTTCCCACACTTCCAAAATGAGGCCACCACAACAAAAATTTAAGGCATTTCATCTGCACTGACTAAATTAACCATGCTTTAGGTCTCTTCTGTGACTGGAGGGAATATCTAAGATCAATGAACTGTTTAGTTTCATTGGTAGCTCTGGAATGCTTTAAGGTGTCCAATTTTGAAAATCAAACTAAGGGAATGAAGAGGTGACCTCCTTTGAGCTTGATAACTTATGTCAATAAACAGGAAACCTCCAAGTCTGGGAATATTTCTCAACCATTAAAGTCTACTCATTTCAGAATATCTCTGTTAAAATTCTACCCTGACACAAAAACTACAGGTTATTTGCTATTGGATTAACATATTATATCAGTTTAATTCCACCATGTAAATTAAATTTGGAAACTTTGAAGGACAAATGTGCATAGACATCTGTCTTGAGGGAATAAAAGTTTTGATTGTGTACAGAAGGGAGGAGTTGTTATTAGAACATGAATCTCTCTTTAGGGATACAACAACACTAATTGAGATTCTCAGCAGAAAAGGGCAAGTTATGTCTTGATCCTCTCTAGTCCAACAATATATCAAAATCCTTAAAAAATAAAATTCTTTTCCCACTTATTGATCAGGTACCAGTAGATGAAAGTGCTACTTAAATTTTAAAGGAAAAGGAAATGCTGAGAAAGCAATATATAGAGGAGAAACTAAGATGGCGGAGGAATAGGACGGGGAGAACACTCTCTCCCCAACAAATATACCAAAAGAACTTTTAAAGGCCGAGCAAACTCCAAAAAACAGGAACTGAATGCTGGCAGAGGACATTGGGCATCTGGAGAGGCGACCCATTGCCGACGTGAGGAGGTAGGACAAAAGAAAGAAAAGAAAAAAAAAGTAGAGGGAGAGACAAAGAGCTGGGGACGGGTTCCGTCCCGGAAGGGGAGGCTGAAATAAAGAGGAAAAAAAAAAAAGAGGAGAAAGGTTTCCGAATACCAGGGAGTATTCTCTCTGGCAGATCTGCGGTGGATCTTGGAGAGCAATATAGCTGAGAGCAGAAGCAGATTAATAGCTAAGCCCTGCAAGGTTCGTCTCTGGCTACAAGGAACAGCCGAGCGGCAGGGCGCCCCACCCCCCACTAGCCGAAGCGGACTGCTCCTGCTCAGGGAGGGGCGGGCCGCGGGCTCAGGGAACGGAGCAGCCCGAGGGACCTAACCTCCCAGGAAAAGCACCCCCTCCCCCAGGCCCGAGCACAGAACAAAGGGTGGTGAGCAGTCAACAGAGAGGCTGGGCAGCTGCGGGCTGCGGACCAGCCCAGCCCCCGCCTGAGAGCAGTGGGCATAACCCAGCCCCGGGGAGGCTAACCAAGACTTCTGGGGATTCTGGACGGATCGGTGCTGTACACACCTTAGAAGGAGTGCTCAGCTGCACGCCGAGAAAACAGAGCGGCCGGGCCGGGGGAGAGGAGAAGCCCCACTCCCCAACTGTGCTGGGCGGAGGACAGAGAGCCTGAGCAGAGGGGGCGGGGGAAGCCCTCTCACCAGGAGCAGGGCAAACTCCAAAGCGCTGAATAGACACTTAAAAGACCAGCAGACAGAAGACTCTAGCAGAGGGAACAGCTTTGAAACAGACAGGAGAAGCAAATTAAAGCCCTGCAGGTGGCGCTAACTGCATAGAAAGGAGTCTACAGACTGTGAGAAGGAGAAGCCGGACCAGGGAATCATCTGAAAATCTACAGACCCTTCCCTTCACCGAATGCACCACCACCAGAGAAAGCCTTCATTATAACTGTACTAGGAACATCTTTTAAATTTTTAAAACTTTTATATATATATATATATATATTGTGTTTTTTTTCTTTCTTTTTTTTCTCTCTTTTTCTTTTCTTTTCTTTTTTTTTTTTTTTTTTTAGAATTTTTAAGTCCCATATGACCTTGCTATTTTTTATCTTCTTCTTCTTATTTCTTTTTTCTCCTTTATTTTTATTTTCCGGGTTTTTTTTGTTTTTTTTTTTTTAAAGTATTTTTGAGAACCCAGTCTTTACTCTAGATTTTTAATCTTTGCTCATTAGTACCTGGTATCAACTTTGTACCTTTTAAGATCCAAGCTCCAGTACCCACTGCTACCTGGGAGTGAGATCATTGGCTTGACTGCTTTCTCCCCATTCTTATCTCTTGCTAGTAACAGTGAGGAAACCTAGACTCACCCACCAGAAAACCACACAAGCCTTTCCATCCAGGAAACTTCGACAAACCACGCATCCAACCCCTCCCATAGAGAGGAATCCCCACAATAAAGGGACAACACAGCAAGATAAACAAGATGAAAAGGCAGAGAAATACCCAGCAAGTAAAGGAACAGGATAAATACCCCCTAGACCAAACAAAAGACGAAGAGATAGGAAGTCTACCTGACAAAGAATTCCGAATAATGATAGTGAAAATGATCCAAAACCTGGAAAATAAGTTGGAGTTGCAGCTCAATAACCTGCAGGCAAGGATTGAGAAGATGCAGGTAAGCTTTAACAAGGACTTAGAAGAAATGAAAAAGAGACAAAATACAATGAATAATGCAATAAATGAGATCAAAAACACCCTGGAGGGAACCAACAGTAGAATAACAGAGATAGAAGACAGAATAAGTGAGGTAGAAGACAGAAAGGCAGAAATAAATGAAACAGAAAGGAAAAATGAAAAAAGAATTAAAAGAAATGAAGACAATCTTAGAGACCTCTGGGACAATATTAAATGCACCAATATTCGAATCATAGGAGTCCCAGAAGAAGAAGACAAAAAGAAAGACCATCAGAAAATTCTTGAAGAGATAATTGTAGAAAACTTCCCTAAATTGGGGAAGCAAATAGCCACTCAGGTCCAAGAAACACAGAGAATCCCAAATAGAATGAACCCCAAGCAGGACACCCCAAGACACATATTAATCAAATTGGCAAATATCAAATACAAAGACCAAATATTAAAAGCAGCAAGGGAGAAACAAAAGATAACTCACAAGGGGAATCCCATAAGGATAACAGCTGATCTCTCAACAGAAACGCTTCAGGCCAGAAGGGAATGGCAAAACATACTTAAAGTCATGGAAGAAAACAATCTACAACCCCGACTACTGTACCCAGCAAGGATCTCATTCAAATTTGAAGGAGAATTCAAAATTTTCTCAGACAAGCAGAAACTGAGAGAATTCAGCAACACCAAACCAGCCCTCCAAAGAATGCTAAAGGAACTTGCCTAGATAGGAAACACCGATGGAATAGATAATCTGGAACCCAAAACAATAAAATAAATGGCAGCAAGATCATACTTATCAATAATTACCTTAAATGTAAACGGGCTGAATGCCCCAACCAAAAGACAAAGATTGGCCGATTGGATACAGAAACAAGACCCCTATATATGTTGTCTACAAGAGACCCACCTCAAACCTAGGGACACATATAGACTGAAAGTTAAAGGCTGGAAAAAGATATTCCATGCAAATAAAGACCAAAAGAAAGCAGGAGTGGCAATACTCATATCTGATAAAGTAGACTTTAAAATAAAGGCAGTGAAAAGAGATAAAGATGGACATAACATAATGATCAAAGGATCAATCGAGGAAGAAGAAATAACAATTATAAATATTTATGCACCTAACATAGGAACTCCACAATATGTAAGGCAAATGCTAACAAATATGAAAGGGGAAATCAACAACAACACAATAATAGCGGGAGACTTTAATACACCACTCACACCAATGGATAGATCAACTAGACAGAAAAGTAACAAGGAAATTCAAACTTTAAATGAAACAATAGACCAACTAGGCCTAATTGATATCTATAGGTCATTCCACACCAAAACAAGGAATTTCACCTTTTTCTCAAGTGCACACGGGACCTTCTCCAGGATAGATCACATCCTGGGCCATAAATCTAACCTGGATAAATTCAAAAATATTGAAATCATCCCAAGCATCTTTTCTGACCACAATGCAGTGAGATTAGATATCAACTACAGGAGAAAACCTCTCAAAACTTCCAACATATGGAGGCTCAACAACACACTGCTGAATAACCAACAAATCGCAGAAGAAATTAAAAATGAAATTCAGTTATGCATGGAAACGAATGAAAATGAAAACACAACAGCTCAAAACCTATGGGACACTGTGAAAGCAATGCTAAGGGGAAAGTTCATAGCAATACAAGCTCACCTCAGGAAACAAGAAAAAAATCAAATAAATGACCTTACTTTACACCTAAAGCAACTAGAAAGGGAAGAGATGCAGAAGCCCAGGTCTAGTAGAAGGAAAGAAATCTTAAAGATCAGGGCAGAAATTAATGCAAAGGAATCAAAAGTGACCATAGCAAAAATCAACCAAGCCAAAAGCTGGTTCTTTGAGAAGATAAATAAAATTGACAAACCATTAGCCAGACTCATCAAGAAACAAAGGGAGAAGAACCAAATCAACAGAATTAGAAATGAAAACGGAGAGATCACAACAGAAAACATAGAAATGCAAAGGATCATAAGAGACTATTATCAGCAACTATATGCAAATAAACTGGACAATTTGGATGAAATGGACAAATTCCTAGAAAAGTATAACTTTCCAAGACTAAACCAGGAAGAGATAGATAATATTAATAGACCCATCACAAGCACGGAAATTGAAACCGTAATCAGAAATCTTCCAAAAAACAAAAGCCCAGGACCAGATGGCTTCACAGCTGAATTCTACCAAAAATTTAGAGAAGAGCTAACACCTATTCTACTCAAACTCTTCCAGAAAATTGCAGATGAAGGTAAACTTCCAAACTCATTCTATGAGGCCTCCATCACCCTAATTCCAAAACCCGGCAAAGATGCCACAAAAAAAGAAAACTACAGGCCAATATCACTGATGAACTTAGACGCAAAAATCCTCAACAAAATTCTAGCAAATAGAATCCAACAACACATCAAAAAGATCATACATCATGATCAAGTAGGCTTTATCCCAGGGATGCAAGGATTCTTCAATATTCGTAAATCAATCAATGTAATACACCACATTATCAAATTGAAAAATAAAAATCACATGATTATCTCAATAGATGCAGAGAAAGACTTTGACAAAATTCAACATCCATTTATGATAAAAACCCTCCAAAAAGTAGGAATAGAAGGAACATACCTCAACATAATAAAAGCTATATATGACAAACCCACAGCAAACATTATCCTCAATGGTGAAAAACTGGAAGCATTCCCCCTGAAATCAGGGACAAGACAAGGGTGCCCACTCTCACCACTACTATTCAACATAGTTTTGGAAGTTTTGGCCACAGCAATCAGAGCAGATAAAGAAATCAAAGGAATCCAGATTGGAAAAGAAGAAGTAAAACTCTCTCTGTTTGCAGATGACATGATCCTCTATATTGAAAACCCTAAAGACTCTACGAGAAAATTACTAGAGCTAATCAGTGAATATAGCAAAGTTTCAGGATACAAAATCAACACACAGAAATCCCTGGCATTCCTATACACTAACAGTGAGAAATCAGAAAGAGAAATTAAGGAAACAATCCCATTCACCATCGAAACAAAAAGAATAAAATACTTAGGAGTATTTCTACCTAAAGAATCAAAAGACTTGTATATAGAAAACTATAGAACACTGATGAAAGAAATCAAGGAGGACACAAACAGATGGAGAAATGTGCAGTGCTCGTGGATTGGAAGAATCAATATAGTGAAAATGAGTATACTACCTAAAGCAATCTATAGATTCAATGCAATTCCTATCAAGCTACCAGAGGTCTTCTTCAAAGAATTAGAACAAATAATTTCTCAATTTGTATGGAAATACAAAAAACCTCGTATAGCCAAAGCAATCTTGAGAAAGAAGAATGGAACTGGCGGAATCAACCTACCTGACTTTAGGCTATACTACAAATCCACAGTCATTAAGACAGTATGGTACTGGCACAAAGACAGAAATATAGATCAATGGAACAGAATAGAAAGCCCAGAGATAAATCCACGCAACTATGG
>ML664197.1:0-233408 GCA_007570785.1 Antilocapra americana
AAAAAAAAAAAAAAAAAAAAAAAAAAAAAAAAAAAAAAAAATAAAGTTGTTGATGATAGGCAGAAAACAGGATTGTATAGAATTAGATGTGATGTAATGGGTGTGTTTCTTGGGTATACAAACTGCAAACCAACAACAATAAACGAGAGACTGCTCCATCACCACACACCAACTCAGCTCAGTTCTTCTTCCGCCGACGCCACTCATCCCTCAAGACCCCCGGACCCGCCGAGGCTGGACCCCAGCAAAAATAATTAAAGTCCATACAGTGGCATTAAAGGCTCTCACAGTATGGCCGTATTCTATATTTCTGACCTTATCTCTTCTGTTACAGCTACCCCAATACCCTATACCTCTTTTTTTTTTTTCTTTCCTGGAACGTATTTTAGTCCAAGTGTCTAAAAGATTCACTCCTTTCCTCTTTCTTATCTTTGCATAATTTCATCTGAGAGGCCCATCTGAGGACTTATGTAAAGTTCCAATGCCTTCTTCTCAATTTCCATTCTCTCACTACCCCGCCCCCCACAACCTGACACTTTTCTGTTAGCTCAGTTGATAAGAATCTGCATGCAATGCAGGAGACCCCAGTTCCATTCCTGGGTTGGGAAGATTCCCTGAAGAAGGGATAGTCTACCCACTCCAGTATTCTTAGGCTTCCCTTGTGGCTCAGCTGGTAAAGAATCCGCCTGTAATGTGGGAGAGTTGGGTTTGGTCCCTGGGTTGGGAAGATCCCCTGGAGAAGGGAAAGGCTACCTACTCCAGTGTTCTTGCCTGGAGAATTCCACAGACTGTATCATCTATGGAGTTGCAAAGAGTCAGATACAACTGAGCGAGTGTCACTTTCATCACTCTCTAATGTTCATTACAATTTATTTCTTTATTGTATTTATTATTTATCATCCTTATGTTGCTTCCAATCCTCCTCACTACAATATGAATTACAAAAATGCTAAAATATTAGTTTTGAGTCTCCAACATTTAGAACTATACCTGCAAGCAATGTTTAATAAGTATTGGTTGAATGAATGGGCACATTGTGAATATACTATAATTGTCAGGATATTATCATGTCTGCTGCTGCTGCTGCTGCTAAGTCGCTTCAGTTGTGGTCGACTCTGTGCAGCCCCATAGATGGCAGCCCACCAGGGTCCCCCGTCCCTGGGATTTTCCAGGCAAGAACACTGGAGTGGGTTGCCATTTCCTTCTCCAATGCTTGAAAGTGAAAAGTGAAAGTGAAGCCGCTCAGCCGTGTCCAACTCTGAGTGACCCCATGGACTGCAGCCTACCACGCTCCTCCTTCCATGGGATTTTCCAGGCAAGAGTATTGGAGTGGGGTGCCATCGGCTTCTCTGTTATCATGTCTAGTCAAGTGTAAGTTGATAAAAAGTAAAATCTAGAATCAATAAAATGGCTTATAATAACTAGCATCATAAACTTGTAAGTGGATATATCATTCTAAAAGCAAATATACTATTTACTATCTATCTATCTTACTGAACACTTTTTTTACTTTAAAAGTGGAAATAATATATTATAGATAATAATATACAATATTTATGAAGTATATTAAGACACTGTCCTGGTAAAACACAATTTCTGATGATATAAGCCAAAAAGAAATGTGTAAGATTGCAGTTCTTGGAAAGGTGAAGTATATGGAATTGGGTTCATTACCCAAGCGCTAGGACTTTCCTTTGACAGAGCAAGGTGTTTCATAGCCTTGTAGAAGAGCAAAAAGGACAATATGCACATAGACAAAGTGAAGAGAGCAGAGAGTTCTGTCTGAGAACTTTTACTTTCTCAAAACAGTGAAGCAATGTTGTTAGCTGAGAAAGGTTGGGGAGAGCAGGATTTAATGGAGGTAAGATAGAGTACAGTCATTTTAGAAAATGGGAATGTGAGTTATTGCTCCCACCCTTTGTTCATAGTTCGTTATATTTTATACTATCCTCTAGGTGTATTTGAGGGTGTGTGTGTGTGTGTGTGTGTGTGTGTGACTAAATGGGATAAACTGGAAAGAATTTATCTTTGTTTATATATCCACTAACTATATCTTCACACTTATCATTCTAGGATATATGTAAGTTTATCTTTCTGCTTATTTACAGCTGTTTCTTATCCACTGGGTACAGCTTCACACATATCTTTCCAGGATAAACATCACGTTCTATTCTCAAGAGAAGATTTATCAAAGTAAAACTGATGGGTTGAAACATATATGACCTAGAAGTGAAGGATAATAGTGCTTTTGACCCAGAACCACGCTGGAAGCACAGTAAGAACTGGTTATGAATTACCGCTATGGTGTCCGTTTTTAAGCCATGACCTACTGGACTACTAAGTGCTATCAAGTGAACCGTAGCAACAAGGTTATTTCCAATTCATGTGTAAGTCCCATATTAAAAATGTCCTAGGAATTATCTTTATAAGGTACGATAGCAACTTGAGCTTCCCCAGTGGTCCATTGATAAAGAATCTGCCTGTTGATGCAGGAGACACAGGTTCAATCCCTGGGTGGGGAAGATTGCCTGTAGTAGGAAATGGCAACCCACTTCAAAATTCTTGCCTAGGAAATCCCATTGACAGAGGATCCTGGGGGCTATAGTTTATGGGGTTGCAAAGAGCCAGACACCAACTGAATGCACACATGCACACACACACACACACACACACACATCAACTTGAAAGTTCAGCAGCAGATGAAAACAATTAAGATACATTAAAAGGTTTAAAAAAAGAATCTCCCAAGGACACTTAAGATACAATATTTTTAAATTACAACTCAAATGCCTTTAGAGATTTTACACCTTGCAAATTTATGGGATACATCATGGTATATTGCTTCAGAACTTGTTTCAATTTGCTTTTCTTCTTCAGCATTACTAAACAAATTTTCTTACAAATTTGCCCTAATATCACACAATTGAAGAGAATGTGTGTGTGCTGTCACTTTTATTTAACTAAATAAACTGAGTGACAATGATAGGATTAATTTTGTCCAAATATTTATTGAAATGAAGAATTAAAGAGATACAAGAGTGAAATGAAATGAAGAGGACAAAAGCAATTGATTTTTCAATTTTCAAGTTTGAATATGTATTTGAAAATTTAACCTACAGATTTGTATTTAAAAGATCTAGCAAGAATTCAAGAAAATGAGGGAAATGAGCAAAAAGAATTGAGAGCGGAATCAAGAAAACAAAATAATAAAATTCAACATCCATTTATGATAAAAACCCTCCAAAAAGCAGGAATAGAAGGAACATACCTCAACATAATAAAAGCTATATATGACAAACCCACAGCAAACATTATCCTCAATGGTGAAAAACTGAAAGCTTTTCCCCTGAAGTCAGGAACAAGACAAGGGTGCCCACTCTCACCACTACTTTTCAACATAGTTTTGGAAGTCTTGGCCACAACAATCAGAGCAGATAAAGAAATCAAAGGAATCCAGATTGGAAAAGAAGAAGTAAAACTCTCTCTGTTTGCAGATGACATGATCCTCTACATAGAAAACCCTAAAGACTCTACCAGAAAATTACTAGCACTAATCAGTGAATATAGCAAAGTTTCAGGATACAAAATCAACACACAGAAACCCCTGGCATTCCTATACACTAAAAATGAGAAAACAGAGAAATTTAGGAAACAATTCCATTCACCATCGAAACAAAAAGAATAAAATACTTAGGAGTATTTCTACCTAAAGAAACAAAAGACTTATATATAGAAATCTATAAAACACTGATGAAAGAAATCAAAGAGGACACAAACAGATGGAGAAATGTGCCATGTTCGTGGATTGGAAGAATCAATATAGTGATAATGAGTATATTACACAAAGCAATCTATAGATTCAATGCAATTCCTATCAAGCTACCAGAGGTGTTTTTCAGAGAATTAGAACAAATAATTTCACAGTTTGTATGGAAATACAAAAAACCTCGTATAGCCAAAGCAATCTTGAGAAAGAAGAATGGAACTGGAGGAATCAACCTACCTGACTTTAGGCTATACTACAAATCCACAGTCATTAAGACAGTATGGTACTGGCACAAAGACAGAAATATAGATCAATGGAACAGAATAGAAAGCCCAGAGATAAATCCACGCATCTATGGACACCTTATCTTTGACAAAGGAGGCAAGAATATACAATGGAGAAAAGACAATCTCTTTTACAAGTGGTGCTGGGAAAACTGGACAGCCACTTGTAAAAGAATGAAACTAGAACACTTTCTAACACCATACACAAAGATAAACTCAAAATGGATCAAAGATCTAAGCATAAGACCAGAAACTATAAAACTCCTAGAGGAAAACATAGGCAAAACACTCTCTGACATAAACCAAAGCGGGATCCTCTATGACCCACCTCCCATAATATTGGAAAGAAAAGCACGAATAAACAAATGGGACCTAATTAAAATTAAAAGCTTCTACACAACAAAGGAAACCATAAGCAAGGTGAAAAGACAGCCTTCAGAATGGGAGAAAATAATAGCCAATGAAGCAACGGACAAATAATTAATCTCAAAAATATACAAGAAACTCCTGCAGCTCCATTCGAGAAAAATAAACAACCCGATCAAAAAGTGGGCCAAAGAACTAAACAGACATTTCTCCAAAGAAGACATAAAAATGGCTAACAAACACATGAAAAGATGCTCAACATCACTCATTATCAGAGAAATGCAAATCAAAACCACAATGAGGTACCACTTTACACCAGTCAGAATGGCTGCAATCCAAAAATCTACAAGCAATAAATGCTGGAGAGGATGTGGAGAAAAGGAAACCCTCTTACACTGTTGGTGGGAATGCAAACTTGTACAGCCACTATGGAAAACAGTGTGGAAGTTCCTTAAAAAACTGCAAATAGACCTGCCATATGACCCAGCAATCCCACTGCTGGGCATATACACCGAGGAAACCAGAATTGAAAGAGACACGTGTACCCCAATGTTCATCGCTGCATTGTTTACAATAGCCAGGACATGGAAGCAACCTAGATGCCCAACAACTGACGAATGGATAAGAAAGCTGTGGTACATATACACAATGGAATATTACTCAGCATTAAAAATAAAATTCATTTGAATCAGTTCTACTCAGGTGGACGGAACTGGAGCCCATTATCCAGAGTGAAGTAAGCCAGAAGGAAAAGCAACAATACAGTATACTAACGCATATATATGGAATTTAGAAAGACGGTAAAGAGAACCCAGCATGCGAGACAGCAAAAGGAACGCAGATGTATAGAATAGACTCGTGAACTCTGTGGATGAGGGTAAGGGTGGGATGATATGGGAGAATGGCATTGAAACATGTTAATTATCATATGTGTAATCAATCGCCAACCCAGGATTGATGCTCGAGGTTGGTGCATCGAGATTTCCTGGGGGGAGGGAGGAGGGAGGGAGGAGGGAGGGGGGTTCTGGAGGGGAAGCATATGTAAACCCATGGCAATATCATGTCATTGTATGGCAAAACTAATAAAATAATAATAATAATAATAATAAAATTAAACAGAATTTCTAGACTCAGTTTCATCTCAAAGTGAAATCTCTCTTCCTTTCTCCCTAGTATAAATTGTACTGTACTTTCTTCTGTTGGAGAAGGAAATGATAACCCACTCTAGTATTCTTGTACACTCCAGTGTACCATAAGTAATTGTGCTAACATACAGACAATATTTTATTAAATTTCAAAGTCATTTACGGTGTAAGGTGATATAGCATGTGGTTTTGATTTGCATTTCATTGAAGTTAGTGGTATTGAGCATTTTTATGTATTTATTGACCATGTCTTCTGTAGAAAAATGTCTATTCAGGTCCTTTGCTTAGGTTTCAGTTAGATTATTTTTTGTTTTGGATTTTTTTCCTACTGAGCATATATATATATATAAATCAACCTATTATTGGATATATGGTTACAAATATTTTCTCCCATTGTAAAAATTGCTTTTAAATTTTGTTGATTATATCCCATGCTGTTCAGAAACTTTTTAAAATTAAAGAGGAAGAAACACTTCCAAACTAACTTTATGGTGCCAATATTGCCCTAATATCAAATCAAGACAAGAATATTACATGAAAAGAAAAACACAGGCTAATATCCTTAATGAACATAGATGAAAAAGCCCTCAATAAAATAGAAGCAAACTAAATTCAATTGTGTATTAAAAGGATAGTATACCATATTCTGATGGGATTTATCCTGGGATACAAGGATGTTTCAACACACATAAATCAGTTAACATGATACACCACATTAAAATATAGAAAAATTAAAGATAAAATGAAGGATACAATCACATGATCTCAATACATACAGAAAACAAGCATTTGGCAAAACTCAATATCCATTCATGATAAAAGCTCTCAACAAAGTGTGTGCAGAGGGAACATACTTCAACATAATGTGGCTCATATATTACAAGCCCACAGCTAATATCATACTCCACAGTAAAAAGTTATAAACTTTTATTTCAATATCAGGAACAACACGAAGGTGCCACTCTCACCACTTCTGTTCAACACAGCACCACAGGTTCTAGACCAAGAAATTAATAATAAAAAAAAATAAGCCATCCAAATCAGAAAGAAAAAAAGAAAAATAATTCTGTTTGCATATGGCATGAACTTCTATATTAAAAAAAAACCTTAAAATCTCTACCAAAAAATTCAGAACTGATAAATGCAGTAAAGTAGCAGAATACAAAACCAGCATACAAGAATCAGTTGCATTTTTATACACTGCCAAGAAATTATCGGAAATGGAAATTAAGAAAACAATCCTGCTTACAATAGCATAAATAAAATACTCAGGAATAAATTTAACCAAGAAGGTGAAAGATATGTACATTGAAATCTATAAATCACTGATAAAACAAATTAAAGAATACAAAAGTATGATAAGATATCTCATGTAAATGATTGGTAAAAATTAATGTTCTGAAAATGCCTGCACTACTCAAGGCAATCTACAAGAGCAATGTAATTTAAATGTACTACCTGAAACTGTGAAACTGCTAAAGAAAAGACTGTCAGGAGAAATATAAATAACCTCAGACTTGCAGATAATGCTATCCTTATGGCAAAAAGCAAGGAAGAACTAAGAGCCTCTGGATGAAGGTGAATGCGGAGAGTGAAAAGCTGGTTTAAAACTGAAGATTCAAAAAATGAAGATTACAGCATCCAGTCCCATCACTTCATAGCAAATAGACAGGGAAACAATGGAGGCAGTGACTTAATTTTCTTGGGCTTCAAAACCACTGCAGATGGTGACTGAAGCCATGAAATTAGAAGAGGCTTGCTCCTTGGAAGAAAAGCTATGACAAACCTAGACAGCATATTAAAAAGCAGAGATATTACTTTGCCAACAAACATCCATCTAGTCAAAGATACAGTTTTTCCAGAAGTCATGTACGGATGAGAGAGTTGGACCATAAAGAAAACTGAGTGCCAAAGAACGGAAGCTTTTGAACTGTGGTGTTGGAGAAGACTCTTGAAGATCCCTTGGACTGCAAGGAGATCAAACCAGTCAATCCTAAAGGAAATCAATCTTTAATATTCTTTAGAAGGATTGATGCTGAAGCATATATTTAACTTATATGCAGAGTACATCATTAGAAATGCTGGGCTGGAGGAAGCACAAGCTGGAATCAAGATTGCTGGGAGAAATTTCAATAACCTCAGATATGCATATGACACCAACTCTTACGGCAGAAAGTGAAGAAGAACTAAAGAGTCTCTTGATGAATGTGAAAGAGGAGAGTGGAAAAGTTGGCTTAGAGCTCAACATTCAGAAAACAAACATCATGGTATCCGGTCCCATCACTTCATGGGAAATAGATGGGGAAACAGTGGAAACAGTGACTGACTTTATTTTTCTGGGCTCCAAATCCCTGCAGATGGTGACTGCAGCCATGAAATTCAAAGACGCTTACTCCTTGGAAAGAAAGTTATGACCAACCTAGACAGCATATAAAAGAGCAGAGGCATTACTTTGCCAACAAAGGTCCATCTAGTCAAGGCTATGGTTTTTCCAGTGGTCAAGTATGGATGTGAGGGTTGGACTATAAAGAAAGCTTAGCACCAAAGAATTGATGCTTTTGAGAGAAGACTCTAGAGAGTCCGTTGGACTGCAAGGAGATCCAAGCAGTCCATCCTAAAGATCAGTCCTGGGTGTTCACTGGAAGGACTGATGTTTAAACTCCAATACTTTGGCCACCTGATGCAAAGAGCTGACTCATTGGAAAAGACTCTGATGCTGGGAAAGATTGAGGGCAGGGGGAAAAGGGGATGACAGAGGATAACATAGCTGGATGGCATTACCAATTTGATGGACATGGGTTTGGGTGGACTCTGGGAGTTGGTGATGGACAGGGAGTCCTAGCGTGCTCCAGTTCATGGGGTCGCAAAGAGTTGGACACAACTGAGCGACTGAACTGAACTGAACTGAGTATTTTGTTAATAAAGTTTTCACCCTTATATAATAAAAGATTCTTCAAACACTGAGTTGATTCAAATTAATGGCATGGCATTATACATGTAAGGATTTTACCAAAAAATAATTCTGAATAAAGAATTGAAGCCCAATGAAACATCTTCTTATAGACTGTCTAAAGAGAATAAGCAATCCGATTAAAAACAATTTCACATAATACATATTGGAGAAGAATAAATATGTTTTGAAGCAAAATAATTATTTTGGATTTGAAAGAATTCTTTCTACCATTCAGATTTATAAAGCAATCTGTACCCATATTTTATATTTAATTCCTCTAGTGAAAAAAACATGGTATTAAATAAAACCACTTTTATTGAGTCAAAGTAAAGAATGGGAAGTTTTAGGTATGTAACTTGGAAACATAACTGTGTAAACTGAAGTTAACAAATTTTAACAGAATTTAAAGATATGAAGAAGATCAAATTATGATTTTTAACAAGAATAGATTTTGAAAGCAAGTCAATAAATCTAAGAGAAAAAGAACTGAGACAAAGTTTTGGCTCCTATCCTCTCCCTTATTAAGAAATTTAAAATTTGGTAACATACATTTAGAATACTAAATGTTGCAAAAATAAGCGATAATCTATTATAGTATTTATATTCAAGAGGATTTAAGAAGTTACTTCTTTTCTTTCAATTTCTCTGTTGTAATGGAAAGTATTTGGAAGCATTCACTTCATTTTTTGAAAAAAAATTTTGGTATGGAAAGTATAGTTTTTTTTTCATGCTTTCAAGTTTACATTTCCAGGATTCATAATCTAATATTTAGGAGACTAACACTGATTCATAATCCCAAATAAAGCCAAGAACATAGTCTCATTTACTGTTTAACATGATACAGCTATTCCACATACAAGCAAAAATATGCTAAACCTTTCCTCAGAAGACACAGTTTCTACTGCCACTGACTGATTCATATCATCCTTTTGATTTTAAGTAGTTTTGAAAATGAAGTCAGACACTAGTCAAAACAATAAGGATACAAGTGAAAGCTGTGTGGGTGTGTGCTCAGTCATGTCCAACTCTTTGATACACCATCAACTAGAGCCCACCAGGCTCCTCTGTCCATGGGATTTCCCAAGCAAGAATTCTGGAGTAGATTGCCATTTCCTCCTCAAGGGGATCTTCCTGACCCAGTGATCAAACCGGTGTCTCTTATGTCTCCTGCATTGACAGGCTAATTCTTTAAGCCACCTGGAAACCCAGTTAAAACTAAAAGGAAGGTAACTACTACTGCAACAGGAAAGAGTCCAGCATGAAGTGAATTCAATTTCAAAGAAACAAAAGACATGATAGTTTTTGAAGCTTGAGATGTGCTAGGGAAGGGTACTGAAGAGTAGAGAGAGGATTTGCTCCATTTGACAAGATCATGAGTTATGCTAATTGGTGCTTATTTGGAGGAGAAACAAACCTCTCCTATCTTTTAGACAGGAGGCAGTAGTACAAGTTGGAGCATGGTGCTCCCTACATTAGGTCCTTACCCTTGCAGCTGAGCAGGGTGTGTTATGAGAGCTATCTTCCTGGATGCTTGCATTTCAAAGAGACAACTCTTAGGTCCTGGAATAGATGGTGCTTGTTGATGGAAGATTTACATTTCAAAAGTCTGAGAAAGGATTTATAATTGCAAACTTTCTATATTACCTACTCTAAAAGAAATTTCAGGGGGCTATCTGCCAATCACCAGGTTTTGGCTAGAACAAACATGAAATTTTCCTGGCAGAACTGAGCTTTCTTATTTTCTTGAGCAGGCATTTTAGAGGGTGGCTGGGGTCATCCTAGGGACACAGACATTAAGTTTTTAGAATATATGCTTGAGCTCAGTCAAGTCTCTTAATGCAGGGATTTTAATGAAGTCATTATGTGCTAAATGGATTTTTGTATTTTCCATACAAAGTGATAAAGTTATCACTATAAGTGGATAAAATAAGTAAAGAAAACACACAAAAAATAAAATAAGTAAAGAAAAACAAAAAATAAAATAAGTAAAGAAAACACACAAAAAATGATTTGTATATAGAAATATATGCTTATGAAAATTAGGAAAAACATACTCTTAACAATTACAGTTCTCACTTCTGCACTGGTCACCACATGGCTGTATTTGGTATTTATATCTACTTTTTCTTCCTGATGGTCCCCTGTGGCTCGGATGGTAAAGAATCTGCTTGCAATGTGGGAGATTTGGGTTTGATCCCTGGGTTGGAAAGGTCTCCTAGAGAAGGGAAGGGCTACCCACTCCAGTATTCTGGCCTGGAGAATTCCATGAACAGAGGGGCCTGCAGGCTACAGTCCCTAGGATCGCAAAAAGTTGGACACGACTGAGCAACTAACATTTTTTCACTTTCAGTTTTCTTTTGCTAGACATTTACATGGATTTTTCCATAAGCAAGTAATATATATGTGAGATGATGATGATTCCACTCCTGGACAGTCCTGTTTAAGCTGTATTATTATAGTTTTTCATTTATTGTAATTACTAGCACTAAGGACATAGTACTAAGAAGTTCCTTAGATTTTCTGCATTCCAAACATAGTCTTCCTTATCTGCACTGCGTAAAAACAAGTTGATTTCTTCCTGGTAGTTAGAATCAATCACCCCAGCCGCTATAGCATCCTCCTTCTTTGTCTGTTGCTTCACTGGCATGAAGAGACTAACATATTCAAGTGTGCTTCTTAAATTTCAGTTCATTGCAATCACTGCTACGCTTCTACCCCCTAGGATTCTCTATATTTTAAAACCTAAGGAGAGACATAGAAAAAACAGAACCAAACCGATTTCAACAAATGAATATTAGTATGTGAACTGAAAAATTAATTGCATAGGATTAACAGCAGAGTAGATACTGCACAAGAAAAGGTTAGTAAACCTGACTACACAACAACAGAAAATATGCCACACAAAATAAAGAAAATTTAGAAAATAGAGAAAAATATAAAAAATAAAATACATTGTAAACAATGCAGCGATGAACATTGGGGTGCACGTGGCTCTTTCAATTCTGGTTTCCTCAGTGTATATGCCCAGCAGTGGGATTGCCGGGTCATATGGCAGGTCTATTTGCAGCTTTTTAAGGAACCTCCACACTGTTTTCCATCGTGGCTGTACTAGTTTACAATAGCTAAGACATGGAAACAACCTAGATGCCCATCAACTGATGAATGGATAAGAAAGCTGTGGTACATATACACAATGGAATATTACTCAGCATTAAAAAAAAATTCATTTGAAGCAATTCTACTCAGATGGACGAAACTGGAGCCCATTATCCAGAGTGAAGTAAGCCAGAAGCAAAAACAACAATACAGTATATTAACACATATATATGGAATTTAGAAAGACAGTAATGAGAACCCAACATGGGAGACAACAAAAGGAACGCAGATGTATAGAATAGACTCATGAACTCTGTGGATGAGGGTAAGGGTGGGATGATATGGGAGAAGGGCATTGAAGCATGTTAATTGTCATGTGTCTAATCAATCGCCAGCCCAGGATTGATGCTCGGGACTGGTGCAGCGAGATTTCCCGGGGTGGAGGGAGGAGGGAGGGGGGACCCGGAGGGGAAGCATATGTAAACCCATGGTGATATCATGACAATGTATGGCAAAAACAATAATAATAAAAAAAAAAAGCAAAAAAAAAAAAAAAGATAAAAAAAAAAGAATCTGTTCAAAATAAAAAAAAATAAAATAAAATACATTAATTGAATAAAATAAAAAATAAAGAAAAATTTTAGAAGAAAATGAATGTATCTTCAGTGACCTGTGAAAACTTCAAGTAACCTAATATATATGTAAATAGTCCATAAAATAAATGAGAAGTAAAACATTCTTTGAAGAGATAATGGTGGAAAAGTTTTCAAATTTATTGAAAAACCTAAAAACCACAGATCCAAGAAACTGAATGAAACTGGAGTGCAAGAAACCCAAAGAACTACAGGAATAACTCAGAAAAGGAATAAACAAAGATGAAATACAATATTTGATTTTTCTTATCCTAAATTGATATAAGAGATAACTGAATGCTTAAAGAAATCATGTAACAAAATATTGAGTATGTAGAGCATATATAAAAGTGAAATCAATGACAACAGTGAAACAGGGATGAGAGGGAGGTACATGGGATAGATATATTGCTATGTTTCCTGCATTACACATGAGCAGTATGGCACTATGCTAAGTAGCTTTAGATTATTCAAAATCTATCTCACACACTCTTTTGCTATGCTACTTTTTAAGTATAATTGATAGCTTAATATATTAGATAAAATTGAAGTACAAACATTCTCAATTAAAATAGGGAAGTCTAAAAAAATTTTGGGGAACTAATCAATCAACAAATGTAATGAACAGAAAAGAACAAAATTTTAATTGAAATACATTGAAAATCACTTTATATGTATATAGTTTAAATACAGTTAAAAGGGAGAGATTGGTAGATTGCATTAAAAAAAACAACTAAGTGCTGTCTATATAAAATTGATATTTTTTTAAAGAGCAGATTAAAAGTAAAGAGATGCAATAAGACACAACCACTAACAATAATCAAAGGAAATTTGTAGTAGCTATAATTTAACATAAAGGCAACTTCAGGGAAAAGAAAGTATCAGAGACACTTTACAATGACAAAGAGATCACCTTTATAAAAAAAGACATACAATTCCTAAACATGTGTGTATCTAGCAACTGTTCTAACCGCATTACCCTGGTAAAGTATGATGAGGCCAGACACAGATCAAGAGAGAGAAGATGGGGAAGTTTTATAGTTTATTTGACTTAAAGTTGAATAACACAATACAGCATCCAGGGCACTCAGGTTTCTGTGGAAGAAAAGGGAAAGACAGGGGAAGCTGGTTTGAGAATGATGAATTTGATGAATTTCAGCAAGCCCTGGGGCATGGGGCTGTCCCTGATTGTCTAGTATCTTGCTGGGGAAATTAGGGCAGGCACTTAGTGGCCCAGAGTGCAGAGAGTGAGATGTCCAACAGAATGATTGGGAATGTTGACTTTGCTGGATGCTCAAGGAGAGGAAGTAACTAGTCTCTAGCCAGGGCCACAAAAATGGATCAAGATAGTTTTTTTTTTTTTTTTTAATATACCAAAAGAGTTTCAAAATATGTGAGATAAAAACTAATGGAAATTAAAGAAGAAATAGACAAATCCACAGCTAAAGTTTGGCATTTTGATACTCCTGTCTTGATAACTGATAGATCAAACAGGAAGGAAATCAGTAAGAATATAGATAACTTGAACAGCACTATCTGTTAACTTGACCTAATTGACATTTATAAAACACGCCAAATAATAGCAGAGTACATATTATTCTCATGCTCACACACAAGTTGGGTTATGTGCTGGAACATAAAATATATGTTAAAAAATTCAAAGAACAGAAATTGTACAAAGTACTTTTAAGATCATATAATGGAATTAAATTTGAAATCAGTAACAGACAGATAGCTGGAAAAGCCCCAGCTATTTGATGTAAATAATCCATGAGCATCACTTCTTGGCCTTTTGACTAAAAGCACATGTAAGTAATCCATGTGTAAAAATAAGATGACCCAAGAGAAAATAAAATTCATTTACAACTAGATGAAACAAAAATTTGTAACAGCAAAAAGCTGGGATGCTGCTTAATCAGTGCTTATAGAGGTAAACTTGTAGCATTAAATGCATATATTAGAAAGGAAGAAAGATATAAAATCAATAACCTCAGTTTCTACCCTACTGCACTGGAAAAGTTGAGTGAATTAAAGAAAATAGAAGAAACATACTAAAAATTAATGCAGAAATTGAAAAAAAGGAAAAAAAATAGAAAAAATTAGAAAGACAAAAATTTTATTCTTTAAAAATAAAAGTAAGAAACATCTAGACAGGGTAGGTGAAACCTCTAGACAGGGTTGCTGAAACAAAGCTAGTGGAGGTAACCGATTTCCAGCTGAACTATTCAATATCCTAAAATATGATAGTATGAAAGTGTTACACTCAGTATTTCAGCAAATTTGGAAAACTCAGCAGAAGACATAGGACTGGAAGAGATTCATTTCAATCCCAAAGAAGGGCAATGCCAAAGAATGTTCAAATTATTATACAATTGTGCTTATTTTATATGCTAGCAAGTTTATGCCCCAAATCCTTCAAGTTAGGTTTCAGCAGTTTGTTAACCAAGAACTTTCAGATGTATAAATTAGATTTAGAAAAGGCAGAGGAACGTCAATATGTCCACAAATTTGGAAAACTCAGCAGTGGCCACAGGACTGGAAAAGGTCAGTTTTCATTCCAGTCCCAAAGAAAGGAAATGCCAAAGAATGCTCAAACTGCCTCACAATTGCACTCATCTCACATGCTAGTAAAGTAATGCTCAAAATTCTCCAAGCCAGGCTTCAGCAATATGTGAACCATGAACTTCCAGATGTTCAGGCTGATTTTAGAAAGGGCAGAGGAACCAGAGATCAAATTGCCAACATTCACTGGATCATCGAAAAAGCAAGAGAGTTCCAGAAAAACATCTATTTCTGCTTTATTGACTATGCCAAAGCCTTTGACTGTGTCGATCATAATAACCCAGAAAATTCTTCAGGAGATGGGAATACCAGACCACCTGACCTGCCTCTTGAGAAACCTGTATGCAGATCAGGAAGCAGCAGTTAGAACTCGACATGGAACAATAGACTGGTTCCAAATAGGAAAAGGAGTATGTCAAGGCTGTATATTGTCACCATGCTTACTTAACTTATATGCAGAGTACATCATGAGAAATGCTGGACTGGAAGAAGCACAAGCTGGAATCAACATTGCAGGAGAAATATCAACAACCTCAAATATGCAGATGATACCACTCTAATGGCAGAAAGCAAAGAGGAACTAAAGTGCCTCTTGATGAAGGTGAAAAAGAAGAATGAAAAAGCTGGCTTAAAACTCAGCATTCAAAAAACTAAGATCCTGGCATCCAATCCCATCACTTCACAGCAAATAGAGGGGGGGAAAGTCAAAGTAGTGATAGATTTTATTTTCTTGGGTTCCAAAATCACTGTGATGGTAACTGCAGCCATGAAATTAAAAGATGTTTGTTCCTTGGAAGGAAAGCTATAGTAGTGTCTTAAAATGCAGAAACATCACTTTGCTGATCAAGGTCCATATGCTCAAAGTTATGGTTTTTCCAGTAGTCATGTTCAGATGTGAGAGTTGGATCATAAAGAAGGCTGAGGGTGGAACAATTGATATTTTTGAATTGTGATGCTGGAGAAGACTCATGAGAGTCCCTTGGACAGCAAGGATATCAAACCAGTTGATCCTAAAAGAAATCAAATCTGAATATCCACTGGAAGGACTATTGCTAAAGCTCCAATACTTTGGCCCCCCTGATGTGAAGAATCAACTCATTGGAAAAGACCCTGATGCTGGGACAGACTAAAGGCAAAAGGAGAAGTGGGCAACAGAAGATGAGATGGTTAGATAGCATCACTGACTCAATGGACAGGAATCTGGGCAGACTCTGGGAGATAGTGGAGGACAAGAAAGACTGGTATGTTGTAGTTCATGGGGTTGCAAAGAGTCGGACATGACTCAGTGGCTCAAGAACAACAACAAAACAGTAACCAAGAAAAAAGATAACAGGAATTATCAGTATCAGAAGTAAAGCAGCAATCATCACCACTCCTAAGTCACTTCCATTGTCTTTGACTCTTTGTGACTCCATGGACTGTAGCCTGCCAGGCTCTTCTGTCCATGGGATTATCCAGGCCAGAATACTGGAATGGGTTGCCATGCCCTCCTTGTCACCATTGATCCCTTGGATATTAACAAGATAATAAGAGAATACTATACACAATTCTATGTACATAACTATGATAACTTAGATGTCATGGACCTATTTACTGAAAGAGGCTATATACCAAAACTCACCCAAAGAAGAATAGACAAACTGAATATGCCAGTAACTGTTAACGACTTTGAATTAGTGATTAAATACACACACACACACACACACACACACACACACACACACACACACACAGATATATATAAAATGAATGTAAAATAAATAGGTATGTAAGCATATATTTACATACAAAATAAAATAATAATGAAACCTTCTGCCCAGATAATTTTACTGATGAATTTTACTAAATATTTAAGGAAGAAATCATACCACTTCTAAGCAATACTGTATCTCTTTCAAAATGATGAAAGTGAAAGAAATATTTCCAAACTCATTTTAGTCAGGAATGCAGAGTCCTGCATTATAGTAATACCAAAACTAGATAGAGACATTATAAGAAAACTGCAAGTAGGTATCTCTCATGAATAGAGACACAAGTCTTTTCAGCAAAATATTAGTGAACAAATCCTGCAGTATATAAAATGGCCAATAAATCATCAAGTGTGGCTCATACCAGTAATATAAGGCTTATTCAGCATTCATAAATCAATAGATGCAATGCATTATTACAAGGAAATCAGTAAGAATTTCTGGGAGGCTTACATGGTTTAGAGGACAAAAAAGTAAAGCAAGAATCAGTTGAAGAAGAAGGTCCCTAAGAAAAGCACAGGATCTTATTTGCAACTCCTAAAGGACTACCTTCTTTGCAGAATTATAAGCTAGAAATACACTGGATCACTCAGCCCTTTCAGTTCAATCTTTATATGAAATGATATCCCTATAGTCTAGCTGCCTGCCATAATAAAGTAAATACTGGAGAAAGATAATGTTCAAATTATCAAAGGCTCAGATTATCAATTCAATTTGTCATGCATCAAGTCTGATGGTTTGGTATGCAAATCAAATAATCCCTCTCAAAAACCAGTTATTGAGGAGAGATGATGGCAGATGGATGACTAGTGTTAGGATTACTAGATAGCATACCTCACAGCCTGCTTAGTGAGGAAACTGAAACTTAAGTCGATGCTCACTCCACGACCTGCATTTTTGTTCATCATGTTGCTCTCCAAGATCCTCTCCATGGAGTAGGAGACTGACAAATAGACAAGCATAACTCATGGTCATGATTATAATGCC
Organism: Antilocapra americana; assembly: GCA_007570785.1. Classification (NCBI taxonomy): domain Eukaryota; kingdom Metazoa; phylum Chordata; class Mammalia; order Artiodactyla; family Antilocapridae; genus Antilocapra; species Antilocapra americana. The sequence goes on from ML664197.1 coordinate 17,540, forward strand.
AGACTTAGGAGTAAGCGAAGAGAGAGACTCATTCTGCCTTAGATATCAAAGAAGGCTTTCCATGAACAGAGAGTTTGCTTTATTTGATTCTGCAATTTTCCTGAAAGCAGACTATCAAACAGATTTATATATCACAGGTTGCATTGGTTTAATTGTGACCCACAAAGTACATGTTGCAGTCGGGTACCTTATTTGGAATGTAACCTTATTTGGAAATACAGTTTTTATAGATACAATGAAGTTAAGGTGAGGTTGTTAGGGTGGTTCCTAATCCAGTGTGACTGGTGTTCTTATAAAAAGAGGAAAATGCCATATGATAACAGAGGCAGAGACTGGAGTGATTGCAACTACAAGTCAAGGAAAGCCAAGGATGGATGGCCACCACCAGAAACTGTAAAGAGGAAGAGGAGGATTTCATTCAGAGTCTCAGAGGAAAACCGTGGCCCTGCTAACATCTTGGTTTCAGACCTCTAGCCTCCAGAACTAAGCAATAATGACTGTATGTTATTTTCAGCCATCCAACTTGTGGCAATTTGTTACTTCTGCCCCTGTAAACTAATACCTAGACTGACCAAGGGCTCTAATCTTTGCAGACAATTTTATAAACTTGAAAAGGAGCAAAGTATCAATCAAGACAAGAATTCTGAGTGAAGGGAGTCAATGGGATAGGTTAGAACAGGAATCTGGCTACTATTCGATATTAATCCTAAATTCATGGAGATGATCACAAGATGGTGTGATCACCTTAAGGAAGAGAACAGACTTTCGGACACAAATTATCTATTCAGCAGACAGGAAGACCTGAGAGATGGGATTGTGGTGGAGGGCTCTGTCAAGGCAATAGAGTATTTTCCAACAACACGGAATTCCCATAAGGAAATAAACTGGTGGCAGGAATCCAGGAAGGCAAGCTCCTTTTTAGTATCCAAGTGACAAGCAAATAACACCCACTTTTCCTGAGAGGCATAAATGATCCATTTCTTTTTACAAAAGAGAAAAAAGGTTATGTCCGCCCCACCCTACATATCTGTCAAGTATGGAAAGATTGAAGTTAATAAATACGTCCCAACAACCTAAGTGATGTACAGTGACAGGCATCACAAATGTCTGCTTTTTTTTTTTTTTCTCAGCACAAACCAAGGGCAGTGCCCTTAGCGTCAAGCACCGTGCCTGACACAGAGCATCTGCTGGATGAATGTTCCCTGGCTTAATGGGAACTTCTTCCAACTCTAATATTCAGCTACTCCGCACATACAACAGAAGTCTAGGAGAACAAACTATTGATTTATTTACCCTTACTTTGCCATTTTAAATTAAACCCAGTGCACTCACAGAGAAACTGCACCAACTATAGCTATCTGGTATGTGATTCAGATTAATTGCCTCTGCAATCATTCATGAGTTTTGGCACTATTTGTATTTTGGTAAGCAAAATGAGGGGGATTTATTTTTGGCCTTCTACATCAATCTTTGTTTGGACAACGAAATGAATCACTATAAAACCCCACTGTCAAAATGGTCGATGTGATTTGGTAACATAGAGTAGGTGATTACCTGGCCTTATAGTTCCTTTGGGCTTTCTGCTGTTGAGAATATCACCTGCATTTTTCAATTGCAAATATTTGGGCATTGAGCCAGTTTCCATTTTACTACATCAAACTGACCTGAGAATGCATAAACCATTCCAATCAGCACTTTTTAGAAAATTAAACAATTTGCAAGGTCCCAAATGATAGACGGCAATGAGGAAATGCTTTGTACATGTGCTTTCACTGTAAATTTTCAGAAGTAACTTTGCTTTTAAATATGAGGCCAATGCATACCTGTTTGTCCTAAGTGGTCCCAGTTTAAACCAGATTGTTGTTATTGTTGTTTAGTCACTAAGTCATGTCTGACTCTTTGCAACCCCGTGGACTGTAACCCACAAGGCTCCTGCTCTGTTCATGGGGCTTCCCAGGCAAGAATACTGGAGTGGCAAGAATACTTGCCATTTCCTTCTCCAGGGGATCTTCCCAACCCAGGGATTGAACCCTGGTCTCCTACATTGCAGGTGAACTCTTTACCACTGAGCTGCCAGGGAAACCTTACACCAGATGACCTGCTGTAATTAGGAATAGCATTTATATTTGATTTCGAATTTTCCCTGTTTGATTGTAAATTATAGGGTCACACTTGTATATAACACCTTCTTTAGGGTTTCATAAGTGAATAGATACTAGAAGCCTAGAAAGTATTAGATACAAATATTTATAGCCTTCTGGAAATGGCAAAACAAGAGATGTATCATATACAACACAGGTTCAGCTAAGTGAACAATGGATCAAGGTTAATGGAAGAACAAACAAATATATTCAGGCAGAGAGGAGAAATAAGCCATCGTAACTTAGGAAATAATAAAAAAGTATCATGATACCAGAAAGCCCAGCAAAGTTGAAGAATAAAAAGTCAGCAAAATTTGAGAGCAACGATTATATTTGCTATTGTTTATTGTACATCTACTCTGTGCTAGAACCTGGGTTTAATGATCTATGCACAAAGATGTATTAAATACCCTTATAGATCTAAGAAATATGCATTTTGTCCATGTTTTATGTGAAAACGGAGACCCAGAGAGTTTAAGTAATCTGTTGAATGAGTTACATGGTGGGAAACTTTTTTATGAAATTGGATACACCTGGCCTACAAAACTTTGTATTCTCAAATATAGCACCTTCTGATATTTCTTCAGGCCCTATGATTGATGACTTCTGACCCCAAGGCCTGATACTTGGTGTTTATAAAGCATAGAAAAATCTCACAGGATTTCATGGAAAGGCAAAGAGAAAAACACTGAAAAATGGCAGGTAAATAAATTTCCCAAGGTTTCAGTGGCACAAGACTAGAACCATATACAATCTAGTGATTGATCTACCTATTGATATCTCAGAAATAAAAGATAAAGAAACTGAAGATTTAAAAATATGTATTTTAAATCATGCTTTCAGAATTATGCTGAAATTTATATATAAAAATATATCCTTGTCAACAATTTATTCATTAAGGTTCTACTTGGCAAATCCTATGTACTTGTCAACTTTATATTTATTTCTAAATAAGACTTGAGAAAACTTTAAAAATTATGTTTTTGACTAATATTTTTCAATATACAGGATAGAAATGTAATCATTTTCTGAGACCAATCTCAATGGTCTTCATGTCTCAGTGAAAACTATCTTTGAGGTTATTTCCAGTTTTCCCAGGACTCATTTGGGATCTATCCTTACTTAGTTTCTTCTTCATTTAGTGATTACTAAATTCATGCCTTCTCAGCAGCTCAAAAATCTCCTGCCACCAAGAGCTATGCTTAAATATTGCCTGTAAATAAAACACAGAATTTTGTCATGAGAGGGAGGATTGTGGAATAAATGCATGTCTGTAGAACATTTTCGAGGATGAAAGTGGTTCCCAGTGGGAATAATGACATCTTTAGTTACCAAGCAAACACACTGATTGAAATCTGTACCATCTGTAGATGGCAATAGTAGTAAAGAATCTGCCTGTCAATGCAGAAGATACAAGAGATGCGAGTTTGATCCTTGGGTTGGGAAGATCCCCTGGAGGAGGTCATGGCAACCCACTCCAGTATTCTTGCCTGGAGAATCCCATGGACAGAGGAGCCTGGTGGGCTACCATCCACAGAGTCATAAAGAGTTGGCACAACTGAAGTGACTTAGCACAGTGTACACCCTCTGCTACATGAACAAGTGATCACAGAATTAACTAAGATGAAACTCTGTTTCCCCTAGATTTAGACCACATATTATCCAAAATTCTCAGCCACCTGGAAGTATCACTGACTCCTTTCATTATGCCTTTATTATTCTTCTGTGTGGGAGAACAGTTCCTTATTGCTCCCTTCTTCACATCATTCTGACTGTTTATTCAACAAGTCTTATGAACTCTCACTCAATTAACACCATTATCCCTGCTTGCCAGGAGCTTTGCAAGTGTTTCTTCACTGGTCTTCCTGCTTCTGTTTTCTCTTAGGTCAACAGACTTCTATAAAAGTTCACATAATAAGTCTTTTCAGTTTTTCACGCAATCCATTCCTGACCACAGCAACTCAAATCAGCTCTAGTAGCAGGAAAGAATCAGTCACAAGTAAATAAATAGGTGTGACTGTGTTCCAATAAAACTTTATTTGCAAAAACAGAAAGCAGCCAGGAAGTCATTGCCTTCATAGTTTGATGACCTATAGGTTGTATTAAGTCTCTTAGAAAAAAAATAGCAACCAAATAGACGGTATTCATGGATTAGAACAAAGTCTCATATTTGGTATGTAACACTATGTACAGTCCTTTAAGGCTTATTCCTAACATATCTTTCAAGTCTCATCTGATACTTTCACTCACTCACAGTATTAGCACGATATCTGACACATAATAGACAATTTGCATAATAAGTAATTCAAAAGTCAATCAGGCATCCTGAGCACCTACCATGTAGAGACATTGTTCAAGGCTTTGGAAATACAGCAGTAAGAAACACAAGTAAAACTTCTGGTCTCAAGTAGCTTATATGCTAGTAGGAAGGAAACATGAAAGAAGCAAGGCAAGAAATACATACTATGTCATAATATATATAGTCAAAGTGTCAAAGTGAAGTTGCTCAGTCGTGTCCAACTCTTTGCGACCCTATGGACTGTAGCCTACCAGGCTTCTCTGTCCATGGGATTTTCCAGGCAAGAATACTGGAGTGGGTAGCCTTTTCCTTCTCCAGGGGTTCTTCCTGACCCAGGGATTTAACCTGGGTCTCCCGCATTGTAGGCAAATGCTTTTACTATCTGAGCCACCAGGGAAGTCCTAGTATACACAATATATACTATGTATACAGATCAGCACTAAAAATAACACAGAATAAGGTAATAAAGAATGAAGACAAATCCTCTTGTTATCAGAAAATCAATAAAATTTTCATGTATGAGTTGACATATAAGCACACTTGAATGAAGTGGGAAATTAACTCAACGCCTCTAGAAAAGTGTTGAATAAATGAATGAATTACAAGCCCAGGTGCATTTAATTGTCCCACAGTTTTCATCATGCCTTTGACTCTTTTTTCCCCCAGGTTTTTGCTTCCACTATATTGACATAAGTTAGTGACAGTTAATGATTTGGGGGAGGGTCTCCCAATGTACCTGAGTGATAAAACTTACTCTTATAAGTTACAGCACATCAGTGTGGCCATGGGGAGTTATTTTCATTAGTAGAAGTACAACCTCCCTCCCGGATACCAGAGGAGAAGTATCAGAATATCTCGAGTCATAATTAAATTTAACCCTTACCTTCCCATGTGATCCCAACGTGTATTATGGATTAGACCTTGATCTCCCTAAAATGAGTCTAATTAATTCTTCAGTTCCGTTGTGAGAGCATTTTTATGAGCTGCTGTTATAACACTCAGTACATTGTTTTAAAGTTAATTGCTTATACATATATCTCATCCATAGCATGGGAGCTCTTCCAAAGCACAGACTCCATTTTAATCACTCAGAAAATCAGGATGCTTGGCACAGAGTTCCCATTAAGTGTTCGTCAAATTAAATTGATGATTTGCCAGTTGCAAATTTTCTCTACACCTGCCAAAACATTCAAGACACTAGTACAGTGGAGAAACTTCTTTTAGTTTTCATTCAAGGACCTCTTGAAATGCAGCATTTAGTTGAGGATCATTATCTCTTTTGTGTTTTTACTAAACTAAGAGTATTAACAATAAAATAAATCTTACATTGAACTGGCACACAATAATTTAGTGGTTTATTTTGAGACTTGGAAGTCTGAAACATAATATCGTCAGGCTTTGGCCCCTGAAGAATCTTCCCAATATTCTGAAATTATTTTAAAGAGGATTCACTGCTCTGTCATTTCTTCCTGTTCAACGAACAGGGTCTTAATCAAAGAGATCAATTGAGAATGCTCTTTATTTCACTTAATTCTATGTGTAACATAGCTGGCAGATTTCTAATGGGAATAAAGGGAGACTGCATAAAAGAGAAACAACTTGGCTGAATTTTCTTTGCCATTATATGACTTCTGGAAATATTTTTTAGATGTCCAAGGCTCAGATTCGGGCTTCCCCAGTGGCTGAGTAGTAAAGAATCTGCCTGCAATGCAGAAGACACAGGAGACACAAGTTTGATCCCCAGGTTGGGAAGATCTGCTGGAGGAGAACATGGCAACCCACTCCAGTATTCTTGCCTGGGAAATCCCGTGGACAGAGGAACCTGGGAGCCTACAGTCCACAGGGTGGCACAGAGTCAGACACAACTGAAGCGCTTGAGCATGCAAGGCTCAGATTTAGGCTGCTGCCACTGCTCAGTCACTTCACTCGTGTCCGACTCTGTGCAGCCCCATAGATGGCAGCCCACAGGCTTCTCTGTCCACGCGATTCTCCATGCAAGGATACTGGAATGGGTTGCCATTTTTTTCTCCAAGATTGAGGCTACCGTATAGGAAATTCTCTTACCCAGTAGATACACACATAGAACTTTTAATAGATGAATATGTTCTTCTCACATTTTACTAAAATCCACTCATATTGAGTGTGACTTTCTCCAAATACACCCTACCTAATTCCATACTATCCAAGGCAATGGAGAATAAAATAAATTTTGAAGAACAGTAAACTCGTGAGCAATTACATCATTTTCCTACCATTCATGAAGAGATATAATTGATTCATCCCTAGAACTGAAATTACAAAAAGGAAAGCATTAAATTTCTGTATTAAAAACAAATATCTTTTTTTTTTTTGCTTGGTTTCAAGAGAGAGACAAATGTTGAAGGTGCAAAGTCATAGTCATTTATGTTTTGATTATCTGTAGAGCAAATTCATAGTGCAACAGGTTTAAATGTAGAAGGATGGATTTTAGACCAAGATGTTACATTGAACAGAACAGAAAACACTTTCCTAGTATAAATCATAGAAAATGATGATGATATATATATTTAAAATATTAAAAATATATCTCTGAGACAACAGAGATGAAAGGGAAATACCCGAGTGGCCTAAAAACAAAACAAACCATGAACACAACCAAAAGCACCTCATAATCATTTTATTACCCAAGCATCAAAACTGAGCAACTAGTATTGTACTATATCCAGATAAGGAAATTGTAAGTCAAAGAAATGTCCACAAAATGAGAGTAAGGACAGCGTACTTTAAGTAGCAAGAACAGGACTCCCAGTCTGAAGCTGGATTTCAGGAAATGTTGACCTCATTTATAAATGTTGGTCTAGAGTTTTGTTCTAGAAGTAAGGAGAGATGAAGTCATGAATAATTGACACCCTAAGACTAAAATACAGTTTTGAGGATCGTTTTATGCAAATCATAGTATGCTAATAGAAACCCTAAGTCTAAAAATCTCACATACAATCTATTTTATAACTGATCAACTCGGTAGAAAAGAGGCAGAGATAACCAGGAAGCAATCCTCTGGAAGGCATCTGCACGCACCACCCTCGTGAGACTCCTAAGATGTAACTCCATGGAATTTGAACTCTTTGACACAAGTATGTTTAACCAGTGGATATATGCGAAAGTTCAATACTAAGAATGACAGCTATAAATTGAATAACTGGTAGGACTTATGATTGGGAATTAGAGCTGTCTGAGATGGACTTTAAAATAAACATGTGATATATGTAAAAAACTAAAAGGGTTAATAACATCTTTAAAAGGGGGAGAAGTGTATAAAAGATGAGACAATTCTATAAATCAACAAAGTAGAAATTTTAAGATTACTCACTATCTTTGTGAACTTAGATGTGTACTTTAGCCCTTGGCCCGTCAGTTTCCCATTGAGTTGATGAGGGACTTAATACAGTTAAAGGATTTAATAGTTGGCGCAACATAATCAATCATTGCATCCTAGCAGTTATTAATAGTAGAGATGATGGCATACATGTAAAATATAAAGAGGCTAAGAATTAGTAATTAAAAAGTTCTTGTTTATATTAAAACTTTTTAATAGAAAAGCTGAAAATCAGAAAAAAAACAAGGGTGAAAATCAATATGACAATATTTTATGTAAACTGAGGATAGTTCAAGAATTTAAAACAAATGGACAGAATTGGAAAGATGCAAAGAAAGTTTAGGATACACTGGGTTACTCTCAGAAATGCCAGTATATTCCTAATATAAATACAGAGACAAAAGTGAGAAGAAGAATTAACAAAGAAATAATATTTGGGGGAGGGGGCTAAAGAATTACACTCAGTCCTAAAGGCGATTAATAAAATAAATGCATAACTGAATTACAGATTATGAAGAATCTCCAAAAATTGCATCAAACAAAATAGAAAGCACTTATCAAGGTACAGAATTAAACTTTTCATCAGCAGCAATATATATTAGAGACAACAGGAAAATGTGTTCAAATTGCTGAAATAAAAATATTAATAATTATGTTTTAAAAAATCAAAAGGAATCTAAATGATGTCATTTCTGACAAAATGCGGTCCACTGGAGAAGGGAATGGCAAACCACTTCAGTATTTTTTCCTTGAGAACCCCATGAACAGCATGAAAAGGCAAAAAGATAGGACACTGAAAGATGAACTCCCCAGGTCAATAGGTGCCCAATATGCTACTGGAGATCAGTGGAGAAATAACTCCAGAAAGAATGAAGGGATGGAGCCAAATCAAAAACAACACCCAGTTGCAGATGTGACTGGTGATAGGAGCAAGGTCTGATGCTGTAAAGAGCAATATCACATAGGAATGTTAGGTCCATGAATCAAGGCAAATTGGAAGTGGTCAAACAGGAGACAGCAGGAGTGAACGTCAACATTCTAGGAATCAGCAAACTAAGATGGACTGGAATGGTTGAATTTAACTCAGATGCCCATTATATCTACTACTGTGGGCAAGAATCCCTTAGAAGAAATGGAGAAGACATCATGGTCAACAAGAGTCAGAAATGCAGTACTTGGATGCAATCTCAAAAATGGCAGAATGATCTCTGTTCATTTCCAAGGCAAAATATTCAACATTACAGTAATACAACTCTATGCCCCAAACGGTAATGCTGAAGAAGCTGAAGTTGAATGGTTCTAGGAAAGCATACAAGACCTTTTAGAACTAACACTCAAAAAAGATGTCCTTTCATTATAGGGGACTGGAAAATGCAAAAGTAGGAAGTCAAGAAAGACATGGAGTCACAAGCAAAGTTGGCCTTAGAGTACAGAATGAAGCAGGACAAAGGCTAATAGAGTTTTGCCAAGAGAACGCACTGGTCATGGGAAACAGCCCCTTCCAACAACACATGAGATGACTCTATACATAGACATCACCAGATGGCCAACACCCAAATCAGATTGATTATATTCTTTGCGGCCAAAGATGTAGAAGCTCTATAGAGTCAGAAAAAACAAGACTGGGAGCTGACTGTGGCTCAGATCATGGACTCTTTATTGCCAAATTCAGACTTAAATTGAAGAAAGTAGGAAAAACCAGTAGACCATTCAGGTATTACCTAAATTAAATCCCTAACAACTAAACAGTGTAAGTGAGAAATAGATTTGAGGGACAAGATCTGACACACAGAGTGCCTAATGAACTATGGATGGAGATTCGTGACCCTGTACAGGAGGCAGGGATCAAGACCATCACCAAGAAAAGAAATGCAAAAAAGCAAAATGACTGAGGAGGCCTTACAAATAGCCGTGAAAAGGTACGAAGTGAAAAGCAAAGGACAGAAGGAAGATATACCCATTTGAATGCAGAGTTCCAAAGAATAGCAAGGAAAGATTAAAAAACAAAAAAAGCCTTCCTCAGTGATCAAGGCAAAAAAAAATAGTGGAAAACAATAGGATAGGAAAGGCTAGAAATTTCTGCAAGAAAATTAGAGACATCAAGGGAATATTTCATGCAAACATAGGCTCAATAAAGGACAGAATTTGTACGGACCTAATGGAAGCAGAAGATATTAAGAAGAGGTGGCAAGAATATACAGCAGAACTGTACAAAAGAGATCTTCATGGCCCAGATAATCATGATGGTGCAATCGCTCACCTAGAGCCAGACATCCTAGAATATGAAGTCGAGTGGGCCTTAGGAAGCATCACTACCAACAAAGCTAGTGAAGGTGTTGAAATTTCAGTTGAGCTATTTCAAATCCTAAAAGAAGAGGCTGTGAAAGTATTGTGCTCAATATGCCAGCAAATTTGGAAAACTCAACAGTGACCACAGGACTGTAAAATGTCAGTTTTCATTCCAATCCCAAAGAAAGGCAATGCCAAAGGATGCTCAGCCTACCAAACAATTGCAGTCATCTCACACACTAGTAAAGTAATGTTCAAAAATCTCCAAGCCAGGCTTCAGCAATACATGAACCATAAACTTCCATATGTTCAAGCTGGTTTTAGAAAAGGCAGAGGAACCAGAGGTTAAATTGCCAAGATCCATTGGATCATCGAAAAAGCAAGAGAGTATCAGAAGAACATCTACTTCTGCTTTATTGACTATGCCAAAGACTTTGACTGCGTGGATCACAATAAACTGTGGATAATTCTTAAAGAGATGGAATATCAGACCATCTGACCTATCTCTTGAGAAACCTGCATGCAGATCAGGAAACAATGGTTAGAACTGGACATGGAACAACAGACTGGTTCCAAATAGGAAAAGAAGTATGTCAAGGCTGTATATTGTCACTCTGTTAATTTAACTTATATGCAGTGTACGTCACGAGAAACGCTGGACTGGATGAAACATAAGCTGGAATCAAGATTGCCAGGAGAAATATCAATAACCTCAGATATGCAGATGACACCACCCTTATGGCAGAAAGTGAAGGAGAACTAAAGAGCCTCTTGATGAAGGTGAAAGAGGAGAAACAAAAAGTTGGCTTAGAGTGCAACCTTCAGAAAACTAAAATCATGGCAACCAGTCCCATCACTTCGTGGCAAATAGATGGGGAAAAACTGTCAGACTTTATTTTTCTGGACTCCAAAATCACTGCAGATGGTGACTGCAGCCATGAAACTGAATGATGCTTACTCCTTGGAAGGAAAGTTATGATCAACCTAAACAGCATATTAAAAAAGAGACATTGTGTATATGTACCACAGCTTTCTTATCCATTTGTCAGTTGATGGGCATCTAGGTTGCTTCCATGTCCTGGCTATTGTAAACAATGCAGCGATGAACATTGGGGTACAGGTGGCTCTTTTAATTCTGGTTTCCTCGGTGTATATGCCCAGCAGTGGGATTGCTGGGTCATATGGCAGTTCTATTTCCAGTTTTTTAAGGAATCTCCACACTGTTCTCCATAGTGGCTGTACAAGTTTGCATTCCCACCAACAGTGTAAGAGGGTTCCCTTTTCTCCACATCCTCTCCAGCATTTATTGCTTGTAGATTTTTGGATTGCAGCCATTCTGATTGGTGTAAAGTGGTACCTCATTGTGGTTTTGATTTGCATTTCTCTGATAATGAGTGATGTTGAGCATCTTTTCATGTGTTTGTTAGCCATTTTTATGTCTTCTTTGGAGAAATGTCTGTTAAGCTCTTTGACCCACTTTTTGATCGGGTTGTTTATTTTTCTAGAATGGAGCTGCAGGAGTTGCTTGTATATTTTTGAGATTAATTGTTTTTCCGTTGCTTCATTGGCTATTATTTTCTCCCATTCTGAAGGCTGTCTTTCACCTTGCTTATAGTTTCCTTTGTTGTGCAGAAGCTTTTAATTTTAATTAGGTCCCATTTGTTTATTCGTGCTTTTATTTCTGGTATTCTGGGAGGTGGGTCATAGAGGATCCTGCTTTGGTTTATGTCGGAGAGTGTTTTGCCTATGTTATCTTCTAGGAGTTTTATAGTTTCTGGTCTTGTGCTTAGATCTTTGATTCATTTGAATCAGTTCTACTCAGGTGGACGGAACTGGAGCCTATTATCCAGAGTGAAGTAAGCCAGAAAGAAAAACAAAAATACAGTATACTAACGCATATATATGGAATTTAGAAAGATGGCAGTGAGAACCCTGCGTGCGAGACAGCAAAAGGAACGCAGATGTATAGAACAGACTCGTAGACTCTGTGGATGAGGGCAAGGGTGGGATGATATGGGAGAATGGCATTGAAACATGTTGATTATCATATGTGAAATCAATTGCCAGCCCAGGGCTGATGCTCGGGGCTGGTGCACTGAGATTTCCCACGGGGAGGGAATCGGGAGGGAGGAGGGAGGGGGGTTCTGGAGGGGGAGCATATGTAAACCCATGGCAGTTTCATGTCATTGTATGGCAAAACCAACACAATAAAGTAAAGAAAATTAAAAAAAAAGAGAGAGAGACATTACTTTGCCAACAAAGGTCCGTCTAGTCAAGGCTATGTTTTTTTCAGTAGTCATGTATGGATGTGAGAGTTTGACTATAAGGAAAGCTGAGTGCAGAAGAATTGATGAATTTGAATTTTGGTGTTGGAGAAGACTCTTGAGAGTCTCTTGGACTGCAAGCAGATCCAAGCAGTCCATCCTAAAGGAGATCAGTCCTTGATGTTCATTGGAAGGACTGATGTTGAAGCTGAAACTCCAATACTTTGGCCACCTGATGCAAAGAGCTGACTCGTTTGGAAAGACCCTGATGCTGGGAAAGATTGCAGGCAGGAGGGGAAGGGTACGACAGAGGATGAGATGATTGGATGCTTTTACCGACTCAATGGACATGAGTTTGGATAAATTCTGGGAGTTGGTAATGCACAGGGAAGCCTTGCCTGCTGCATTTCATGGGTTGCAAAAAGTCGGACATGACTTAGCAACTGAACTGAACTGAACTGAAATTATATTAAATCTGGTTTTGGATTAATCTAAGCAATGCCTTAACAGAATGGAAATTTGCCTAGTCACTTCTTTGGTCCTTCATTGCATATCTGAGTAAGCGTTGATTATTAAAAGATTTTAATATGGTTAGCAGATGTGAAGGGATCAGAATAAACCCTGCACTGAAACAATTTTGGACATCAGTGTCCAAACGATCTCCATTTTTCGAAAGCTTAATGATCAGAGATAGACAGTAAACAGTCGTTCCCATCGCTGAATTAAAATAACAAGTATGTTAAGTACTATGAAGGGCAAAGATGAATTACTACTAACCTGTAAGACAAGAGAACCTGTAGGCTGGAAGTCAAAGAAGATCAGAGACTAAGAGAATTGCAGCTGTTAACTATGTGGGATTAAAATATGAATGAGCCTTAGAATTCCATATAATAAGATGAAACCCAACTAAAGAAAGAGATACTCCATCATTTATCTAAAATATGTTATAATAAAACTGCATAATAAATTAATGCTGAGATTAACTTAGTCCACCTGTAATACAGGCTAATTTAGTACTGTACATCGTCATGTTGGCACTTTTATCTTTGTATATTGATTTCAAAATACCTGAAATAGTCACTTCTCTATTATTATTATTAAGACAAGAATGAAGATTCTTTACTTCTCAAAATAAGGCTGGTAGAAAAGATTTTGTGAAAATTCTCTTTGAACATATATTATTCTTGGTCCCTAACATTTCACCTCAGATTAGTTATCAAAAACATCTAAGCAAATAATGCAAATTTCTTCTCCCCAATTATTAAAGCAGCTTAGTCTTTATGTTATTTGAATGAAGTTATCACCAGGTTCTTATCATTCAACTAATGTGAGAAGTTAGGCAATTTCCCTTTTAAGCCAGTCTCTTCCATAGGGTAGTAATTATAGATTCCCTGATAAAAGTTAATGAAGATGAAAACCACCATACTTGTTTCATCACTATTCTATTCTGGTGTGACATTTCCTACAATTTAAGTAATCTAATCAGCACAAAACTAAGCATTTGAAAAAAAATTTGGGGGACTAAGCCTAAGGCTTATAGTGAAATCATTGTTCTTTGGGAGTCCTAACTTAGGGGGTTAATTTTTCTTTAGGGTTTCTTAGGGGTTTCAATGTATTGAGAAGCTTTTTTTTTATATTTATTTGGATGCTAGAGATTAGTTTAGTAAAGAAAAGAATAGTACACACGAAAAAATGGAATTTGGTTGGAGAAGGCTCCTAACTAAGTGTACTTCTGATGTTACATTATAGACTTCATACTCCGCAGGTGGCATTATAACTACACACTAATTGCAGTCTGTGAATATTTTGAATCAATTATTTTCTATGTTCCAAGGTCAAGGCAGGCCTGACCACATCACAACTTGATTGATGTGTCCAGGATCCACAACATTTTACTTAAGAAAAAGCTTTTACTTTCACACCCCTAACCCAGTTTCACAATGAAATACAGTATACAGCGAATTAAATATGAGCCAGTTATGAATGTGTATTAAAGCAGATAGTTATATTTATTTTCTTATTTTAGAAATTAATTTCAGCAAAATATCAGGGTTGATCCAAAGAACCCCTGAGGACAAGAAAGAGTTGGGTAGAAAATAATCTCACGTTTTGAAGATATATCATCTTGGGAACTTCTGAGACAAGTTCCTTTTCTACCACTGTTCTTTCCTTGCCTGTGTACATACTGTGTAGGTTGAATATAACTAGCTAGAACAGATTAAAAGGACAATTTTCTGCTTTGATGGAAAAGTCTGTGGGCTCCTATGGTGGTTCACCAAGTTTTTTCCTCATCTGAGAGGACAGCCTAGCCCAGTATTTCTAATACTAGTTAAGCCAATCCTAGGCTTCCCAGGTGGCTCATGGTAAAGAATCTTCCTGCAGTGAAGGAGCGTGGATTTGATCCCTGGGTCAGGAAGATTCTCTGGAGGAGGAAATAGCAACCCAGACCTGTGTTCCTTCCTGGGAAATCCCATGGGCAGAGGAGCCTGGTGGGCTACAGTCCCATGATCAGAAAGATTTGAACATGACTTAGCAACAGATCAGCGAAAACAAGGGCAATCCTAAGAAACATCCAGTTATTTTTCCCAGAAATCCACTCACATATTCTGTAAGTAAATATGGAGGATGAGTTAAAATGTTGGAAGGTAGGACAGTGCTAAGTCAAGCCCATGCAATTTTGGTTATATGAGGTGGGAGGGATATAAGGAGGAAATCTGAGAATTACCACCTGGTCAGCCTCTCATGAGTATGAGGGGATAAGGTCACAAGAAGATAAATCTAAAAATTGTTATGGAGCATTTTAAGGAGAAGTTCTAAAGGTGACTAAAGA
This sequence comes from Antilocapra americana, assembly GCA_007570785.1. Taxonomy (NCBI): domain Eukaryota; kingdom Metazoa; phylum Chordata; class Mammalia; order Artiodactyla; family Antilocapridae; genus Antilocapra; species Antilocapra americana. Next base: position 32,718 of record ML664197.1, read on the forward strand.
AATTGTCTACACACTTCCAGAGCTATCAATTTTACCTACCAATTTCAGAACACAATATCTTAACCAGCACCCCTTGTATGTGTGCTAAGTCACTTCAGTTGTGTTTAACTCTTTGCAACCCTATGGACTGTAGCCTGCTCACGCCTCTGTCCAAGGGGTTCTCCAGGCAAGAATACTGGAGCAGGTTGCATGCTCTCCTCCAGGGGATCTTCCCAAGCCAAGAGTCAAATCTATGTCTCTTATATGTCCTGCATTGGCAGGTGGATTCTTCACGACTAGTGCCACCTGGCAAGCCCAACCAGCACCCCTAAGTAATATTACATTTGCTGCCAGAAAGCTGAGAATCAATTAGATTTCCCACCTATGGTGAATTTACAGGAATTTACATGTATTTAGTGCTTTAACCTCATGTTCATCTCTATTATATATTGCTACAACTATTTAATTACATTAATGTGCAATTTATACATATATAAAATGCCTTAAGTCCTTTTTGAAAAAGTTATTTAAAGTCATAATATGATATAATGTCTTTAAAAATTCCCATGATGAAATTTCTTTGAAGGTGCTTGCATTACATATGAGATATTTAAGCTGATTTAAGGCAAGGACTGTTTTTTCTTCACCATTATATATGGAATACCTCACAAAATACCTTCCATGTAGTACATGTTTAATTAATTATTCTTTTTGCTGAGTTTAGTTATTGACATCCCATTAAGTACAACATACTATGCTAACAATAGTTTGATTTTTAAAATAAACTGTAAACATAATAACACTCCCAGTATGGTGGGAACGATTGAGAAGGGAACAAGGAATATTTGAGCAAAATAATTAAATAAATAAATTTCTCTCTTTATTTTTTTCCTATTCAACTTTTAGGTTTGCATTTTTAAGTATGGTTGAAATTCTAGCCTTTCTTACATCAAATCTTGCCTCAAAAACACTTTCTAATTTAAATATAATCCATTTGAACTTATACATTTCTTCCCTTTTAGGTCTTGTCCTTTTGAATCATTTAGTAGAGTATTCTTAAGGCAATTAAAGGGATCCATTCAGCAGGATTTAAGCCAACAAATCAGTCAGCAGTTTTCAGTCACCTCATAAAGCAGTTAAGTATTACATCCAGTCCATGTATCTGATATTTCACATGCCTTCATAATAGAGCTATCAATTTTCTGATTTGCAAGCCAGCTGACAGAGTTAATACCCCAAAGGGCTATTGCAGTGTTAAGCTCCTAAAATTGTTTTAGACTCACCCATAAATTAGACTATAGCCCAATCATGTACGATTTTATCCTTGTGCTCCTTGAAAAAGCATGAGCTCAATGTTCCAGAAACAACACTCTTTAGAAAAATAGCCTATTGGATCCATTGTCTTTTATTAACTTTTGATACTGACTAAATATTCAGGTTCATCATAACATGCTGTAAGTTAATAAGCAAGAATAAGATACCACTTGACCTATTATTTTTGAAGTTGGTGCTTTAAGTATTAGCAGAATGACATATTCCAAGACAAATACAAACAATTCAAAATGTGAGTGGAAGGCTGAACAACTGATCTGTCTATGATCATTTGCACTGCTTGGCTAGAATAAGGCCTAACTTTGTGAAGAGATAAAGCTAAATTATCAAACACTGTGATTAAATCACATAAAGATTTTGACTGAAAATCATCCCTCCTAAAGAAAGGAAATCACAGAAAAAATATAAACTATGACAGAGTAAGTTTTGAAGTTTTCATGTCTCACTCACAAGCTCATGTTATACAATACATTTTTTGTGGTTTGTTGATAATCATCTCTGTGTCTGACAAGAAGTTAGTTCCTGAATCAGCATGTATGAATAAAGTAAGGTTACTGATATCAGTGATATAAAAAGTAAAAGAACACACACATTTTCTACTGCTGTTTGTGCTCATTGTGCTCAGTCGCTAAGTCATGTCCAACTCGCTGTGACTCCATGGACTATAGCCCCACAGTCTCCTCTGTCCAAGGGATTTCCTAGGCAAGAATGTTACAGTGAGTTGCCATTTACTCCTCCAAGGGATCTTCTCAGCCCAGGGATCAACTCAGATCTTCTGAGTCTCCTGCATTGGTAGGTAGATTCTTTAAAACTGTAGTACCTGGGAAGCCCTCATATCACTGTTTCTACATTTAAAAAAATCTTTCCCAGAGTAGTTTCAATAGGACTCTTAAGGAAAATTCTCTTTGACTTAAAAAATTCGACTGGAAGTGTATGAAAATATGCATGAGTCTATCTGTCTACACTCATGTGCACACAAAATTATACTAGAAAGAATGATACAGTGTAATCCAGCTCACTTCTTCTCCCCTACCCTGCCTCCATTTAACTCTAATAGCTCGCTATTCATCAACCGGAATAGCTACTCTAAGCTATTTACCAGCTGCATTCTAGTTACAAATCTTAAAGATATATTTTAGCCCTATATCTACTCGACTAGTCTTCAGTATTTGGTTTTATTGACTGGTCCCACTCCCACCCATACAACTCCTTTTTGAACAGATCCCACTTCATGTGCTCCTGTGACACTCTGGTTTTCCAACGTTTCTCTGTCTGTCCTACCAGGAGATTTTCTTCCCATGATACTATCAATTCAGTTTAGTTCAGTCAATCAGTAGTGTCTGACTCTTCACAACCCCATGGACCACAGCATGCTAGGCCTCCCTGTCCATCACCAACTCCCAGGGTTTATTCAAACTCATCTCTTTGGAGTTGGGAATGCCATCCAACTATTTCATTCTCTGTCATCCCCTTCTCCTCCTGCCCTCAATCTTTCCCAGCATCAGGATCTTTTCAAATGAGTCAGCTCTTTGCATCAGGTGGCCAAAGTATTGGAGTTTCAGCTTCAACATCAACATCGGTCCTTCCAATGAACACCAAGGACTGATCTCCTTTAGGATGGACTGCTTGGATCTCCTTGCAGTCCAAGGGACTCTCGAGAGTTGGAGAAGTCCAACACTGCAGTTCAAAATCATCAATTCTTCTGCACTCAGCTTTCTTTATAGCCAAACTCTCATATCTATACATGACCACTGGAAAAACCATAGCCTTAACGAGATGGAATTTTGTTGGCAAAGTAATGTCTCTGATTTTTAATATGCTTTCTAGATTGGTCATAACTTTCCTTCCAAGGAGTAAACATCTTTTAATTTCATGGCTACAGTCACCATCTGCTATGACTTTGGAGCCCCCCAAAATGAAGTCAGCCATTGTTTTCACTGTTTCCCCATCTATTTTCCATGAAGTGATGGGACCACATGCCATGATTTTAGTTTTCTGAATACTGAGCTTTAAGCCAACTTTTTCAGTGTCCTCTTTCACTTTCATCAAGAGGCTCTTTAGTTCTTTACTTTCTGCCATAAGGGTGGTGTCATCTGCATATCTGAGGTTATTGATATTTCTCCCAGCCATCCTGATTCCAGCTTGTACTCATCCAGTCCCGTGTTTCTCATGATGCACTCTGCATATAAGTTAAAAAAACAGGGTGACAATATACAGCCTTGACGTACTCTTTTTTTCAATTTGGAACCAGTCTGTTGTAACATGCCCAGTTCTAACTGTTGCTTCCTGACTTGCATACAGATTTCTGAAGAGGCAGGTCATGTGGTCTAATATTCCCATTTCTTTCAGAATTTTCCATTTTTTTGTGATCCACACAGTCAAAGGCTTTGGCATAGTCAATAAAGCAGAAATAGATGTTTTTATGGAGCTCTCTTGCTTTTTTGATGATCCAGTGGATGTTGGCAATTTGATCTCTGGTTCCTCTGCCTTTTCTAAAGCCAGCTTGAACATCTGGAAGTTCACGTTTCATGTATTGCTGAAGCCTGGCTTGGAGAATTTTGAGCATTACTTTACTAGTGTGTGAGATGAATGCAATTGTGTGGTAGTTTGACCATTCTAGGCATTTCCTTTCTTTGGAATTGGAATGAAAACTGATCTTTTCCAATCCTGTGGCCACTCATTCATTGGCACTAATGGCTGACTGTATTATGCTCTGTGGAAATATTATTTGGCTCCAAAGTACATCACATGACAAAGAACATTCAAGAACACATGTTTTCTAGAGATAGAATGACCCCCAATATAAAGGAGAATGAAAGATGCTGAGTTTTTCATATCTGGTTTGTCTTTTCAAATAATCAGAGGTAAATAAGATAAATTGAGGAAAGACTATTCCAGAAGCTATCTCCCAGAACTGAGAAAAAACACTTTCCCCCACTAAATTTAATGATAACTCTCAAATTCATATTTCTGATGTTATTCTCTATTCGAGTATATATATTCCACACACTGAAGGATTTATTTTACTCATGCCTCTAACAGAATCTTTAAATGCAACATGTTGAAAATTGAATTTACCATATTCTACCATTAACCTACTAATTTGGTACTTCATCTCAATGAATAAAATATTCAGTTTTCTAAATATAGAAACATAAGTCCTTTTCTTCATTTCCCATATCTACCTGATCAACAAAATTTATCAAATCTACCTAGCATCACTTTATCTGATCTAGTTTCTTCAATGCATTTTATCATTGACTTATTTATTTTAATTTCTTATCTGTATATACCAAGGACATTTAAAATTTTGTTTTCACCTCTGTCTGCATGTATGCCAAGTTGTTTTAGTTGTGTCTTCCTCTTTACAACCCTAAGGACTGTAGCCCACTAGGATCTTCTGCCCATGGGATTCTCCAGGCATGAATACTGGAGTGGGTTGTCTGTCATACCCTTTTCTAGGGTATCGTTTTGACCCAATGATTGAACCCACATCTCTTATGTCTCCTGCATTGGCAAGCTGGTTCTTTACCACTTGTGCCACCTAGGAAGCCTATCCCTGTCTAGCTATTCATCTACCTATTCTAAAAAGCTTTCTCCAAAATGTACTCAAAGTGACATTTCTAAAATAAAAATATAATGCTCATTACTGGTATTGATAATGATAGCTTCCTTTCACTCTGTAATTACAATGTGTCAGACATAATCTAATATAGGTTATCTTATTGATTACACACACACACACACACACACACACACACACACACACACACACACAGTGGTATAGGTATTAACCCTACTTTAAAGGTGAAAAAGTTGTCATTTGCCCAAGCTATATTCTATGTTGCAGAAATGGGTATCTGATTCAAGAGACTAGGCAATTAACCATTAATGCTATGCAGCCTTATTTCAAAAGAATAACTAAGTAATCACTTTCTTGAATAATTATAAAGTGCTTCACCTTTACCTTTAAAATAACACCAAAACACTTCTTGGCTCAAAAAACTTAGTGATCTTATTAATACTATCCATCCATCCAAACATCTCACAGTTCACTTTCATTATGGAACTGTGTTAAATGAGGTTCCCAGGTGGTGCTAGTGGTAAAGAACCCACTAGGAGAAGACTTAAAAGATGTGGATTTGATATCTGGGTCAGGAAGACCCCCTGGAGGACATGGCAACCCACTCTAGTTTTCTTGCCTGGAGAATCCCTTGGACAGAGGAGCATGGCAGGCTACAGTCTATAGGGTTGCAAAGAGTCAGACATGACTAAAGCAACTAAGCACATATGTACCATGTTAAATATTGCTTCTATGATTTTACTCATGCTATTTTCTCTACTTTAAAAATCTTTATATGACCGTATATGACTTCTCTAATTGAATAATATAGAAGATTCTTGAAATTCTTTGTAGTTCACTCTAGCTTCCTTCCCCTCTAACCAGGAGAAATGATTTATCTTATTTCAGATTCTATGATGTGCAGGCACCACATTTAGTAATGGATTGGATCACTATGGACTTTGAAACATATTGGAAGGTGATACTTAGGTGCTACCACCCAAGTCCCATTTCAGGCAGGCTCATATACTCATTCACTCTTTGGAATTCTCTTTTGTATCCTCCCTATGCCTTGTGACTGGTATAACAAAGTTTTAGCAGCAGCCTAACATACTTACCTAAGCTCCCCCCTCTTATTCTCTAAATTCTTTGCTTAAGTTTGGGTTCATGTGTTTCTATCACCAGTCCTTAGAAGTGATAAGAGAATTATTTTGAATGCAGAAGACCAAAATTTGAATCACGGCTTTGCAGTTCAGTCATCAAAAATAGCCATGCTGCAGTCATGGGATCTCAAAGGGTCAGACACAACTGGGTGACTGAACGACAACCGAGATTGGCGTAGCTTGGAGATATCGCAGATTTGGCTCCAGGTCACCCCAATAAAGCAAATATCACAATAAAAGCAAGTCACTCAATGTTTTTGGTTACCTGGTGTATATAAAATGTATGTTTCTATTATACTGTATTCTGTGAATTGAACAATAGCATTATGTCTAAAAATGTACTTTAATTAAAAAAATAGCTTTATTGTTAAAATACACTAACCATCACCTGAGCCTTCAGTGCATTATGGAAGTAACATAAAAAGATCACTGATCACAGATCACTATAACAATTATAATAATAATGAGAAAATTTGAAATATTGTAAGAATTATCAAAATATCAGAGACATAAAGTGAGCACATTTTTTGTTTTTTTAATTTCTTCCTTTTTTTTTAAGTCACTCAGTCATGTCCAACTCTTTGGAACCCCATAGACTCTAGCCCACCAGGCACCTCTCTTCATGGGGTTTTCCAGGCAATGATACTGGAGTAGGTTGTAATTTCCTTTTCCAGGGGAATCTTCCCAACCCAAGGATTGAACTCATGTCTCCCATATTGGCAGATGGAGTCTTTACCAATGGGCCATCAGTGAAGCCCTAAAGACAGCATATACTATTGGAAAAATTATGCTGATGAACTTTGTTGACTCAGGGTTGCTATGAAATACCTATGAACTGTAATAAAGTGAAGTGCAATAAAATGACGTATGCCTATAGAAGTGCAAGTCATCTAGTTTCCATTCCTTCAGTTTTCTAATTACAGAATGTTCACAGAAATAACTCTACCCTCCATAGTTATTCTGAAAATTAACTGATAAAGTATATCCAAAAAGAAACAACATATTCCTGACCCATAAAATGATGCACTATATACAAATTACAAGCAAATATGTAAAATGTACACAAGAGTAACAGATCATACCCAAAATAATTCAAACTGACTTAGTGAATTACCGAAGTAATTAAGAAATTCTCAGTCAAGTTCAGTTTGGGTACATATTCCATGATGTTAGTTCTTAAGATATTGGAAATCTAATTGTGATAATGCCATTTATGTGATGGAGTAATACTCTAAATGACTTTGACTAGGACAGTGATACTTCATAAATGGGGACATAATTCTTAATAATAACCTTTCTCAAAAAATGATTTGCAGCCTTATCATTGATTTCTGTAGGCAGATACATTTGCAGAAGAGACAAAGAAGGAAATAATAATTTGTATTTAGGCCAGTCTTTCCAAAACATGGGACTATTGAACTTTGGGGACAGATTTTTTATGTTTTGGGGGTTAACCTATGAACTGTAAAATGTTTAGCAACTTCCCTCAACTCTGCTAGGAGATCCCAGTAACAGTCAACTCTCTTAATGGCAGTGTGACAACCAAAAATGTCTCCAGATATTGCCAGATATTTGGCTGACAACCATTGATTTAGATTAGTAAAAAATAATGAATAGGTGGTCCTCATAAAGGACTTTGGGTGCACTCATAATAAATGCCAGAGTACTGCTGCCAACTTTAAGGTCACAATATGAGTATCATAACTATGTCATCATTAACATGCTCCAGAATGCCTTACTGTTTTCTATTTTCTTTTTTTTTATCATATAGCCTCACAATAGCTATATCTCTGATACTCCAATAAATGCATATAAGTTCTTCTGTGCTCTGAGTAGCTTATTCTTAAGTTTAAATGGATAATGTTGAAAGGGTAGAGATGCCTTTTTTATTTGAGGTCACTCAGTTATTAGCTCTGAAATGTATTAGCTCTAGAAGGTCCATGGGTGGAACACCTCTGCTCCAGTTGTAGGATTTTCACAAGGCTACTCGTGGCAAAACATCAATGAAAATAAATAGACTATATGCAACTGAAAGACAAAGACCTTTTCAAATAAGCACTTGACACTCCTTTTCTTTTCTCTGTCTCTTTTTTCCCCACCTGAAAACTATCACATGAATTCAGCATTGGGCATAGAACAGGACAAGTTTTAATAATTAATCACCCACTCAGACACTGCACTGGCTAATTTTACTGACACATCAACCCTGGTTCTCTTAGCCATTTGGGGAGTGGGGACAAAAAAAGATCCTTTAGAATACAACTATCCTCTATGTTTTCCCATGAAAGTAGTGCACGTGTGTGCAAACCAACATAGGTGTAAACATTGCCTCTCCCTTCCTCTGTTTTCTCCTTTATTACCTGACCATGATTTCTCTTTAATTTCTTACTTAAGTGTGATTTTTCTTGTGGCTGCTTGAAAAACTAATGCAATTACAGGCTACGTTGATAGATACATTGATATAAAGTTGGGTCTATAAGGAAGAGCATACTACTGCTTGGGCCATTCAACACATAGTTGATAATGATAATATGTATTTGATAATGATAATATGTATCAGTAATGATAATAATGTATTTCAGAGTTACAACGATCTCTTCTCTTAGTGCCAGATTTTCTCTTTATAATGTCTGCCTTTATATTCTTCAGGATGAGCAATATGTTAGCTCCCTTTCTTATGGTTTTAGGTAATGTTAGGGTTCTAACTTTCAAGATTCCCTACTAAATTGAATCATCCTGTGATAATCTTCATTCCACTATTTTCTCAGATTTTTAAACATTTTAATTATTAGGTAGGATTTGTATACTTTTATTAATTTCAATCTACATCCATTGAAAATTTGTGAGAAACTCAAGACAAATCCAGTTTTTATATTTGTACCAAAGAAAAGAACAATTATTATTTGGCTCTTATGATGGGGATTCAGTACTACTTCTTGTCCTGTCAATATAACGTGTGTGTGCTCAGCTGCTCAGTTGTGTCTGGCTCCTTGTGACCTCATGGGCTGTAGCCCACTATGCTCTTTGGCCCATGGAATTTTCCAGGCAAGAATACTGGAGTGGGTTGACATTTCAATACAACTTACAGAATGACTTAAGAAGACTTGTAAGAATCTGACCTCTATTCGTGGCAATACTCAACGGTCAAAGCTTCTTTAGATAGTAATATCCTCATCTTCATCCCTGATTTAAAAACTGATTATCTTTCTATTTTCTACCAGAGTAGATTCCAAATAATCAGTATTAATAAGTGAGTTGAGTAGCAATGGTTATGTGTTCATTTTATTAAAATTCAGGGTAAATCTTTTACTGTCTTTTCTTAGAAAATGCTATTTTATGTACAAATTTATCATCTTTCTTATATTGCATAGTATAACCTTCATTAAATTTTGTCCATCCATGAAAAAGTCTCATGGAAATGTCTGCAATACTTCACAGCCTAGAGACTTGCTCTTACTTTGATGCTTTGTGATTATACTAAGTCTGATAAGATACAACTTGTTATTAAAATAATTTTATTAAATTGAGTGTTTATTTTTAATTGTATTTTTTCCCACTGAGATCTACTTACAAAATAAAGAAAAAGAAAAAGTTGAGGTTGAAAGACAAAGGTGGCTCATTGGTAAATAATCTGCCTGCCAAAGCAGGAGACACAGGAGACATGTGTTAGATCCTGGGAGAGAAAGATCCCCTGGAGAAGGAAGTGACAACCCACTCCAGTACTCATGCCTAGAAAATCCCATGGGCAGAGGAGCTTGGTGAACTATACCCCATAGGGTCACAAAGAGTTGGACATGACACAGACACTGAGCATGGATGCACAAATAAACCTGAGGTTTTGTAGAAAAGAAAGCATAGTGTTTGGAAGGAAGAAAACACATTTCGGCAGGTTTCAAATATCAATGAATGGATATACTACTAGCATTTTTGTTATTAATTTATGAAAATGCTATAGAAGACAAAAATTTTAGAACTCCACAGAGAATTTTGTTCTCTTATTCAATGGGAATATTTATGTTTGAAATGTAATCAAGTTTAGTGGATGAAGACATGCAATGCTCACATTCTAAAGATTCATTCAGTATGTCTTCATCAGTTAGCTGCACTATAGAATTTCTCAAGACACTTTAATTCATGAAATTTTATAGATCTTTTATTGTAATCATCGATATTAAGTGCTAAAGGGTTGTGAATTTTCTATTACTTTGAATGTTATTGAATGTCATCTTTGTATTCTAGAATTAGAATGCATTTAATTGTATTTCTGAATGTACAATTTAGTGACTTAAATTTATAAATAAGTAATATAAATATAAAGCATTGAATTTGGAATACAACTTTAAAAATTGTTTATAACACATGCTTTAGTCAAAGTGAGCATCCCTTGTGGCTCAGCTGGTAAAGAATCTGCCTGCAATGTGGGAGACCTGTATTTGATCCCTCAGCTGGGAAGATCCCCTGGAGAAGGGAAAGGCTAACCAGGCCAGTATTCTGGCCTAGAGAATTCAATGGACTGTATAGTCCGTGGAGTCGCAAAGAGTTGGACCTGACTGAGCGACTTTCCCTTTCACTAGTCAAAGCATTTGAAAATACATTAAATATATAAAATATTTATTTCAGTGTTATTTAATATGATAACACATACAAAGACTATCTGTTTACACACAAACACACATATTAAAATATATCTTTTTTTCTCCATTTGTAGGGTATTTGATTCAAAGATATTTTAAAGATGGTGAAAAATCCCACTCCCTCTAGTGATCTACTATATATTGCAACATACAGAACTCGGGGATTTACTATGTCTCAAGGGAGATAGTTCCTTCGTTGGATGAACATGACAGTGACCAGTATCTCCTTTAAATGGGCTGGGATCCATGTCTTTCTAAGTCACATATTAATGCTGATTCTGCCCTCAACTGTGACAAAGAATAACTTTATGCTCTTTCTCTGTCCCTTGACAGCGCTTCAGATATTTGAAGACAGCTCTCATGTGTCTTCACTAAGACCTCTTTTCTCTGAGGAGAAACTCTCTAGGCTTCTTCTTCTTTTTTTCTTTCTTCCCCTCCCCCCGCCTCTCTCTCTCTCATTTTCTCTCTTTCTCTTTTATTTTTTCTCCCACTATGCTTCATGCATTTCCATCAGCTCACCATGCTGGATGCCCTTCACTGTACTCTCTCTTATTTTTCAAATCCTCTTTTAAAATGTGGCACTCAGAATTTAACACAATACTAATTCATGTGGTTTGAATGGTATGCAACACAAGTTTAATAGTTTTATGTTCTATTCTCTAAACTTCAATTAATACAATCTAGTGGGAGTACACAAATGATTTTAATACTACATTACACCATTGGTTTATTTTAAGGTTGTGTTTAAAATATCAGAAAGATAATGATACCCAAAGGTTGATAATACTGGACAAGATGAAGCAGGAAGGAGCCGTTATCATTTAGGCCAGCACCAATGTGCAAACTGGAATAAATGGCCTGTCACAAAAAATCACAGGGGCAGAGAAGATTGTCAGTGGCAGAAGCTAGACAAGGGATAGCAATTTAAAATGACAAATACTGAACAGGGCTATTCCATGGGAAAGCAAACATTTTGGCAAACAAAGAGTAATCAGGAAATCTTCAGGTACTAAAGAATCAGAGTACTTTTAAAACATTTTGGGGAAAAGGAACCCTTTTTGGAGTAGTCTGATAATCATAGTATTATTAGCATTCAAGCCTTAATTTGTAAGGATACATTTTATTAATAAGGAGATAATTTATTAATTTGAGATAAGTTAACATAAGTGATGATGGGTTTTTAATTTGTACAACCATTTTTGGCAGCAGCTTAGTGATTTCTACTAAAGTTAAAGATGTAAAATTTGAGACCAGTAGCTTTCAGTGTCTATCCAAAATTTGTCTTATATATGTAAACAAAGAGATGTATATGAGCATCCTTAATACTATCTATAATGTCAAAAAAGGTGAAAATTTTTTCTTATAAGGGAATAAACAACACATTATTAACTGAGGTTAAAGTGACTATATTAGATTTTTATATGTTTCCGTAGTAGTGTGGGCTTCCCAGTTTGTGCTAGTGGTAAAAAATCCACCTGCCAATGCAGGAGACCCAGGAGACGCAGGTTCAATCACTGGGTCAGGAAGATCCCTTGGAGTAGAAAATGACAACCCACTCCAGTATTCTTGCTTGGAAAACTCCATGGACAGAGGAGCTTGGCAGGCTACAGTTCATGGGGCCACAGAGTCAGACACAACTGAGGAATCAAGCACACACACATACACACAGTAATATGGGGGAAACTGTTGGCCAAAACATGGTAAAAATGGCACCAAATATATCCATAGCCAAAATAAATATAGAGTACATAAACGTAACCATTAAAGAGAAAGGGACTCTCAGATTACAAAACAATAAAGCATCTAAATATAGTTTAAGAGAGAGATATCTAACGTGTAACAATATGGACTTTAAAAGTAAATGGGAAGAAAACATGTACTAGTAAATGATAAAGCAAGAAAATAGAATAGCGATTTTAATAATGTCAGAAAAAATACACTGGAAAATTAAAGACAATGAAGATAAAGATCTACTGCAAATTAATGAGAAATAATCTGCTTAAAATATATAATTTTGAATGAATGGGTAACAGATAACTAAAGAGCTGCAAAATATCTAAAGCAGCCATGATGAAATTGTAAAGAAATATTAACACAACCATATCATATTAGAAGAGTTTTAACATCTGTTTCAATAATTGAGTCATTAAGCAAAAAAAAAAAAAAGATAATGAATGATTAAAATACTAACACAGAGCATTGACACACACATTCTTTTAAGTATGCTTACATGGAATACTTCCAGCAATGGCACTTTTCCTAAACATTTATGTACTGACCCATAAAAAAAATAATAATAAATACTAAAGAATCAGTAACATATGTATAATTTTCTTTAAATACATGTCAAAATTAGAAATCAATATAAAACAAATTATAAAATACAATTTTGGGAACTTAAAAGAAATGCTGCTAAATAAGAAATGAATTAAGAAATCATAATGCTAATTCACATTGACCAAGGGGTTCTAAAGGCAAGAATATTGAAGTGGTTTACCATTCCCTTCTGCAGGGGACCATGTTTTGTCAGAACTCTCCACCATGACCCTTCTGTCTTGGGTGTCCCTGCATGGCATAGCTCATAGTTTCATTTAGTTAGACAAGGCTGTGATCCATGTGATCATTTTGGTTAACTTCCTGTGATTGTGGTTTTCTTTCTGGAGGTGGTGAGATTATAGTTATTACTGCTGTCTTCCCTCTAGTGGATGAGGGTAAGAGGCTTGTGCAAGCTTACTGAAGGGAGAGATTGGCTGTGGGGAAAACTGAGTCTTGCTCTGATGGGCAATGCCATGCTCAGTAAATCTTTAATCCAATTGTTTGCTGATGGGTGGGGCTATGTTCCCTCCCTGTTAGCCCTTTGGCTTAAGGCAGCCCAATCTTGGAGTTTACAAGCTCTATGGTAGAGCTACTGTATGCTTAGTCCCTCAGTTGTATCTGAGTCTTTGTGACCTCATGGACTATAGCCTGCCAGGTTCCTCTGTCCATGGGGATTCTCCAGGCAAGAATGCTGGAGTGGGTTGCTATGCCCTCCTCAGGTTGGCAACCTCCATTAAGGGCTTTTGTAAACACACGCCTCCCAAGACTGCTTCTGCCAGTGCCCTGTCCCCACAGGATGCAACTTCCAACCAATGCCTCCTCTCTCAGTTCAGTTCAGTTGTTCAGTCATGTCTGACACTTTGCGACCCCATGAATCGCAGCATGCCAGGCCTCCCTGTCCATCACCAACTCCCAGAGTCTACTCAAACCCATGTCCATCGACTCAGTGATGCCATCCAGCCATCTCATCTTCTGACATCCCCTTCTCCTCCTGTCCTCAATCTTTCCCTACATCAGGGTCTTTTCCAATCAGTCAGCTCTTTGCATGAGGTGGCCAAAGTATTGGAGTTTCAGCTTCAACATCAGTCTTTCCAATGAACACCTAGGACTGATCTCCTTTAGGATGGACTGGTTGGATCTTCTTGTAGTCCAAGGAACTCTCAAGAGTCTTCTCCAACACCACAGTTCTAAAGCATCAGTTCTTTGGTGCTCATCTTTCTTCACCATCCAACTCTCACATCCATACATGACTACTAGAGAAACCATAACCTTGACTAGACGGACCGTTGTTGGCCAAGTAATGTCTCTGCTTTTCAATATGCTTTCTAGGTTGGTCACAGCTTTCCTTCCAAGGAGTAAGTGTCTTTTAATTTCATGGCTGCAGTCACCATCTGCAGTGATTTGGGGGCCCAGAAAAATAAAGTCAGCCACTGTTTCCATGGTTTCCCCATCTATTTGCCATAAAGTGATGGGACCAGATGCCATAATTTTGATTTTCTGAGTGTTGAGCTTTAAGCCAATTTTTCAAGCTCCTCTTTCACTTTCATCAAGAGGCTTTTTAGTTCCTCTTCACTTTCTGCCATATGGGTGGTATCATCTGCATATCTGAGATTTTTTATATTTCTCCCAGCAATCCTAGTTCCAGCTTGTGCTTCTTCCAGCCCAGCATTTCTCATGATGTACTCTGCATACAAGTTAAATAATCAGAGTGACAGTATACAGCTTTGATATACTCTTTTCCATATTTGGAACCAGTCTGTTGGCCCATGTCCACTTCTAACTGTTGCTTCCTGACCTGCATACAGGTTTCTCAAGAGACAGGTCAGAGGGTCTGGTATTCCCATCTCCTGAAAAATTTTCCACAGTTTTTTGTGATCCACACAGTCAAAGATTTTGGCATAGTCAATAAAGCAGAAATAAATGTTTTTCTGGAACTATCTTGCTTTTTCAATGATCCAGCAGATGTTGGCAATTTGATCTCTGGTTCCTCTGCCCTTTCTAAAACCAGCTTGAACATCTGGCAGTTCACAGTTCACATATTGCTGAAGCCTGCGTGGAGAATTTTGAGCATTACTTTACTAGCGTGTGAGATGAGTGCAATTGTGGGGCAGTTTGAGCATTCTTTGGCATTTATTTTCTTTCGGAATGGAATGAAAACTGACCTTTTCCAATCCTGTGGCCATTGCTGAGTTTTCCAATTTTGATGGCACATTGAGTGCAGCACTTTCACAGCATCATCTTTCAGGATTTGAAATAGCTCAACTGGAATTCCATGACCTCCACTAGCTTTGTTTGTAGTGATGCTTCCTAAGGCCCACTTGACTTCACATTCCAGGATGTTTGGCTCTAGGTGAGTGATCACACCATTGTGCTTATCTGGAATATCTTTTTTGTACAGTTCTTCTGTGTATTCTTGCCACCTCTTCTTAACATCTTCTGCTTCTGTTAGTTCCATACATGTTCTGTCCTTCATTGAGTCCATCTTTCCATGAAATGTTTCCTTTGTAGCTACAATTTTCTTGAAGAGATCTCTAGTCTTTCCCATTCTGTTGTTTTCCTCTATTTCTTTGCACTGATCCCTGAGGAAGGCTTTCTTATCTCTCCTTGCTATTCTTTGGAACTCTTCATTCAGAGTTCCTCTCTGGACACCCTCAAATGCTCACAGGCATGTCTGGCTCAGTCTCTTGTGACATCACTACTCCTCTCCTTGGGTCCTACTGTGCACAATATTTTGTTTGTGCCCTCCAAGTGTCAGTTTTCATTACAAACCCAATGAAACGCAATACCAAAGAATGTTCAAACTACCAACAACTGCTCATTTCACATACTAGCAAGGAAATGCTCAAAATCCTTCAAGCTAGGCTTCAATAGTACATAAACCAAGAACTTCCAGATGTACAAGCTGAGTTTAGGAAAAGCAGAACAAGATTTCAATTTTCCAGCATCTATTAAATCATAGTACAAGCCAGGCAATTAAAAAAGCAAACATCTACTCCTGCTTCACTAATTATGCTAAAGTCTTGGACTGTGTGGATCAAAATGAAGCTTGGAAAATTCTTAAGAGGTGGGAATACCAAAGCCCCTTACCTGTCTCCTCAGAAACCTGTATGCAGGACAAAAAGAAAAAGTTAGAACTGTACATGGAACAACAGACTGGTTCAAATTGGGAAAGGAGTACAATAAGGCTATATATTGCCACCCTGCTTATTTAACTTATATGCAGAGTACATCATGCAGAATACCAGACTGAATGAGTCACAACCTGGAATTAAGACTGCCAGGAGAAACATTAACAACCTCAGATATGCAGGTGATACCACTCTAAATGCAGAAAGTAAAGGTACCAAAATGGACAGGAAATAATGAGTCTCTTGGTGAGAGTGAAAGATGAGAGTGAAAAAGTTGGCTTAAAATTCTGCATTCAAAATATGAAGATCATGGCATCAGCTCGATCGCTTCATGGCAAGTAGGTGGGTAAAGAATGGAACAGTGACAGATTCTATTTTCTTAGGCTCCAAAATCATCGTGACTGTGACTGCAACCATGAAATTAAAAGATGCTTGCTTCTTGGAAGAAAAGCTATGACCAACCTAAACAGCATATTAAAAAGCAAAGACATCACTTTGTCAGCAAAATTCCTTATAGTCAAAGCTATGATTTTTTCCCGTAGTCATGTGTGGATGTGAGAGTTGAACTATAAAGAAAGCTGAGTGTAGAAGAACTGATGCTTTTGAACTGTGGTACTGGAGAAGACTCTTGAGAGTCCCTTGCATAGCAAAGAGATCAAACCAGTCTATCCTGAAGGATATCTATGCTGAATATTCAGGAAGGACTGATGCTGAAGTTTCAATACTTTGGCCACTTGATCAGAAGAGTTGACTCATTTGAAAAGACCCTGATGCTAGAAAAGATTGAAGGCAGGAGATGGGGATGACAGTTTAGAGGGTGGGATGGCATCACTGGCTCAATGGACATGAGTCTGAGCAAACTCCAGGATATTGTGAAGAACAGGGGAGCCTGGCATGCTGCAGTTCACGTGGTCACAAAAAGTCAGACACAACTTAGCAACTGAACAATGAACAACAATGCTAAAATATTTAGAACTGAAAAATCTGCACAATGTATTAGGATTAGTAGATAGAAAGATTCAATATCATATAATGGTTGATTGTTACCTAAATAGCGTTTAACTTTGGTATAAATATTAAATATCTTTTCTTAAAGTTTTACAAATTCATGTAGAAGATACAGGACAGAATTACCTATGCAATTTTGAAGATATATAAGGGTATACTTGCCCTCCACATATCAAAACCTGATATAAAGCTAAATTAATTAAGATGATGGAGTACTGGTAAAGAAATAATAAAGGTAATAGGAAAAATGCTCAAAAACAGTTCATTGTAAAAACTGGAAATTTGCCTGTGATGGAGGAGTCATTGTTTTTCACCATTTATAGATGAAGAAACAGGCACTGAGTTTAGAGATTTGTTCTAGATTCTGTAGCAAGCAATTAGCTCAGTGTACTCTGTCCCAGATTTTTCAGTGTGAGATAGTTATTGGTATTGATCATCAAACATTTCTGGTGCTCTGTCATTGGGTGCACATGATAATCTGCACTTCACAATTGATTTTGGAGATAGGCATGATAGTGAGAACTGCTTTGGAGAACAAAATGGGAGATTACATAAGGTATCTCACTGCCATGCAGAGGGCAAAATGTCACTGGATGATTTAGATTTATGTTTCTCTCCCAGTGCTGTTTTGATTGGGTCTTTGACTTAATTTGTTATGTTGTTTATGTAATTTGAGCAAAAATCACACCTTTGTTAGTTGAATCCACTGACAATTGGCAGCATAATCTAGCCCTACCTAACAGAATACAAAAATTATGGGGGGGGGGGGGGGAAGGACAGTTAGACTGAAAGACATATCACTCCATCCTTGTACATAAGTTAAATCATGAAATTCATTTTTACTTCTTTCAAGGCCACATTTTAACTCACACAGACTTTAACTCAAAGTTAAGCCAGACAAAGAATTTTTGAATTTAAAATGCAAGGAAGTAATAAATTAATCCTCTGCATTCAAAATATCACACAGAGAGACTGGGCTAATGGTTAAAGCTCTATATGGTTAAACTTGTGTTTTAATTCCCTATAAGAGAGATCTTGTTATTTAAGAGCCAAATCAGAAAGGAATCAAATAATGTTGGTATAATTCTTTTCAACTGGTCTGAAAAGCCATACAGTAGAGTAATGGTGACTTACCAATCCAGATGATCTCCTGGGAGGAGGATAAATGAAGTATTTAATTCTTGCATGTGATTCAAAACCAGGAAGCCAAATCCCAACTTGTGTTTTGAGAGTCAACCATCAGGGCAATTTCTGGCAAGAGCCCTTCTATTCTGTTAAGACAAAATATGTATGAATGATTCAGATTAGCTTCCTGGCTTGATGCAAATCACAGGAAATTGCTTAAATTTATACTATTCTTCCTCTACAGAGAAATTGCCTGTGAGCAATTTGCATTTTTTATTCATAGAACATGGAAAATTAGGTTAGTAAATTTTATCATTATCAAATGTGATAGATTTGTCAGATATGTGAAGTGTCAACTACCATTTCTAAGTATCTAAGTGAAAAGAATTAAATATTTTAGGGCTGTACACGGAAAGACATAAAAATACAAACCAATTTGTGCACTAAAAGAAAAATTATACCAATAAAAGTTTTATTTTCTCAAATTAAGAAATAAGAATCTTCCTATTTGATGATTAGAAAAGTATTTATTCATTCATCCGGTTTAAAAATTGTCATTAAGTCTTGTTGAGGTTCAGTTGCTAAGCTGACTCTTTGTGACCCCATGAATTGCAGCACCCCAGGCATCCTTGTCCTTCACCATCTCCACGAGTTCACTCAAACCCATGTCCGTTGATTGGATGATGCCACCCAACCATTTCATTCTGCCCTCAATCTTTCCAAGCATCAGAATCTTTTCCAAGAGTCCCACCACAGAAAGCAACAACAAAATAACCAAGAACAACACTCTTCTATATTTTCTGAAATCTTTATTTTCATTTTGCTACATTTACCATAATTTTAGCTATTAACTCATTTCCTTTTACAGTCTATTTTGACAGAAAGAGTATAGAATTTGAACTCAGACAGAACTAGGTCTGAATGCTAAATCTAATAGTGATCCTCTTGGCTTAATTCTTAAACTCACAAAGCCTTAGTTTTCTGATCTAAAACTAGCATAATATTTACTCCATAGGTTTTAGTTTAATTTGGAAAAATTTATAGAAAACTTCTAAAGTGCCTAGAGCACTGTTGTTATTGCTCAGTTGCTCAATCATGTCTGACTCTTTGCTACCCCCATGGTCTTCAACATGCCAACCCTCCCTGTCTTTCAATATCTTCTGGAGATTGTTCAAACTCATGTCCATTAGGTCGGTGATGCCATTCAATCATTTCATCCCTTGTCATCTCCTTCTCCTCTTGCCTTCAGGCTTTCCCAGCCTTAGGGTCTTTTCTAATGAGTAAGCTCTTCACATCAGATGGCCAAAGTATTGGAGCTTCAGCTTCAGCATCAGTCCCTCCAATGAATATTCAGGACTGATTTCCTTTAAGATTGAATGTTTGGATCCCCTTGCAGTCCAAGGGACTCTCATAAGTCTTCTCCAACACCACAGTTCAAAAGCATCAATTCTTCAGTTCTCAGCCTTCTTTAAGGCCCAATTCTCACATCCATACATGGCTACTGGAAAAAACATAGCTTTCACTAGACAGACCTTTGTCAGCAAAGTGATGTCTCTGTTTTTTAATTTGGTGTCTAGGTTGGTCATAGTCTTGATTCCAGCTTGTGCTTCATCCAGCCTGGCATTTCATATGATGTACTCTGCATGTAAGTTAAATAAGCAGGATGACAATATACAGTCTTGACATAGTCTTTTCCCAATTTGGAACCAGATTGTTGTTCCATGTCCAGTTCTAACTATTGCTTCTTGACCTGCACACAGATTTCTAGGAGGCAGGCCATGTGGTCTGGTGTTCCCATCTCTTGAAGAATTTTCCATAGTTTGTTGTGATCCACACAGTCAAAAGCTTTGGCATAGTCAATAAAGCAGAAGTAGAGGTTTTTCTGGAACTGTCTTGCTTTTTCTATGGTCCAACAGATGTCAGCAATTTGATCTCTGATTCTTTTGCCTTTTCTAATTCTACTTTGAACATTTAGAAGTTCTCAGTTCACATACTGTTGAAGCCTAGCTTGGAGAATTTTGAGCGTTACTTTGCTGGCATGTGAAATGAGAGCAATGTGTGGCCATTCTTTGGCATTGCCTTTCTTTGGAATTGGAATGAAAACTGACATTTTCCAGTCCTGTGGCCACTGCTGAGTTTTCCAAATTCGGTGGTTTATTGAGAGCAGTACTTTTACAGCATCGTCTTTTAGGATTTGAAATAGTTCAGCTGTAATCCCATCACCTCCACTAGCTTTGTTCATAGTGATGCTTCCTAAGGCTCACTTAACTTCACACTCCAAGATGTCTGGCTCTAGGTGAGTGATCATGCCTATATGCCTACAGCATATGAGATGCTCAATATATATTGGTCCCCTTAAATAAGTCAACTTCTTTAAAATTGAGGAAAAAAATGAAAAATAATGAGAAGTAAGTTTAAGGCAGGAGTCTATAAAAAACATAGTTATGTGATAGTAGTAAATATTAAACAATAGATATTATTTGAGATTAATACAGATTATTATAGTATAAATAAATATTCCTATATATTGAACTTTGAATATATGTTAAGCACTAGCACTATCCTAAGCTGAAGACAATAAAAGAATGAGAGTATCTTCTTTAAAGTGTTTATATCTATGCATCCCTCATAGTCTAACTGAAATGAATTTGACTTCTTTCATTTCTTTGCCAGATTTTTCTTCTTAAAAAGGCAAAGTGTTATGACTAAGGAGGACAGAGATTTCAAATTAGAGAGTGAAGCATAAGGCAAGAAAATTGGGTTGATACAGCACAGGCCTTGGCAGTATAGCATTAAGAGTGTACATGGTGGTAACACAGGTTTGAAGAGGTGAGGATGAAATCCTTAAAAAAACAGAATAAATTACCATAATCACAGTTCTGGTTTCAAAATTTTATTTGTGTTCATCCTAGGTAGAGGAGATATCTCCATTTATATCATTCCCATATATTTTTATGTCACTGATCTCAGTATATAGAATTTGCATTAGTAAAATCTGACTGGAGAACCATTATTTATTACATTGATTATATGGTAAAATTTACTCTGACTTCTAGACAGCCAACTTATAAATGAATTTTTGAGACTGCCCCTATTGACTGTCCTTGTACTTGGTAGATAGAAACTAAAGAGTATGTGCAAAGAGTTATAAATCCATGCCATATTATCTAATAAGGAGATATTTCTTCACCAATAACAAAAAATGAATTAAAGAAATGATGACATGTAGCATGAGGGTGAAGAAGTTATATTGTCTCAACTATTTAACTTAGAAAGCATCACAAAATATGCTATGTAACTGAGATCTCAACTGACGATAGAATATGCCCATTTCAGAGGATTGTTAGTGACTGTGGAATACTTATACACTTTGATGACATCTAGTATTAAGTTTTATTCAGAAAAAAAGTGTGTGGATAAATAAGCTGTAGAATTTAAGGATAAATTTACTACATGCCTTCATGTAGAAACACATAATTTCTAATTTCTCTTCCAGAAACTGGAAGTGTTTTGCAAGTCATCAATTGGAATTATGACAAAAGTCAGGAAAAGAAAAGAGTGGATCTCAATTTTTCTCATCTACAAATCTCCTGTTCAAAAAGGAATGCCTGTTAATACAGAGAACCACAAAAGTAGATCAAAGTTATCTACCTGCCTTTACTTCTTTTCCTTTCTACTTCTTCCCATTTTATCCTATTGCCCTGGCCAGGATCCAAGACAGAACTTATATCCCTAGATAATTTAATGCCCAAGAAAAAACATTATCTAAGAAAATATCTTGGAGATGATTCTTCAAGGATGAGCCTTCTTTCCCTGATTTGATTCACCAAAAATGAGATTTTTTTTCTTACTCTGAGGTTATTATGAATTAGATAACTCAGCATTATTTCAACCTGCATTCTCTGTCCTGGGCCC
Source organism: Antilocapra americana (assembly GCA_007570785.1). NCBI lineage: Eukaryota > Metazoa > Chordata > Mammalia > Artiodactyla > Antilocapridae > Antilocapra > Antilocapra americana. The sequence goes on from ML664197.1 coordinate 54,880, forward strand.
CCTCCTTTCAAAGAAAACCTAGAAAAGTTTAAATCATGAGCCACCTTTTATGTGATTTAACACAAATGTTTAAAACATGTTAGAAACAATTGATTACATCATTTGCCCTGGCAGGGCAGAAAACAACAGCTTGCTATTTAGGATACAGGTTTAGTAGGATGAGGAAAAATGATTAGGGGCCTTCAAAATGTCAAAATAGTTTAAGAAAGCTGGCCTGTGCATGTGCTATTTCAAAGACTAATGGTAATAATTATGATATAAACTCACACTTAATAAAATTCAGCAATAGATTTTATGATGAGGAAAAAATGAAATCTATGTAGAATTGTTATCTTTCTGCTGAACGTGACACTGTCAATCAGGAAATATTTCAATCATTTCTTGAGGGTTGCTATTCACTGGGAACACATCCATTGTTTTCAATCTCTTTAAGTTAGATTAATATGTGTGATATCTTACACCGGAAGGCTTTTTGATTGTCACGAGGAGAGAGTCATTAGAACACAACCTTAATTCAGTGGTGACTGGTGATATTATTTTAGTCACTGATACCAACTTTTATTGACAGAATAGCAACCTATTCTTATTCACAATCTGTCAACTTCTGAAGTCATTAAACTTAAGCTCTGTATGACATAACTTAATATTAGAGGCATTGACCTTCAGCAATTTTGTGTGAACATGGTTGACAATTATAATGGTCACAGGAAGTTCAGACAATTAGATTGAAAAAATGAGTTTCATTGTATAACAGTATACTCTACCCCCAGGTTTTACTGTTGATGGGTTAGATACACATCATGTCAGTGTTTAAAGGTATTTTGCCATCTTGAAATATTATAGAAATACTTATCCAAAATCAATGACAGGAGAATGACTTTCTATGTTTGTTATATTTTTAAAATAATATTAACAGCAGAGGACTTAGGCAATAAAAGAAATTGAAGTGACAATTGCAGAAGTCGACAAACAGCGTTTTACTTCTCAGAGGTAACTACTCTGTAACTAAACAGTGGTGAAAATTTTGCAAAATCATTGTCATAGCTATAGAAATATTCTACCAGATTTTCTACCAGTTTATAATTTATGAGTATTAGTCACTGAGTAGTGAAGAAACAGTTATCATTATACCATCTAGAGTTCTCATACCACTTACATACCTGGATTATCTTCTCTTCATCTCTCCATATATATGTATCACTAAAATATTTCTAATTTTTCATTGCGTATATTTAGGATATTTAATAAGCTAATTATATGTAGTTATGTACTGAGCCTTTGACTAGATTAGCATAAATGTTTCTTAATAGTTGAGTGTGAACACTGTAGTTCTACAATATACATTCAGGTGCCAGCTCTTGAACTTCCTAGCTGTGTGATATTGGAAATGCTGATTAGCAAGTTTCAGCTGGTTTCTTCAACTACAAAATGGGAATAATTTACAAATATATTATTTGTAATAATAATATATTTCATGGTATATTAAGTAAACTCATTGCCTGTCCCAGAGCAACTATTCAATATGTTTTATTTTGCTGCTGCTGATAGTGATGGTAATACTATCAGATGTTGTATGTTTACCCTTTGGTATTTCAACTTCAAGGCTAAGAAATCTACTAGATTACATGGGTTGAGATGAGAACATTGAGAAATTTAGATTTGGTTTTCAGAGTTTTGAGGAATGTAAGTTCTCTTTAGTTAGACTTAATCGTTCACAAATAAGTGAGCTACATGTGTTTATCTGAATCATTACAGACTTTTGAGTCCCTCTCCTTTCAAGGTCTTCTGTACTTAACATTCTGTTTCTTTTACACTGTGATGTTGAGGCATTTGATGTTATAGTTTCAGAGTGGAATGGCATAGTATGGAATATCTAGATTTCAATTCTAATTCTTCAAATGAATAGCTGGGTTTTTATTCTATAAGTTATTGAGTCTTATTAATCCTCCTTTTCTTTCCAAATGTAGATAGTGAATTTAGAAGAATTATTTTTAAATGTTTAAATAGTCAGATACTGGATTCTGACAGATTTGGCTTTGAACATACACTCCACTATTTCTTGGCAATATCATAATGGGTAAACTAATTGAGCTCTGTAATCATCAGTAAATTGAAGTGGTAAATTGACATGTAATTTGAACTCTGTAAATTGAAGTTGTATAGGTAGCTACTTGGGCTTCCCTGGTGGCTCAGATGGTAAAGAATTCACCTGCAATGCAGGAGACCTGGATTCAATTCCTGGGTTGGGAAGATCCCCTGGAGGACGACATGGCAACCCACTCCATTATTCTTGCCTGAAGAATTCCATGGACAGAGGAGCCTGGCAGGCTACAGTTCATGGGGTCACAAAGAATCAAACAAGACTGAGTGACTAAGCAACACAGGTAGCTACTTAATTACTTCATAAGAGTTTTTTGATAAATAAAACACCCCAAACAATTTACAAATTGGCCTCATAGAGCTATATGCTCAATAAACATGTATTACAAATAAGGAACAGAAAATTCTGCTGGAAGTACTAATCAATTTTCTTCCCTTCTTTTCCTACTTGAAAAATAAATATATGCTTTGAAAATGCTTAAATCTAGATTAATGAAATCAAATCCTCCAAGAATCAAGGTATTCTTAGGAGACCTCTAAATTAGGGCCACAGACAGTTAACAACTGTACTTGTATGTGAAGACAGCCCTGAATAGAAACACTGGTCAATACATGTATTATAATTGATTTTCTTTGGATGTTATGACCTTTCCCTATGAAAAGACACTTTTTTCTATGAGTATCATTTCTTCCAAATAAACTCTATTAGAGTTATTTCTCCTTTTTAACCATTATACACATACTTGTGATGAATGGAGCATGTTTGTCCTTTCTTTTTTTTTTTTTTTTTTTGGAGGGTAAGTATTGTTAATGAGGCATTTCACAGGTTGTCAAGTTGATTTTCTATCACTGGTATTCATAAACTTTAGAGCAAAAACATACAGGTTTAAATGTTTTTCTCTATATACATGTATGGTCAGAAGAGTATTTTAATCGCACATATCAGTTTGTCAATTAAAGGGGTGAAGGCTATATTCAAGCTAGTTTAATACTTAAAAAACAATCTCAATGTCACTCAGCACATCAGAGTTACCCATTTTAGGAGTCAGCGGCCTCCTTCTGTGATAAGCATCTTGAGGTCCTATGCTGTTGATATTGGCTCAGGAGAAATATATTTGTCTTTTCCAGTTGTCCCTGCAGCTTCTCCAAAACTGTCAGTAAGGCTTCTGAGAGATCATAATAGGTTGCAAGCCTGACTTCTCAAAACAATTTCAACTGAGTTTTAAATTGCTCAAATTAATATGTTCATTTGGGGGTAGAAAATCAAACTTATAATGCCAATTAATTTATTGCCTAATTTCAACTGTGTGATTTCAGATTGATATTGCTTGTCATTTCTCTCTACTGAGAGAAGAAACAAATTATACAAGTACTTTAGATAATTATATTATTACATTAAATAAATTGAATGCACAATTAGTGCTTTAGCATCGTAATTTCATATTATTGGAGGTATGATACAGTTTCCTGGAATCTCAAACAAAGTAATACTTAATTTGAAATAGAAGTTAGAACTGTGCACTAACAGGTAAATTTTTATACACTTTGGATTCTGGCACAGTTATTCTTCTGTAGATGTTCCTAAATTTCCCCTCCCATCAAACAAAACACAGTAGCCTTCATCCACAGGATTCTGGTCCTCTTTCTATTTGCCTTGGGATCCATTCTGAATCTTTCCAGTCCTGCTCTGTAGAAAATTATATGATTATAAATCATAATCTCTTGCCTACTTGCTTTTAAGGTGATTCAGTCAATGAGAGTCTTCAGCAGGAGACAAAGTTGGGAGGTGGGGCAAGATGGTGTATTTTTCATCTTTTTCTTGGAGCAGTTGAATATTCACTAGACAGCTTTTAACTTCTGTGATCTCAGCTGTAACCCAAAGGAGCTAATACTTTTCTAGTTTCCACCTGTTTGACAGGAGCTCCTAATATCTAGTTACATAATTTATTCTTTGTCCCTCTAGCTCTAGAGATGAACATTTTTTGCTATTTATTGTCCTAAATCTAGAGCATGTGTATTTTCTGACTGAATCCTAACTAATACACTTAAGTTAAAAAATAAAATATTTGGCTTCTACCTACAAGAAGCTCAATTCTTTCTTTCTGAAATTTTCTGGAATTTAGTGTTAATAGATCAATTATATTAAGGAACTTGCCAGAACATTTTCCAGAAGAAGAAAAGTCTAGAAGTATATTTTATTGGTAATATCATTTACACCTAAACTATATGCAAATACTGCATATCATTATGTTACCTGATGTACAAAGGAGGAAAAAAATTGTATAATTATCATGATTCCAAACAAAGAACATTTTTTTAATTCAAATTCAGCGTGTGTGTGTGTTAGTTGCTCAGTATTGCCACCGCTTTGCCACCCCATAGACTATAGCCCACCAGGCTGCTGTCCATGGAATTCTACAGGCAAGAATACTGATGTGGGTTGCCATGTCCTTCTCCAGGGGATTTTCCCAATCCAGAAATTGAATCCAGGTCTCCTGCATTGAAAGCAGATTGTTTACCATCTGAGTCACCAGGGAAGACCTCAAGTTCACTACCCATTCTTAACTGAAAACACACACATACATACACACAGACACATGTGAAAATCCTAAGACACTAAAAATTTTAAAGCATTAGGAAGATTAGGGCTCAAGTAATAGACAAAATACTTTTAATGGTAAAATAAAGTATTTCGACTGAAATCAAAAGAAGCATAAAATTGCCTGCTGCTATATGATCATGTAATTTTGTTTTTAATCAATCCAATATGACTTAAAACAGAAATAAGAGCTTTAGTAACGAATAAAATGAAGAGAAAATTTTGACCATCTGCTTTGAAAACCTAAAAAGTACTAGAAAAAAAACCAACCATAAGAATAGGAATAATCAGTCAGTTAAAGTCAAGACAAAAATATATAAAATTATGTAAAAACAATTAGTAACACATGTTCTTATAATAAGCAGTCAGAAACATAAGTAGAATTAATTCACAAGGAGAAAAAATGTGAATTTTAGAGCCATTCCAACAAAACATATGTATGTGTGTGATTAAATGAGAACATAATATATTCTGAATGTATAATACTGCATGCTGATAATTTCTAAATGTGCCTTAATAACTACTAAATATATTTAAGTCATAATAAATAAAAAATATGATACACATAGATTGAATAGAATCTTAATTAAAGAACTTAGAGTCTGTGATTTTGACTTTTGTTAAACAGAGTTTTTAGAATAACTTGGAGGAGGTAAATCTTTAACAAATATTATCTAACAGAAGCAGAGGATATTAATAAGAGGTGGCAAGAATACACAGATGATCTATGCAAAAATGATCTCCATGACCCAGATAACCACGATGGTGTGATCACTCACCTAGAGCCAGATATCCTGGAATGTGAAGTCAAGTGGGCCTTAGGAAGCATCGCTATGAACAAAGCTAGTGGAGGTGATGGAATCCAGTTGAGCTATTTCAAATCCTGAAAGATGATGCTGTGAAAGTGTTGCACTCAATATACCAGCAAATATGGAAAACATAGCAGTGGCCACAAGACTGGAAAACGTCAGTTTTCAGTTCAACCCCAAAGAAAGGCAATGCCAAAGAATGCTCAAACTATTTCATGACTACACTCATCTCATGCAGCAGCAAAGTAATGCCCAAAATTCTCTAAGCCAGACTTCAGTGGTATGTGAACTGTGAACTCCCAGATGCTCAAGCTGGATTTAGAAAGGGCAGAGGAACTAAAGATCAAATTACCAACATCCATTGGATCATCAAGAAAGCAAGAGAGTTCCAGAAAAACATCTCTTTATACTTTATTGACTACACAAAAGCCTTTGACTATGTGGATCACAACAAACTATGGAAAATTCTTCAAGAGATGGGTATACCAGACCACCTGACCTGCCTCCTGAGAAATCTATATTCAGGTCAAGAAGCAATAGTTAGAACTGGACATGGAACAATAGACTGGTACCAAATTGGGAAAGGAATATGTCAAGGCTGCATATTGTCACCCTGTTAGTTTAACTTATATACAGAGTACATCATGAGAAACGCTGAGCTGGATGAAGCACAAGCTGGAATCAAGATTGCCGGGAGAAATATCAATAACCTAAGATATGCAGATGACATCACCCGTATGGCAGAAAGTAAAGAAGAACTAAAAAGCCTCTTGATGAAGGTGAAAGAGGAGAGTGAAAAAGTTGGCTTAAAACTCAACATTCAGGAAACTAAGATCATGGCATCCAGTCACATCACTCCATGGCAAACAGATGGGGAAATAATGGAAGCAGTGAGAGACTTTATTTTTTTGGGCTCCCAAATCACTGCAGATAGTGACTGCAGCCATGAAATTAAAAGATGTTTGCTCCTTGGAAGAAAAGCTATGACCAACCTAGACAGCATATTAAAAAGCAGAGGCATTACTTTGCCAACAAAAGTCCATCTAGTCAAAGCTATGGTTTTTCCAGTAGTCATGTATGGATCTGAGATTTGGAGTATAAAGAAAGCTGAGTGCAGAAGAATTGATGCTTTTGAACTGTGGTGTTGGAGAAGACTCTTGAGAGACCCTTGGACTACACGGAGATCTCAGTAGTCAATCCTAAAAGAAATCAGTCCTGAATATTCATTGGAAGGATTGATACTGGTGCTGAAACTTCAATATTTTGGCCACTTGATGCAAAGAATTGACTCATTTGAAAACATGCTGATACTGGAAAAGACTGAAGGAGGGAGGAGAAGGGGATGACAAAGGATGAGACGGTTGGATGGACATGAGTTTGAGCAAACTCCAGGAGTCGGTGGTGGACAGGGAAGCCTGGTCTGCTGCAGTCCATGGGGTTGCAAAGAGTCGGACAGGATTGAGTGACTGAACTGAACAAACCATTTTCTTATTTAATATAAAAGCTATCTAAAGTTTCTACCTTCAGAGTCTTCTTTTTTGGGGTAATCTCTTTAGTTTTAATATTTCATCTAGAGCTTCCCTAATGGATCAGTGGGTAAAGAAATCCACCTTCAACTCAGGAACAGTTTGAGACGTGGGTTCAATCCCTGGGTCAGGAAGATCCCCTGACCTCCAATATTCTTTTCTGAGAAATACCATGGACAGAAGAACTTGGTGGGCTCAGTCCAGGCAGTCATAGAGTCAGACACAACTGAGCACACACACACATCACCTCTGTGCATAAGGCCACCAAATCTCTCCCTTTATTCCTTTCCTTTTCCTGATAATGAAATACATACTTCTAAATAAATCAAGTCCCAAACTATGCTCAGTCTTTTACCTACTTCATCAAGGTGTGGCCTCATTTTCACTGAAGACCAGCTACCTGTTCCATTCCTGTCTCCCCCATAGTTTTGGGGGAAAAATATTGAGAAAACTTAAATGATCAGTTAACACTCACAAAGAAAATAGGCTGTGAAATGTGAAGATGTCACTTTTTCTATATGATTCTACCTCCCAATGCTTGAGTGATAAAAAGATAAATAGCTCACTCAGCTCTGTTAGGAGGGACATACTTTTCAGTAATAACACTGTAACCATGGATACTAAAACCACCTCTTAGTATTCAGGTGCTAATTATGCTCAATACTACTCTTTCTCAAAGATTTGTTAATTAAAGATTCGTTAATTTATGTACCCTAGGTAACTTATCTAAATAGTTTGTTTTTATAATGTAAATCTAAAAAGAGGCAAATTGTATATCCTTCCCAAAGCCAATGTGCAAGCATAAATGATCATTTTCATCCTAATGATGAATCGTATTTATTATGAAACAGCTAATCAAGTAGTTATTTATATATAATTCATACATTGAAGCACTACATTAACAAACTTTAATGTAAAGTATAGAATATGGCTTGCTATCAGTATTTAAAAAATAATGTGATTTCTTCCAAAGTTTCAGCCTGTATACTTCATTTAAAAACTGCATCCTGCCATATGACCCAGCAATCCCACTGCTGGGCATATACACCGAGGAAACCAGAATTGAAAGAGCCACATGTACCCCTAGATGCCCATCAACTGACGAATGGCTAAGAAAGCTGTGGTACATATACACAATGGAATATTACTCAGCATTAAAAAAAAATTCATTTGAATCATTTCTACTCAGGTGGACGGAACTGAAGCCTATTCTCCAGAGTGAAGTAAGCCAGAAGGAAAAACAACAATACAGTATATTAACGCATATATATGGAATTTAGAAAGACAGTAATGAGAACCCAGCATGCGAGACAGCAAAAGGAACGCAGATGTATAGAACAGACTCGTGGACTCTGGATGAGGGCAAGGGTGGGATGATATGGGAGAATGGCATTGAAACATGTTAATTATCATATGTGTAATCAATCACCAGCTCAGGATTGATGCTCTGGGCTGGTGCATCGAGATTTCCCGGGGGTGGGGGGCGGAGGGAGGAGGGAGGGGGGTTCTGGAGGGGGAGCATATGTAAACCCACGGCTATATCATGTCATTGTATGGCAAAACTAATAAATAAATAAATAAATAAAAATATACAATTGTGGAAAAAAATTAAAAAATAAAAAGACACCATTATGTTATAAACACACACACAAAAAAAAAACTGCATTCTTTACAGACATATTATTTTTAGAATCCTTGCAAACTTAAATTTTGAAGAATGCCACCTCATTTGGTAAGCACATAGAACTTCTACTTAGAGGTAGGATGAGGTAACAAGCCAAAAAACTCAAACATAACAAGAACAATAGATATATTTGTAAGAAATTCAGATCACGTGTCTCAGGGGCAAAATATTCAGCAGAACTTATGGTGGAGACAAGGAATTTCAAGTATATGGTTACTTTGGCACTCATGGCATTTACCTTATTCGGGAATTCCAAGGAGTCAGATTGAAAACAGAAGCCTACAATGTTGGAAAAACAGCATGGGGAATTAAGAAAAGTGATATAAACCTGCCAGAGGAAGGGATCAGAAAATATCAAGATTTCAATTGAAAACTCTGGAAGACAACTGATAACCTAGAGAATTCCAAGGACAAAGGAGCCTAATGGGCTGCAGTCCATGGGATTGCAGAGTTGAACACGACTGAGCAACTAACATTTAGCAGAAGTAAACAAAGTCTCACCAAAGATGAAACCCATTATTTCCCAAGCAAGAATACTGGAGTGTGTTACCATTTCCTTTTCCAGGGAATTTTCCTGACCTAGGGATGGAAACTGTGTCTCCTGTACTGCAGGCAGATTCTTTATTGTCCGAGCTACCATGAAAGCCCAAGATGAAACCCAGTTTTAGCATATCATGTGTGTGAGCCACCCGGGAAGCCAGCACAACACATCCCTAGTTAAATTAAGGTGATCAGTCATCGATGAATCAGCTTAGTAACAGAAGTGGCAAACACAGTTTTCCAAAAAGATAACATTAACTTGAGTACAAATAATGTGTGTGTGTGTGTGTGCTCAGTCATGTCCAATTCTTTGCGACCCCATGAACTGTAACCTGTTGGGCTCCTCTGTCTATGGGATTACCCAGGGACGAATACTAGAGTGGGTTGCCATTTCCTCCTCTAGGGAAGCTTCCTGACATGGGGATCAAATGCACATCTCTTGTATCTCCTGCATTGGCAGGAGGATTCTTTACCACTAGTGCCACCTGGGAAGCCAATATACAAGCAATCAAATATTAGGTATGCTTGGAAGGCAATAAGGAGATGGCAGCATCTTGAAAGCTACTTTGTATCTTTAGTGGGGACATCTTGGCTAAAGAAATAACAAATGCAAACATGCTAACAGCAGACCTCGTAGCTATTTAAGTAAGAGAATTCTTAAATGTTGAATACTGTTAATAGAAAGTAGTTGGTCTGTGTAGATTCTCTAGGGTAAATCATACTGAAATTTGGGAATGTATGGCTAAGCTTGTTTCAGAATGTCAAGTAACCTATATAATTTTAAAATGTAAATATATTTTATAAAATGATTGTCTCACTCTATTCAAGCAATATATCATATGCACTGCTCATCTTCAGCTTTCTGGTTAAATCTAGAGCAGAATGACAGAGAAGGCAATGGCAACCCACTCCAGTACTCTTGCCTGGAAAATGCCATGGATGGAGGAGCCTGGTAGGCTGCAGTCCATGGGGTCACTATGAGTTGGACACGACTGAGCGACTTCACTTTCACGTTTCACTTTCATGCATTGGAGAAGGAAAAGGCAACCCACTCTAGTATTCTTGTCTGAAGAATCCCAGGGACGGGAGAGCCTGGTGGGCTGCCGCCTATGGAGTCGCACAGAGTCGGACACGACTGAAGCGAGTTAGCAGCAGCAGCAGCAGCAGCAGAGCAGAATGAATTCTCTAGCGGGAAAATAAGGAATTTTCACTGCTCTGTTTTAACCCAGAGATAATACCTGATAGATATGTCAGTGAAGGAGTCCCAGAGACATTTTTAGCTATCACTTCTATGCAAATTAATTGCATTCATTGACCAAAAGACCAGCAGCTGCTATCATGCCACCATATTAAAAAGTATCCTAAATCATATGATCAGAGGTTAGTCTTTTGTAATAATAGGATTGGGAATTCAGGACATGTGTTAGAATTAATTTAGTCAAATCATCTAACTTAGTAAGTGCAAAACTCTTCCAAGAAATGTGAATTTGACCAACATCTTGTAACTATTTTCAGATAAAGCAGTATCTAAAAACAACATTTCTAAATTTTTATCCAAAATATTTTAAAACACCATGTTTCTCAAGGACACAATTTTTACAAGTCCATCTAACTGAAAACAATAATGAACATATTTGTGGTGTATCTTATAATGGACTGTAAGAAATCAGTAAGTTATACTTGCTCCCTACACACATTTTTTGAGCCCTTGATAGAAAACTACTGGGGATATCAAAATCAATTCTTGAAATCAAAGACACTTGTCTTTTTTTATTGTTGTTTTTGCAATTTGGTGAAACTTTGTAGTTGAGATTTTCCGGAACCTCTTCAAGGGTACAACTTTTTGAATTGAAATGCTCCAACATTTATTTTATATGCTCTGTACACAGGTATAGACATGAAGATTCTCTCTACAAAATAATCTTTTAAAATGTTTGTTCTTTTTTTTTAATGCTTGTTCTTTTAATGTATACCATATATAGACAGTGATTATAAAATCTGGAGACATATAGAATATATTTTTGTCTTGCAAATAATAGAAATAATATTAAATTTGTATATAGAGCTATACTATGAAATGTTATAGCCAATAGTTAACTTTCCACCCAATATCACAAGCCCAAACCTAGGAGTGATTCTTGACTTCCTCCTTTTGTTTACTCCTATAATAAACAGCAGGATTTTCTCTTTATTTTGCCCAATAAATATCTTTAGTTTGTCTATTTTTTAATCTCCTCTACCACCATATTAGTCCAAATTTTTTAAAAAATTTCTATTTGGGCACAGGGGATGACTGAGGCCGAGTCTAGTGCCATTATCAGGGCTCCCCATTTGCCCCACATAAGGACCTTTTCTCTGCCTTTTGTCATTTTTTTACACAGTGGTGGTGGTATTGCTACCAAACCTAAAGGACTTTTTTATGTTTTTTATTGACTCTGATGCATGGGTCCAGTAATAAAGTTAGGATATACCTTTGCCTTTGGTGCAGCTAAAATAAAAATAACGCTTCTTTTCCGTCCTTGAATAAAACCAAAAACACAAAGATATACGGTCTTCATTCTATCACAAAAATTAAATTCAGATTGCTTTCTTGTTTGCATGGATAAAAAATAAAAATGTCATCCTTGGGCTCTATCAATTTATGGCTGCATCTCTAAGTCTCACACATAACTAATCTAATAGGTGCTCCTTCATGTGACTATTTGTTTGGAGAAAATTTACTAGGTCCTTACCAAGGTATATTCGATTTTCCCTATAAGCACTTTCACCTATTTCTTCTTTTCTTTCATAAGATATTTTAAGAACCATCCTCCTCCTCTATAATCCTCTATAAATGCACACATTGATATGCATTATAAATTTAATGTCTAAAATGAAATACAGCAGTCAAGATGTGGAATGGCCAGGTTAGAGTATGCCTAGAGTTGACTTTATGCCAGGACAGCCATTAAAAATCTCTTCAGCAGTATTCTTGTAGTTACTCTAAATCTCCTTATATTTTTACCTCTGAGGTAGTGAAATACGCACAGATTAAATAAGTTTTGATACATTCATACATTCAGACACCCACTACTTTGTTCAAGACTGAACATTTCCTTCAGAATGATCCCCTGAGTTCCCTTCAAGCAAATTCCCACTCCACATAGGGTAAAAAATTCATACTTCTATTCCCATATATTAGTCTGTTTTCTCTGTTAAAAAAAAAATCATACAAACCAAAAAATATAATATGTACTCTGTTGCATCTGGCTGGAAATACAGGAGACATGAGTTCCATCCCTGGGTTGGAAAGATCCCCTGAGGGAGGAAATGGCAACCCACTCCAGTATTCCTTCCTGGGAATCCCATGGGCTGAGGAGCCTGGTGGGCCTCAGTACACAGAGTCACATAGTCAGACGCAACTGAGCACACGTACAGATCTTTAGTCAACATAGTCTTTCTGTGATTAATACAAATCATCGTATGCATTTATTTTTGCTTAAGTTTATATTGCTGTAGTAATATGCCATGGCTGAAACACACCAAAATGTCATTTTGTTTTTTTTTATTCACTTGTTAATGGATATTTGAGTTATTTCCATATTTAGCTTATGAGTAAATCTGCTTTGAACGTATCTATACAAGTGGCTTGCTTGGTCATTTTATTTATTTAGTTAGTTAGTTTGTTCGTTTATTTGCTTTTGGACATAACTAAGACAGGTATTAAAAGCTAGTCTCAAAGGTTAATGTTTACTTAGCTTTGGGGAAAACTGACACATAGTTGTAAAAAGGAGTAACATCATTTCATTTGTCCACTAGCAATGTATGGGTGTTTTAATTGCTTCACATTTCGCCAATGATTGATGTCAATCGTCTTCATATTAACCATTCTTTTTGTGTGACTTGGTAACATACTGTGATTATAAAATGCATTTTCTGTTGACAAATAAACTGATCATATTTTGTCCACATTTATAATATTTATTTTGGCTTCTGACTATGTATTGATGTTCTTGAAGTATTTTGGATATGAATCAGTTTCTATTCTGAATTGAATGGTGTGAATTATGCATTCATGTGTCATGGATATTTTTCTACTGTTTAACCTTTTTTACTCAGTTTGCCTTTTCTGTAAAGTCAAAATGTACATGTTTATTTGTTTAAAGTAATTGGTTCTAAGAAAACTTTCCTTACTGCAAAATCACTAAGATTATCTCCTTATTTTATCTTAGACTTTGTGTGTTTCTTGCTATATTTAGGACTATGATACATCCATTTTGTATGTGAAGTGATATAGGTGAAATTTTATTTACTCATTTTTTTTAGATATATTGAATTTTTCCAAAACCATTTGTTAAAAAAATTTCTATTAAATTAACTTGAGTCATAATTTCAAATCAATTGGCAATGTAAGGAAAAGTATTATATATATAGATAGATAGATAGATAGATATTTGAATTTATCAGTATGGATAACTAAAATATCTATATAAATTCTGAGTCTGCTTCCACTTTCTTCTTTCTTGATCATGGATCCTATTTTCTTGCTTCATTAAACGTCTTTTTTTTTCTTTTAATTTCATGTTAGATATTGTGGGGGAAAGTGTACAGAAACTGAAATTCCATTCATCTATTTGTCTACATTTAAAACAATACTATGTTTCTTATGATGACTATAGCTTTATATTTTTAAAAGGTATTATAATTTCTATTGCTGTTTATTTGCCTCTGTAGTTATTGACTTTCATCATATGTCTTTAGCTTGAAAATTTTCCTTTGGAATTACTTGTAGTGGAAATCTGTTGCACATAAATTCTCTAAACAATTGACTGAAAATGATTTGCATTGCCTTCATTTTTGAAGAATATTTTTTTTCTTATACAGAGTTTTAGATTGATTATTCTTTTTCTTTAAGCATGTTAAATCTATCTTGCAATAAATTTGGCCTCCTCTCTCTCTCTTTCCCTCACTCCCTTCCTCCTCTTTCTCTGCATTTAATATTTTTTTTCTTCTCTTTGGTTTTGGCAGGGTGACTATAATATACCAAGGTGTGCATCACTACCCTCTCCCCCTCCCCTTGGTCTTAATCTCTTTGAATATTTTTCCTCTTCCATTTTTTTTTCTTTCTTCTCTCTCTTGTAGATCCAACTGTAAATGTTTTACTGCATTCTATATTGCTCCATAGGTATTGAAGGTTCTGCTCATTTTATAGTTTTCTTCTATTCTTATATTAGTTTGCATTCTGGCATACTTATCTTTTCTCATGTTGGATTCAGTCTTTTATTGAGCTCTTCAAGTGAGATCTTCATTTTATATCATATTTTTTTCTAGCATTTCAATTTTATTCTATTTTAAACTTCTATCTCTCAGCTAAACACTTTCATAAGTTCATTAATATTTTCATGTTTATAATAGATCCTTTAATATCTTTATCAATTACTTTAAAGTCCCTCTTTGATAATCAGGGCATCTGTATCAGTTCTGGGTCTGTCTCTACTAACTTTCTTATTTCTTGACCATGGGTTTTCTTTTCATGCTTTATTCATTGTCACATAAATGTTATATTGCTAGAAAGACTGGAAAAACTATAGAGTTTTCAGTTAATAATGTATATGCCTACTAAAGGCAAGTCTTCTCTTTAAAGCTGCATGTTTGTAGCGCTAAGTCAATGTAGACTCTAGATGAGATGAATCGGCTTTTTGGCATATTTAATTTGGATTCATTTCATTATAAAGTTCAAATATTCTGAAGGAAAAATTGTAATTTTTTTTTAAATCTTGAGATGCAAATGTGAACAATATTCTGGAGACTTTATCTTTTTCAATTAACAACTCAGCCCTCAACTTTCTTAACTGTGGGGTATCTCTCTCTGTTTGTTAGCTTGACTACCAGCTTTCTGAATTTCTGCAAAATTCATTCTACTTTCCTGTTCCACCTATTACTTTCTTCATCTAAAGAAATCACTTCCTTACCTTAGTTGCAAAAAGGCTTCCCTGGGGACCAAGATGGACAAGAATCTGCCTGCAATGTAGGAGACCACGTTTCAGTCCCTGGGTTGGGAAGATCCTCTGGAGAAGGGAACGGCAACCCACTCCAGTATTTCTGTCTGGAGAATTCCATGGACAGAGGAGCCTGGTGGGCTACAGTTCACGGGGTCTCAAAGATTCAGACACGACTGAGTTGCAGGTATTTGATGAGTTCCCAAGGGGTGTGTGTGCGTGTGTGTGGCACGTCCATGCTCAGTCGTGTCCAACTCTGTCAATGGAATTTTTCAGGCAAGAATACTGGAGCGGGGTTGCCATTTCCTACTCCAAGTCTCTTGTGTCTCCTGCATTGGCAGGTGGGTTCTTTACCACTAACACCACCTGGGGTAATTCAGTGACTTGGTTCAGTGTCTCTCTGAGCATTTCTGTCCTGAATCCAACTTGAGAAGGCCTTTGACTCTCAAGGAGGAAAATTCATTTTGCCTGAGAGCAAACTCTGTCAGCTCTCTTACTGTTCATTCAGTGTTCATCATACTGTGTCATGCGCGTGAGAAGGTTTGTGAGAGAAATGTGCCAGGTAGATAAAAATTTTCACTGGTGCTGTGCAGGATACTAACCCATCACACTAAACAACACACAAATATAGAGATTCATTAGATGCTTGCTTTGTTTCTGTTTATGACAGATTTTTCTTCTTAACAGCTCTCTGACAAAAATGGAAGAAGCCATGCTTCTCTTTTCTCCAAGATAGGGCTTGTCACTTTCTATAATTTAGTTAATTTAGGTTTCTTTGTAACCTCTGCTCTCTGATTTTCTTAATCTCACATTTTGTAGTTTATCTGGCAAGTTTCTGTGATTTGAGAGATGACCATGTGCTCTTGTGACTGCCTTCAACTATGTAGTAGTGAAAGTTTAACCTCCAGATTTTTGTTTCCCCACTGATTTTTTATTTCAGCTTGTTTTAAAATGATAAACATTTTTTTTTCCTCTTCTTGTACTGTGAACTTGGTTTATCTGTATTGATTCTCAACAGCACTTAGGTTTCTACTTACCTTTGCTTCTTTGCTTTTTTGCCACACTAAGACTGACCCCATGAGTTCCTGTCCTGTTGGCTTATAGTTTTTCTTTCTGGGAACATTTTGAATGGTTTCTGAGATTTTCACTTGGACACATCATAGTTTTTATTCATGTTGTGCTTAGTATTATAAGTCTTTGTGAAGGTGAGCCCTAATACTACTCTGAGAAGCAAAATTAGTATTAGTCCATTAAATGTTCTTGAATTTTATTGCTTTTGGCCGTTTGATCTTATGCATTATATTTTCTTATCAAATCTAATCACATCCTTGATACTACATCTTCTAAGTGAGTAATTTTAGTTAAATTGAGCATCTCTTTTTACATTTCAAACATAGATCTCAAAATTAGATTTTTACTTTGGTCATTGTTCTAGCAAATAATCTATTTTTCTGCATGAGATATAAAACAAAATTATAGTATTGTTTTTAAAGCACTAAAAATGTAGTGACTATGTTACTTTGAAAATAAATCATGCAGAAAAATCACTAGCAAAATCATGTTTAAAGACAATGTGCTAAAAATGAAAGTTACATATGCCATATTTTTCTATTTTACCTAAGCCTAAACTAATCATTATATATCTGAAAAAAATTTTTAGATTCATGTTTTCAAAGTAATCAGTACTTTCATGACATGAGGAAAATTACAAAGACACTAAACATTCACAAATTTATTAAATTACAGTACATTTAATTTTGTGTATTTTGTGATTCTATATTGTATACTTTTCTACAAATTAAAAAAGATAAGTGCAATATTTTCCTCTGTTTAATCCCTCTTCCTTAGGTAATTCTCCAACTACACTGAACATTCATGCGCAACAATGACGGCTTTTTAAAAATCTGTATTCTTGGACTTCCCTGTCGGTCCAGTGGTTAAGAATCTGCCTGCCAATGAAGGAGACATGGGTTCCATCCCTGGTCTGGGAAGATCCTACATGCTGCTTGCAACTAAACCCGTGTGCCACCATTACTGAGCCCATGTGCTGCAACGACGGAAGCCCACACATCTAGAATCCATCCTCTGCAACAACAGAAGCCACCACAATGGGCACACAGAGTAGTGCCCGCTCCTTGTAACCAGAGAGAACCTGCATGCAGCAACAAAGACCCAGAGCAACCAAGAGTAAAGAAGTACAATCTACGAATTAGAATGATATAAATATGACTAGTTGTGTATATATTTTTCTACTGCTTGGGTATACCGGTATAAAAAAGAGATATAACAGTCATCAAGAGGCAAGGTTTTACTGGATACTATACCTATGGTTTTCCACGCATCTATCTGGTTTGGAGTTCGCTGAACTTGGGTATGCTGATTTTTTAATCACATTTACCAAATTTTCAGTCAATATTTCTTTGGTTATGTTTTCTATGATGTTTTCTCTCTCTCTTTTTCTGAGATTCCAATTAAATTTTTTGTTAACCTCCTTGTCACTCTGCCATCTGTTTTTGAAGTTCTGTCCCTTTGTTTTGAAGGTAACCAGGCCAGGTTTATCACAGCTATGAGATGGCATTGGAAGGAGCACTGTCGTGAGATTGAGACTATTCTTATGTCTGCGTTTGTACAAAGAGTACTACCAACATTTAACTAAGTTATGTGGGGTGTGTGTGTCTGTATTATTTCAATTTTGTTGATGTAGAATCTTAAAATAGTAGGAAACAAGTCCTTTGACAGAAAAATACGTGGCAAATATTTTCTCCCAGTCTGCACTTTATTTCCTTAACAGTATATTTTCAAAAAAAATCAGTGCATTTTATTTTTTTATTAAGTCCTATATGCCAACTTTTTCATTTATGTTCAGGGCTCATTCTGTCCTAACAGTGAAATTTTCATAGTTCAAGTTTGTCACTTTGCTTTTAAAACTTGCAATTGCCAGGGCAGATGTTCAGTACTGAGCTGTTCGTCACTGATGTCTGTTTCTTTACATCAGCATTGCAGATAGCAACAAACCACATAAAATGGTATGTAATTCTTTCCAGCTTCACCAGAAGCTCAGAAATGCTGTGTCTGACAGTATCGAGCATTGTGGCCTAAGGGAAGTGCTGAAATTGTTTGGCAAGTCTCATTTTCTATTTTGATGGTATTTTTATCTTGCTAAAATAAGCTGTACAAAGAGCGATTAGGCAGCAAGACTGTGGTTTTCTAATTGATGCCCTGGCCTTTAAATCTGCCTTCACATGAGCTGCAATATCCTAAAGCAACACTTTACTCAAGGGGCCATTAAGCAGAAATGCTCTTTCCTAATAAATGATGTCTTGCCCTTTCAATTTGTCTTTCTCAAGGTGGTTCTTTATTTAAGGGGTACCTTGATGAAGGAGAAATGAGGAGGAGTGGGGGAGACTGAAATGTATTCGTTACCATTATCTCATGCCTAATAACCCATGTTTTACATTTTATTCTTTAAAGTAGGTACTTAAAGAGGAATCCATTTTATCATGAGAAATCTCAGACCTATAATGTCTGCAGTCAATGGATTCTCCTATGTGTTTTTCTTTTCTAAAGAAGGATAAGTTGTATTATGCTTAGTGAGACTAGCCTCACAGAGGCCACTTAGTGAACTTGACACACATCGACTGGAGATTGTGGGCTATTGTTTGATATGGGCTTGAGGACTCTAAAGGTATGAATGTATAAATGTATGACAGTGAATCTGAGCTGACAGGAGAGAGAGACACACACACACACACACACACACACACACACACACACACACACAGAGAAGGAAAGAGAGAAGGAAACAGATTCTAGTGCATCGGGAAATAGCTACATTTCTCACGGCAGGGGACAAGGGCATGTTCCACAAAATACAAGTGGCACACACAGAAGAAAGAGCCTGCAATGAGTCATTTATTATCTGCCCCAAAGGACTGACTGCAGTGACATTTGTGATCCATTAGAAAATTTGAGAAAAGAAGAAAATGAAATCAAGGCAGAACCAAAGGAAGAGTAATATAGTAAACACATTACTCATTATCACAAGGAATGAAGTTGAATACTACAGATCAAGTCTTCTGAAGCACCTATAGAAGTTTCCCTCAAGAGAAAGACTCAGTTTTAAATACCTGCCTGGTCCAGAGAGGACAAATTCACGTATAAAGTTTCCTAATCAGATGTGAACCTCATATTCCCCTTTGGTTCTCTCTCCTACCATTTAGATACCACTGGTAGGATCACAAGCTTTGGTTAACTATGTGAAGGAAGAGAAGAAATAATAAGAGCAGGAAAGAGATAAACATCAAATATATCCTTATCCCTGAATGGATTACAGAAGTACCTGTATACCTATAACCTGTTTTAGCTGCCCTGTGTTACCTGTGAATATAGATTAAAACTGATGTAGATTTTGGACAGGACTCTTGCAATTACTGACTTGTGACTTAGAAGGGTGGTATCATTTCCAAAAAGTGACAGGAAAATCAAAGATCCATCTGATTTTTTACCTATTGGCAAAATGAGAACTGACCCAACAGAATAAGTGTACAAGGGGGAGGGTGCAGAATTGAAATTGCATTTTGCATATATGCCAAGAGTCCCACTGCTTCACCACAGGAAGTTAATACCTAATTTCCAAAGCCTCTATCTCTAGCACAGTGTTGAAGAGAAGAGGAGATAGCAGGTATCCATGAGTTCTTTCTGATAATTCCCAAAGGTCTTCTTAAGTTTACCCATTTTGCATATTTGTTATTGAATTTCCATATACTATACACTCTTCATGAGGTTTCTTAATAAAGTTCTTATCTATTTCCAGTTTGCTGAAGGATTCCTTTTCATTGCAAATATGAATTGAACTTAATTAAATGATTTTTCTACATATACCAAGAAGCTTTTATTTCCCTTTTAATATGTTAATGTGATGGATTTTTTAATTGCTGAGATAAATCCATTATGGTTTTAATAAATGACTAGAATTTTCTTTTACTGAAAAATTTATTAATTTTTATATTCTGTTCATGATTAAGTGTTTTCTTTTTGTATGTTTGCTATCAAGATTATGCTGACATTAGAGAGTAGAAATATAGATCAATGGAACAAAATAGAAAGCCCAGAGATAAATCCACGCATCTATGGACACCTTATCTTTGACAAAGGAGGCAAGAATATGCAATGGAGAAAAGACAATCTCTTTAACAAGTGGTGCTGGGAAAACTGGACAGCCACTTGTAAAAGAATGAAACTAGAACACTTTCTAACACCATACACAAAGATAAACTCAAAATGGATCAAAGATCTAAGCATAAGACCAGAAACTATAAAACTCCTAGAGGATAACATAGGCAAAACACTCTCTGACATAAATCAAAGCGGGATCCTACATGTCCCACCTCCCAGAATACTGGAAATAAAAGCACGAATAAACAAATGGGACCTAATTAAAATTAAAAGCTTCTGCACAACAAAGGAAACTATAAGCAAGGTGAAAAGACAGCCTTCAGAATGGGAGAAAATAATCGCCAATGAAGCAACGGACAAACAATTAATCTCAAAAATATACAAGCAACTCCTTCAGCTCCATTCTAGGAAAATAAACAACCCAATTAAAAAGTGGGCCTAAGAACTTCACAGATATTTCTCCAAAGAAGACATAAAAATGGCTAACAAACACATGAAAAGATGCTCAACATCACTCATTATCAGAGAAATGCAAATCAAAACCACAATGAGGTATCACTTTACACCAATCAGAATGGCTGCAATCCAAAAGTCTACAAGCAATAAATGCTGGAGAGGATGTGGAGAAAAGTACACTCTCTTACACTGTTGGTGGGAATGCAAGCTAGTACAGCCACTATGGAAAACAGTGTGGAGGTTCCTTAAAAACTGCAAATAGACCTGCCATATGACCCGGCAATCCCACTGCTGGGCATATACACCGAGGAAACCAGAACTGAAAGAGCCACATGTACCCCAATGTTCATCGCTGCACTGTTTACAATAGCCAGGACATGGAAGCAACCTAGATGCCCATCAACTGACGAATGGATAAGAAAGCTGTGGTACATATACACAATGGAATATTACTCAGCATTAAAAAAAAAATTCATTTGAATCAGTTCTACTCAGGTGGACGGAACTGGAGCCTATTCTCCAGAGTGAAGTAAGCCAGAAGGAAAAACAACAATATAGCATACTAACGCATATATATGGAATTTAGGAAGGCGGTAACGAGAACCCAGCATGTGAGACAGCAAAAGGAACGCAGATGCATAGAATAGACTCGTGGACTCTGTGGATGAGGGCAAGGGTGGGATGATATGGGAGAATGGCATTGAAACATGTTAATTATTATATGTCTAATCAATCGCCAGCCCAGGATTGATGCTCGGGGCTGGTGCATCGAGATTTCCCTGGGGGAAGGAGGAGGGAGGGAGGAGGGAGGGGGGTTCTGGAGGGGGAGCATATGTAAACCCATGGCGATATCATGGCATTGTATGGCAAAACTAATAAAAATAAATAAATTTTAAAAAAAGAGAATATAGTTTAGTAAGATATATAGCTATTATTATATAATATGCTGTATTTATGCATGTATTTAACATGTATATACAATTTGACATGTATATACAAACTTTGTATATAATTATTTACATATACATAACTTGTGTATGATTGTTTTGTGTATTGTACACACACACATATATACTTTTTAAATTTCAAGTTTTATGTACACCATTTCTTTTTTGTCATACTTTCTCTCTTGGTGCCCTTTTTATAGAATTTTATGCTGACAGATAAGTTACCTTAGCACTTTATGTTATTTCTATATTTTTATCCATCAGAAGTCTGTTTTTGATATAAATGTGATTGCAGGCTCTTATTCCTGAACATTTTCATATTTTTTCTTTATTCTTAATGTTATATATTTCATTATTATGATTATAGATATTGAACTATTTCCTTATCCTGATAAATATTTGATAGGCTTTTCGATTTCAAAATTCTAGTCTTCCCTTTTAGAAAATTCTCTTCACATAATGTTTCTACACTTCATCATCTTCTACTTTTCTGGACTTTTTCATTTAACCAGTGGTGGGCCTTTCAATCCATCTGTTTCTCAGAGATTCAAAATTTTTCTTTTATATTTTCCATTTATTTTTATCTTTACATGCTAGCTTCTGGGTTATTTCTTCAGTACATTTATCAATTCAGTAAATGCCCTCTTCATTTGTTCAGTCTGAAATAAGTCATATCTACTGAGAATATTCTTTCATTTAAATGAAAAAACATTTTTAAGTTTGAGATGTTTTATTTTCTTCTTTATTATAACAACTTGCTCTTATGTTACCAATATCTAAAACATATTTATTTTTGTTTATTATTATTCTAAATTTAATCCCTTTGAAAATTACTTTTTAAATTATTTTAAAGTATTTTACCTTCTGTATTTTATTTTAATCTTATGTATGGTAATTTGAATCTATTATTGTTAATATACAGCTATATTTCTTAATACATTTATATTTGTTATTATGAGATTTTGTCATATGTTTCTTTAATTTAAATGTAAGCTCAGGTTAGACAGGAGGTACTTTTGTTTATTTGCTTGATTTTTCTCTTTCTTAATTCATTCCATATATTCTAACAAGTTTGTATTGCTCTCCACTAGTGTCTTGGCTGATATCCCAGAAATATGAATCTTAGATTGATTATTTGGATTTTTGTCCACTGTTGAATCACTGATAACGCAATATTTACTCCATAACTGGAGAAAAGTGTGTTCAGTTTTATGGTCACTGGCTATGTATGTGTTATCCACTTCCCTACACCTGAGAATTATTTTTACACCATTGATCCCAATCATGGTTAGTTGTAGCTTTTCAAAATATTGTTTTAGGAGCAAAGAATGTCACTTCAGTATTTCAGTTACAGCAAGGAGTCATCTCTAGCTCCCAAGCAAGGATGGAGCACTTTGGGGATGCTGAATATCTGGCTAACACTTTGTTTCCATGGTTCTCCCCCTTGGTTTAAAATAGAAATATCTGGAGATCTTTTTTAAAAACTGATGCTCAAACCACACACATTCCTTTTTCAACTTCTTATTTAAACTGATCTAGAGTAGGGAATTATCAAGGATATTTGAATCTATTGGCAATTCCTAACATGCAGCCAGGATGGAAAACACTGGCCAAAGTAGCATTTGGAGCACAAGTCTTAACTCAAGCGTCACCCATTGCTTTGTATTTCACTTTGGTTTCTGCTCCATAGAGGTGTTTACAGTTACAAACTGTCCAATAAATTGTTCTTTAGTGAATGATGAAGACACAAGCTGTTCATTAAATACTTGCACTTGATTGTCAGGGAATAAAGAAAGCTGGGCCATTCTCACACTCCCTTCCAAAAATATTCCTAAGTTTCTCATTAATGTGACATTACTTATTGACTGTCAAATGTGTGCTAAGAACTATATTAAGACTAATAAAACTGGATAAACTTTAGAAAAAGAGAAAGATAGGCAAATAGGCCAACACAATAAAGTTGAATAAATACTTGAACACTAGAAGCTGTAACAAGAACAGTGTAAGTGCTTTGCTGATCATGACTTAAGAAAAAACTGGTGGAGGAATGTTATTCAGTCATAAAATGAAGGAAATCATGTCATATGCAACAACTTTGATGAACCTTGGAGACTTGGTTCCACTTCTCTGAGATATCTAAAGTATATCTTACAAGTTAGAAGCAGAGAGTAGAACAGTGGTTGCCAGGCTCTAGGGATAAGAAGACATGGAGAGCTGCTGTTCAATACACACAGAGTTTTGCAATCATGCAAGAGGCAGATGGTCTAGAGCTCTGCTATACAACATTGAGTTTGCAGTTAACAACACTCTACTGCACACTTGAACATCTGTGAAGAGGTCTTGTCTCATATGATCTGTTTATTATAAAAAAGGAACAAATTGAAGACAAGGAGGTAGCCAAGGGAAAAGTCGCAGGCAAGACAAATTCATGGAAAGAAAGTAATGATAACAAAGAATTGAATCTCAAGAGAGTGCTGGGAAAATCCAGGTATTTTAGTTCAATTTGGTTGGAGCTTAGAATGAAGACTCTGGATGACACAAGTGGGCGCCTTCAACCTCAATAAAAAATTCAGGTTGTGCCCATAAATACCAAGCATTTAGAGGAAATGTCAATATAGTTAATATTTGGAACACTGGTTTTCAACATCCTTTTGTTAGTAGAGACATTTATTTCCAGTAAAATCTAACATGAAATTACAATGTATAAAACAGATCAAATTAAATGTGCTCTGCTTTAAACTGAAAAGTACTGCCACTGATCCCTTCCAGCCCAAACCCTCCTCCAAGGCTACACCAAGGAAGTTCCATGTGCACAGGAAAAGAAGATTGAAAGAAAGAAAGAAAGTGAAGTCGCTCAGTCATGTCCGACTGTTTGCGGCCCCATGGACTGTAGCCCACCAGGCTCCTCAGTCCATGAGATTTTCCAGACAAGTGTACTGGAGTGGATTGCTATTTCCTTCTCCAGGAGATCTTCCCAACCCAGGGATAGAACCTAGGTCTCCTGTATTGTAGGCAGACACTTTACCATTGGGCCACTAAGGAAGTCTCTGACAAATAGAAACCTTAAGCTGATAATTTTATCTAACTTTTAATTAGAGTAAGTTTTGTTTGATTATCTGTAAATCTCCAAATTATCAGCCAACACTACCTTACACATCTCTACTACCTTCTGACCCAAGGTTGGTGGTAACTGATGCACGATAAAGTAATTACTATAAAATGTTTTTTAACATTTAGCATAACATTGACCTTGCTAGTGGTTAATTACATTATTTAAAATGTCTTAATCTGAATTATGAGGATAATTATTCCCTAGTTTATTTATAAATGCTTATATTTTTATAGATTGCATACTACTTGTCCCCCCAAAAATATCCCTCATAGTATTATTTACAAGATTATCATAATACTTTTCCTAAACATTTTATTTTTAGGAACATTTGATCAATATATATATAAAATATAAATATAATATGTATATATATATATATGCAAATGTATGGTACATGATTTTAAAAGCCAAATATGTATATATAACCTTTAATAATAGTAGTGTGTATATAAATGCATATTATAGATAGATATATCCACATATATATTGTAGATATGGCATATAATTATATGTGATTAGTGTATTTAGCTTCATTGCACTTTTGAAGTTAATTGTACATCTATTTTAAATGTATACAATATTTTATTATGTCTTGTTGATACAGTTATAGGCATGTCAGAGGGCTGCATATAAAGTTAATAAGAAACTATTTTCTATATGGAAAGAAAAAGGATAAACAGCATAAATAGACTTTTAGGGGAATATGTTCACTGCATATGTGTTTGCTGTGGGTATGAATTTAAAAATCTCAGTTATTTTCTGAAAATTGGGTTAATTACACATACATTTTAAATAATTAAAAGAAAATGTTATTGGGTCAAGTTGGCATAGGTTTTCTCTCAAAGTAAAATATTTTGTCTATAATGGATGTCAGATATTTGATTCTAGATAATTTAGAACAGCTATCACCTAAATCCATTGTCACAAACATTCTGAAATTTCTGAAAGAGAGAGAGCCATTGGGAGAGACAGAGAAGAAGAAAGAAGAGGAGGAGGAGAGGGAGGGAAGGAGAGAGAGAGGGAACGAGGAAAAGAGGAAAGAAGGATGAGATAATTACTTAGCTTCTTAAACCAAAACAACAAAAAGCTTCTTTGTTGTTGCTCTCACTGTATAAGGCAGTTTTAATACATAAACTAAACAATTAAAACACTTTTATGAATATCCCTTGGCTCACCTCGTGGCTCAGTAGTAACAAATCCACCTACCAAGCAGGAGCATGAGTTCAAGCCCTGGGATGGGAAGATTTCCTGGAGGAGGAAATGGCAACCTACTCCAGTATTCTTGCCAGGGAAATCCCATGGACAGAGGAGCCTGGTGGGCTACAATCCATGGAGTCACAGGAGTCAGACATGACTTAGTGACTAAACAACAATGAATATCCCCAGAGAAACAAAATCTCAAGCCTAATCTGTCAGAAATAATAAAAATAGAACTTTGTCATTGAGTCAGCAAAGGCCCCAAAGGAAGTGAGAGCAACTTACGAATGTACTGCTCTCGGCTGAGAACATTTGTGCTGATGCTAATAACTGCCTTGAACACGGGCAAGACTGGCTGGTAAAAGACTGCTAGGAAGGCTCCAAGACTGTGTCTATACAGGCTTCTGGAATCTGACATGGCTGAATGGCTTGCTTCTTCCAATTTGCTACAGGCCTTTGACGTGACTGAACAGCAGTGGAGTCCCAGAATATGCGTTCTGACTCTTATTTGATCATAGGATCATATGGAGCACAAGGCTCTTCACTGTTTTCCTTACTCAGAAATTACACTGTGATTTAGATTTTTTTACCAAGATAAGTGCTCCCACCTTGGGCATTCTATTTTAATTTATTTTGAAAAGCAAATTCTCCAACAAGGTAATGTGTCCAAAACATGTGTATGCAGAGTTGTGGAGGGCTTAGTTGTTACAGTATAAAAAAGGAAGAGCAGGCAAACGAAGTAAATTTGTCCTTTACTTGCATTTATATGAGTAAATATTGATGTGGGTAAATAGACTTAGTGTGTAGGTGTGTGTGTGTGTGTTTGTGTATGTGTGTGTGTTACTTGTGTGTTGCTAATTTTTATTTGTCTATAGGAAAAATAAAAGAATCTTCATACGTGATTAAAAATCATATATACTGTAAAGACCCCTATGCTGTTCAAGAGGCTTGCCCTATACTCCTTATCTATTCATAATCAATTAGGATTTATCTGATAGGATTAGGATAATAATAGATCTTGGACCTGACCCAAGATCTTTTATTACAGGCTATAAAGTAGATTTACACTAATTGCCCAACAATTCTGTAACTCTGAATGGAGAGCTAAAAGTAAAAATATAAGGCCCCACTGTGGGCCTCTGGATAGGAATTGTTCAGGTCCACAGATACTTATGAAATATAGAAGATCTCAGATAAATCATACAGCTCTATTGAATTTATTTGCTATTCTATAAAATAACGATGCAAAATATGCCTCAAGGATTGAGGTATATAGCTCATATAATTATGGCAGTGGCTAGACATGGAGTACTAGCATCAAAATGCCCACAAGCATTGTGGCTACTATCTCTCCATCTGGTATAAGCTTTGGGGTGGAATTTTACAAGATTTCTTAAAATTAGACCACAATACTACAATGTAGAAAACTTCTTCCTCTCCTTAACCACAAAGCTGGCTTTGATCACTTTGGTGATATGAAAGACTAACAAAATAGAATTAAATCACAATGTGCTCATTATATCTCTTCCTATAGACCAGGAACCAAGCTTTACCTGTACCAACTAAACTTATCCTCATATCAGCGTTTAATATAGTTATGATCATTTTATTCCCATTTTACAGATGGATATACTGCAACAAAAAGATATTTAACTTTCCCAAAGACCTCCACTAGCAAATAAGGGGATAGGAATTAATATTCAGGTAGTCTAACTCATAGTAATCAAGGTCTGAGAGGATGGAATAATATTCAGTTCAACCTCATGCATTGTTATTATTTTTTAACTTGTATATGCCTCTTCCTTGTAAGTTGTTTGCTTTTGGTAATCATCTTGACATGCAACCTGTCACACAATTTACTTCAGTAGCTGCCTATGTGATTTATTTCTTCACCTTCATTGTCCCTCCCACAATCAATTTCACACAAAGCAACCAAGTTGGTGTTTTAAGAATCCAGTCCACTCTGCTCCAAAACCATTCAGATTTTTAGTCTTTCAAATCACTTTGAAGGTTTTTATCTTGTACTCAGAGCACACCCATATGTACTCATCCTATATTTTCCCTTCTATAAATCCACCAAATTGTAATTCTCAAATTTAAGTGCTTAGCAGCTCCTGAAAAAGCCTTGACCTTTCACATATCGTGTCTCTGATCATGCTATAGAGTTAAATTCATTTTTCATACCCTGTTTCTGCCACTTGGCCACTATCTCTGATTCAGGATAGAATTTGAATGTAATTGTAACCATCATTTTCCCCTGATTCCCCCAGCCTAGAAGTCGTTTCCTCATCTCTGAGGAAATGTTGGCACAGAATTTGTCCTTTTATAGTGTGCTTATAATATGTCAATAAGGTATGTGTGTGCATGTGCTTGCGTCCATGTTCCAGTGAGTTGTTTCTATCCTATGCATTTTTGTACCATTTTTGGTGCATATCAATGTATTTGTATCAACTAACTACCAATAAATGTTTTATATGAATTGATGAGTGAATAACAGTATCAACTGTTGGCTATCTGATGGCTTTCTGCTGAGAAAATTTGATTATCCATTTTACTGATCTCATAAGGATCTGTTAGCACATTGTAAAGGTATTTAAAAGGTTAAAAAAAAAAAAAAGAGGAAAAGAGACCTTGGAAAGCAAAGTAAATTGAAGTGACATCATTGACTGTTACTACAGAAGCCACATATTTGCAGAGACATATCCTTACCTGAGTTTCTACCAAAACGTGATCAATATATTAACAGACTTTAATAAAAACAGTCACCAACAGTTAGAAATCAATTCTAACACTGAAGGCAAAACTGCCAGGCATAATCCATAAAGTCACTGAGCTTTAGATTAATTCAGTCACTTGACAAACACTTGTTCCATTTCCAGAAAGTGAAATCCAGAATTCTGTGTCCTCTGAGAAAGTCAAGATCTGAGAGTAATTAAGGATCTAGTAATTTATTTAGAAAGGCATATTGTAAGTGTCTGTTATGAAGCATGCATAAATGCATTTATCTTTGTGTCCACAAAACATTTGTAATCAAAAATTTTGTTCAAATACTATAATGTAAATAAACACCCACCCCATTGCATGCAGATGAGATGAGAACACCTGAGGCAGACAAAGGGGAACCCAAGAGGCAGTCCCTCCATGGCACCTGACTCCTCTGTTGGTGTGTTCTGAGCCCTTCATGACAGACACTTTGTCTAAGGATGACAGCATTTCATCACCTTCAAGAGATTAAAGCTCCCTTTCAAATACCGGTTCCAACACTGTTCAAATGTGTCAGCAGAGTAGAAAATTCAATAAAGATCCCTGAGGGTAAGATGCCAATTAGGTATAAAGATGCCAAGTTTGGCCCGGGAACAATGAGGAGGCCACAGAGACTATTCAAATGGCACAGGTTTCCAAGCACTCGTTTATTCTCTAGTCTTATTGACCTTGGGGCATTTTTCCATTTCTTTGTTCTTTTTTGAAGGGGTGGGGTGGTGGAGATGGGTTCACTGGGGAGGCATAACTCATCCTGGGTCACAGAATGAAGTTATTCAGACAACTGATAGTATTGCTTTTATTGAGTAATGTGTCAAAATCATAATCAGGCTGAAAAAACCTATTTCTACTTATTTTACTTGGGTGTTAAACTGAAGAATTTACAATCGAAACTGTCTATTAAGCTTTTTTCGTAAAACAGTGGGGGAATTTCAGCCTATTACCACAGCTCAACAAAAGAAATATATAAAATGTGTTTGTGTTTGTGTGTATATGGGGGAAGTAATTTAAAAATAATTACCTTTTAATTTTTAATTAGCACTTAAATTTTGATTAATTATAAAGTAATAGCAGCTATGTTTTGATCTAATTTAATAGATATAAACAGCACTGAGGCAGATATACAAGGGAAGGGAATCAATGACAGGTGAGTTCTCATGGAAAGGAAGAAGGAAAATCTTCATGTGGAAGAGCAAAGCAAAGCACCCGAAAAACCCAGGTTACGCTCAGACAGTTCTGAGCAAAGTTGGGGTAGAGGAAGTGAAGTAAAGATACAGAAGACCAGTATCATGTTTTCCCCAACTGAAAGTAATCAAGACAGAAACACACACATGTCTTGTAGTGTAAAATGAAGGTAAATAGCCCTGAACAAGCCCTTCTTTCCAGGCTGAAACTATGGACTGAGTCTTTACATGTATTATCTTAATAATATATGTAAAATAATAACATGTAAAGACCCTGGGGCAGCAATGAGATCAAACCAGTCAATCCTAAAGGAAATCAACTCTGAATATTCATTGGAAGGACTGATGCTGAAGTTTAAGCTCCATTACTTTGTCTACCTGATTCAAAAAGCTGACTCACTGGAAAAGACCCTGATGCTGGGAAAGACTGAGGGAAGGAGGAGAAGGGGGTGACAGAGAATGAGATGGTTGGATAGCATCATGGACTCAATGGACATGAGCAAACTCTCAGAGATAGTGAAGGACAGAGAAGTCAGGTGTGCTGCAGTCCATGAGGCCTCAAAGAATGGGACATGACACAGAGTACATCATGAGAAACACTGGGCTGGAAGAAGCACAAGCTAGAATCAAGATTTCCAGGAGAAATGTCAATAACCTCAGATATACAGAGGATACCACCCTTAAGGCAGAAAGTGAAGAGGAACTAAAAAGCCTCTTGATGAAAGTGAAAGAGGAGAGTGAAAATGTTGGCTTAAAGCTCAACATTCAGAAAACTAAGATTATGGCATCTGATCCCATCACTTTATGGCAAGTAGATGGGGAAACAGTGGAAATACTGTCAGACTTTATTTTTTTGGCCTCCAAAATCGCTGTAAGTGTTGATTGCAGCCATGAAATTAACAGACACTTGCTCCTTGGAAGGAAGGTTATGTCCAACCTAGACAGCATATTGGAAAGCAGAGACATTACTTTGCCAACAAAGGTCTGTCTAGTCAAGGCTATGGTTTTTCCAGTGGTCATATATGGATGTGAGAGTTGGACGGTGAAGAAAGCTGAGCACCAAAGAACTGATGCCTCTGAACTGTGGTGTTGGAGAAGACTCTTGAGAGTCCCTTGGACTGCAAGGAGATCCAACCAGTCCATCCTAAAGGAGATCAGTCCTGGGTGTTCACTGGAAGGACTGATGTTGAAGCTGAAACCCCAATACTTTGGCCACCTCATGTGAAGAGTTGACTCCTTTGAAAAGACCCTAATGCTGGGAAGGATTGGGGGCAGGAGGAGAAGGGGATGACAGAGGATGAGATGGATGGATGGCATCATCGACTCTATGGACATGGGTTTGGGTAGACTTTGGGAGTTGGTGATGGACAGAGAGGCCTGGTGTGAGGGGATTCATGGGGTCGCAAAGAGTCAGACACGACTGAGTGACTGAACTGAACTGAACAACTGAACAATAACAACAACAACAAATCTTACTTAATACACAAACACAGTGAGAGATAGTATTCTAATTCCCATTTTGCAGGTACTCTGGAACATTAAAAAAAAAATTCCCAAATTCATATAGTTTTTCAAATAGCAAGACAGCTAAAATTCTAAATGGAAAGATCACACACACACAAAATTTGTAGAATGGGACAAATATTACTTGACAGAATCAAAATTTAGCTAATTTATATCAGATTGATACTATGTGTTTTGTAAATTAAAATGGAGTTTAATCAATATTAATTAACTAAATATCAATTCATTATATTCCAGAAAATTTCATAAGAATTGGAGGAGGAAGTTGTTAGTAGGACATCATATAAAAAGATAAAAATGGTTTTAATTGTCAGGTGCACAAATGGATTCAAGTGTGTAGTATGACTACTGACACATTGAAATTTTGGCTGCATGATACAAAAAACAACATCTGAAACAAAGGAAGAATTAATCTGTTCTAAACTTAATAAATTAATTGTAACATAATATGCTCTGTAAAGTTCTATTTGGCATAGTCATTAACAGAGAGAGAAAAACTGAGAACAGTCTAAGGTGAGAAATGGAATATTGACAGTCTACACACTCCGTAGGACTTCCCTGGTGGCTCAGACGGTAAAGCGCCTGCCTGCAATCTGGGAGACCCGGGTTCAATACCTGGGTCGGGAAGATCTCCTGGAGAAGGCAATGGCACCCCACTCCAGTATTCCTGCCTGGAAAATCCCATGGACAGAGGAGCTTGGTAGACTACAGTCCATGGGGTCGCACAGAGTCGGACACGACTGAACGACTTCACTTTCACTTTGACTTTTCCAACACTCTGTAAGGATGAGCTGTTAGACCATAAAAAAGGAAGTCAAGATAATGTGATAATTCTGTATTTGAAAGATTATCACATAGATAATTACTCAGGGAAATGTTTTTTGTCCACGTAAAAGAAAAACCCTTACTTCAAATTGTTGTTGTTATTGTTATTTAGTCAGTAAGGTGTGTCCAATTCTTTTATGAATCCATGGACTATAGCCACCAGGCTCTTCTGTCCATGGGGTTTCCCAGGCAAGAATACTGGAGTGGGTTGCTATTTCCTTCTCCAGGGAATCTTGCTGATCCAGGGATTGAACCCATGTCTCCTGCATTGGTAGGCGGATTCTTCATGACTGAGTCACCAAGGAAGCCCACTCCAAATTATTGTAGGTTAGAAACTGCAGAATAAATACGTGTAATCCAAATAACTGAAACATATATATGAATCTGGAGGAAAATAGTTTCTTAAAATACACATAAAAGCACTACACATAAAAGAATAATATATTTGATGGCATAAAATTAAAGTTAATTAATACTAAAATTTCTATAGTCAAATTGCAAACAAGTGACAGATGGTGAGACTTCATTTATATTTCTCATCCCCAAGAAAGGATAAGTATCCAAATGCAAAAATTGCCTTCCTTGAATCAGTAAGAAACTATTCCACAACTTAATATCAGCAATGTATATGAAATAGTGTTTTACATAAAAGGAGAGTCATTTAGAAAATAAACAATAAAAAGATGTTAACTTCACTATTAATCAGACAAGCAATAGAGAGATGTTTTACTGCATCCATAAGGATGAAAAATTTGCAAATTACCAGTTATTGTTGACAATGTGAGATAAGAGGAACTCAAATGCCGCTGAGGGAAATACAGTTTACTTCAGAAATTTTATAGGGACCTTCACAATTTCAAGGAAATTGAGAATACTTCTATCAGCCCAGCAATTTCACATGCATAAGATTTGAAAACTTATATTCCTAGTATCATTGTTAGTTTGAGACATAATGGTAAATACCTAAGTGCACATTTATTATGAAATAATATGTTATAAACACATAGTACACTACTAGGTCAGAGATAAAGTGAATAAATGAACTAGACCAAAATCGGGTCAGCACTGATGAATACCAAAACACAAACAATCTAGAGTTGCAAAAATATACTTACGAGGTGGGAGGATTCACATCAAAAAACAAAGTAAAACTAGGCTGTGGATTTGTATGTGTTAAAGTATACAAACATAGGCCAAAATAATACACATCACATTTATAGTAATCTTTTCCTCTGAAAAGTAAGTGAAGGAAATAGGCTGGGGAAGACTCTAAGGAAAATTTCACTTTTTATATTGTCTTGTTTGTGTTAAAATTAATTTGAAGTGAATATAGCACTTTAACATTAGCTGATTCGGAGTGATGAAGACAAGGATGTTTACCATATTATTTTCTTGACTCACTTTTGTTATTTAATTGTGTTCTATAATCAAAAAGAAATAATTTGGAAGTGGTCTGTCTAGTCTTGAAGAAATGATGGGATTTAATAGCTTTCAGGCCAAAATTTCTTAACTATTAAAAGAATGGCAAAAAAAGATCATGAATCCTTAGCCTGAAATTTTTCAATGCAAGTTTCAGTAAGAACTTTCCATAAAAAGTCGTGGAATTGGATGGTAGGTTATACTAGATAAATATTGAGGTCCCTACTAACTTTAAGAAAATGGATTCTAAAATATCTTCTTAAATGAACTCATCGTTGCTTATTTTTATCATCCAGCATTAATATAGATAATATTCAACTAAAATTTTCATTTTTTAAATTAAATTTGTATATCAATATAAAAGAAACATGAAACTTCAAATTTTGAACAACTACAAACTTTTTATGTTCAGCCACACCGTGACTTAGATTCAGCTTCATCAACTGCCTCTGAATTTATGGGTCTCAAGGAGGAAATGGTATTGTGGCAGAATTGAGAAATTTGTATTTCAGCACTTAAATATGGGCAAGCAATCAGACTCAGGATTACTTGTCTGTCACTCTTCACTGATTTTATTTGCCTTTTCCTACTCTGAGCCTTTTCAATTCCCCTCTGAACATCTTTGGGAAGCATTACTGTGGCATTCAGTCAACCAGGAGAGCTTAACTAAAAAAGAGTTGGCCAGTTTTAGTCATAGAGACGAAAAGCAGGGAGCTGCAACAATGCTTATGATGTGAACAGTCTGGAGTGAGGCACTCCCTTGGATTCATTTCTCAGATGGCCCATGGGGAGCGGTGGGATTTTATATGCCTGGAGAAAGGGAGCGAATGTCAGTTCAGCTGCCAGGCAAAATGTAACAAAAGGGAGAAAAGGCCATTTGAGGTGTTCTTTAAAATCTTTGAGTGTCTTTTACCCTTTTCATTCCAACTGCGGCTTGTACAAGCTTTGTCAACACACAGCCTACGTGGGAAGAAAGGAACAAAGAACAAATCAGGGAATGTACTTGCTAAAGAGCTGCATTCAAGCCCCTGGCCATGGAAAGCAGGGCAAAAGGGTCAGATGTCCGATGCTGCATCAGCACTCAGCTGGAGGGAAAGCACAGAAGAGGTGGAGGGAACGACCCCTTTCCTTCTCAGGGCCACTGACACATGTCCTTGGAAAGACTCACGTAGAGTGTTTTACCTCCTCAATGAGGCAGAGACAGGACACATGCTACCCGCCCATCTTTAATTCATTTGATGTGAAAACCGTCTGGCTGTAAAATAGAGTGAGAGAACAAAACCCTAGAATCAACAAAATAAGTCTCCTTAGAGGAAAAAAAAAGTAGTGGATGCATTCTCTGTTTTTATATATCTTTGCGTTGGTCACCAAATATCAGGCCGAGTATTTGTTCAGTAAGATGGATTCGTTATGTTTGCATTTTATTATATAGAAACATTCCTAGAGTTTGTGAGAATACAATGATACCTATGGTTTGTGTAGGGCTTTATTATCACATTTCCAAGAATCTGGATATATTGGAAAATGTAGGTAATACTTCCATTTTTCAGAAGACTTTGAGATACTTGCATAAGAAGTACTATTCCCATCGCCCAAATGTTTGTGTCCCGACTAAATTCATATATTGAAGCCTTAATTCCTAATGTGATGGTGCTTTAAAGTAGAGTCTTTGCGGGGTAATTAGGTCATTAGTGTGGAGGCCAAATAATGGAATCAGTGCTTGCTATGGTCTGAACGTTTGTGTTCCTCCCAAGTTTGCACGTTGAAATTGTAACTCCCAAAGTATTATTACTAAGCGGGGCCTACGGGGACGTGCTTAAGCCATGAAGGAGGGGCTCTCATGAAGGGGATGAAAGTGAAGTCGCTCAGTCGTGTCCGACTCTTTGCGACCCTGTGGACTGTAGCCCACCAGGCTCTTCTCTCCACGGGATTCTCCAGGCAAGAATACTGGAGTGGGTTGCCATTTCCTTCTCCAGGGGATCTTCCTGACCAGGGATCGATACTGGGTCTCCCGCATTGCAGGCAGACGCTTTAACCTCTGAGCCACCGGAGAAGCCCGTGAAGGGGATTGCTGCTGCTGCTGCTGCGTCGCTTCAGTCGTGTCCGACTCTGTGCGACCCCATAGACGGCAGCCCACCAGGCTCCGCCGTCCCGGGATTCTCCAGGCAAGAGCCCTGGAGTGGGTTGCCATTGCCTTCTCCAATGCAGGAAAGTGAAAAGTGAAAGTGAAGTCGCTCAGTGTGTCCTACTCTTCACGACCCCATGGACTGCAGCCCACCAGGCTCCTCCGTCCATGGGATTTTCCAGGCAGGAGTGCTGGAGTGGGGTGCCATTGCCTTCTCCGATGAAGGGGATTAGTGCCTTACAAAAGACTCCAGAGACATACACGACACCTTCTACCATGTGAGGACATAGGGAGAAGGTGCATGTGTGCTAAGTGGCGTCCTACTCTTGGAGACCCCATGGACTGCAGACCACCAGGCTCCTCTGCCCACTGAATTTTTCCAGGCAAGAATATTGGAGTTGGTTGCCATTTCCTCCTGCAGGGGATCTTTCTGACCCAGGGCTTGAACTTGCATCTCCTGCATCTATCTTCTGTACTGCAGGCGGATTCTTTACCACTGATCCATGGAGGCCTCTGCAAATCAGTAAGAAGGTTCCCATCAGGAACCTAACTTGTCAGCACCTTAATCTTGGACTTTCCAGACTCCAGAACTGTAAGAAATAAACGACTGTTGCTTTAGCCACCCAGTTGCCAGTATTCTTTCATACCTGCCTGAACTAACTAGGATTACAAGGTCAACAAGCTAATTAGTAGCAAAGTCTGATCTAGAATTCAGACTCTAGTCAAATATTTTTTTTGGTTATTTTATTATACTTAAATATTATTACTAATTTAAATGTTAAGCATTTATAATATGTCATAAAGAAATATTTATAAGGAATGGATAGATAATATAAATATTTTCATTGACTATGCACAGAGGAATGAAGACTTATTATATTTGAACATCTAGAGACTGTGGGCATCATATAACTCTTTCAAAACATTGCTTAAAATGCATGAGTTAAACAAATCATATTTACATATACATACATTCATATATATGATGCTTCTTATATAGTAAGCTGAATAATATATGATTGTCATTATGATTTATATTTGCCCTTGATATTTTGTGGGAAATTAGACCTAAATCTGTAATGGGCAAAAACAGAGAAATATTATCATTAACAACAGCAAAAATATATCATGAACTTATATATACCATAACTAATTTTTGTTGAAAAGATATGAAGTCTCTTCATATTAAAATAACTTAGACATTTTTAACTGAATGAACATTTTTGAAACAAATCCTTGTATGCTTCTCTTGTAGGCAAGATGATCTAGGTAGGTATGCACAGAACAATGAAAAGAATGGAGACAAACTAGGAAAAAAGTGAGTGTGGTTAGTATTTAGAAATGCCAGCCTCAGGGTTCCTAAATATGTAATGATCTTATTTTCCAAATTGGTACATATTTGAAAGTGAAGGGGGAGCTCTTAATAAGTATTTTGGAATCATGGATATGACCTGAGAAGTATGATTCATGTCAAAATAGACCATTAATACTGTTGAGATGGAAACAGTTTTCCATTTAAAGCCAGGGGCTGGCAATGTGAAAACAGTCCTTTCTGACTCGATACTAGACTAATAGGTCACACAGAATTTCTTTAGCAAGAATTAAAGCATTGAATGACATCTTTATTTTTATTGTAATGATTTCACTCGTTAGTAGACTAAAAAAAAATACTATGCTTAATTTTTTCAAGATGCATCAAAATCAATTCTTGAATATAATATGAAAATACAAAGATTTCTCCCAGTTTATTTTCTTAGATACCTGAAGTTCTTTATTATTCTCTTTATCAAGTGTCCATTGTCACTTTGACAACCTATAAAAGTTCTACATTAGTCCTTTTTAGCCTCAAATCATTTCTGTCTCCATTTTGTACAATTTTTGATTCAGTGAGAAAAGCATTACTTACCTTTTGGAGAACTTGAGCTACTATGTTTTCCAGATGCCTTATTACATTGTTTGTGAACAAGTTTCAATTTATCACCTGAACACAGTCTACCAACACAATGCAAGGTCAAAACTTCTCTAATTTTCCATGTTCAACCTACATATAATTTCACTAAAAATATATAAAATACCAACATTCTGTTATCCTAATGAAACTGATGGCTATTACTCAGAATGAAAGCTGGATTATGTTTTCTGCAGTAGTAATTCATATTTTTGAAGAATGTATCATTTCACAGTGAAAAAAATCCTATTATTTTAATTTGCAACATTCCAAGGCAACACATTGTTGAGACATATTGAGATAGAATATGCTCTTCAGTTTACATCGATAAATTTGACTTAAACAATCATTTTATTTCTGTTTTCATAAGCTATGACATCACATGTAGTGTCCATATTCACAACAGCCTAAACATCTTATTTCTTTATAAAGACATCATTTCATACTATTTAGGTACATGTTAAAAATGAAACTCCTTAATCTATGTCTGGTTTATGGCCATTTTGTCAGTATGGGGAAAAAACAAGTTGAAGGCAACAATTTTCATTTTACTTTCTTTGATTTCACTTTTTTTTCCAACAGGAAGTTATCCGAGTTATTCCCTCTTGCTAACATATTTCTTCATCAACTCTAATTGCAAACCATTAAATTAGATTGCCTTCTTTAAATCTTTGCTGTCTTCAATTCTCTTATGAATAGTAATATTATAAAATTCCAGATTTGAAATATATATATATATGTATGTATCATTCTTAGCACTGAGGGGAAAAAAAATCACGTTTAATAGAATGGCTTTTTATCATAAGGCACCTTAACATGTGCAATTATGATAATTTGAAGACTGTACACTTGCATAGAAATGGAAAATGTTTTCATTAAGGAAGAAAAGCTATCATATTAAATCAGATGGCATTTTCAAATGCAGCCTTCTTAAGTCCTTATAGAGACTTCAGATTTAGAGAAGCCTTCAGGCAAAAATGCTACAAAACAAATAGTATCACTTAAAAGGCCAATTTATTTTCCAATATAAAGTTTATAGAGATAGATTTCAAAAGTAGGTAGTAGAATCATCATGAATAGATTGTATCATCTGTAAAATAATTTACATTATGACAATTGTAGTCTAAATTTTAAAAAGAGGGAAGAGTAAGCAGTATTAGAAAATCTTGTACCCAGGGTCGATTCTGTTTCTATTTTGATTTATTGCATGATAAGAAATTGGCAATGGCTACTGAATGGGAAAAATATGTACTCTGTTATTTTAATCTGTAGTATGTTCCCCTGATAGAACTAACACCTGAGCATTTACTATGAAAGAAAAAAAAGAAAGCGAAGTTGCTCAGTCATGTCTGACTCTGCAACCCCAGGGACCATAGCATACCAGGCTCCTCTGTCAATGAGATTTTTCAGGCAAGAGTACTAGAGTGGTTTACCGTTTCCTTCTCCAGGGGATCTTCCCAACCCAGGGATTGAACCTGTATCTCCCACATTGTAGGTAGACACTTTATCACCTGAACCACCAAAACAGCTGGAAATAGTACATACTATTTTTTTCATTCATTTTGGTGTTCTGCTATCATATGAAGTCAATATAAGAAACATTCATAAATTCTTGCTGCCCCTACAAAAAAAACCCAGTTATTGATACACTAGATTTGTG
The DNA here is from genome assembly GCA_007570785.1 of Antilocapra americana. NCBI lineage: Eukaryota > Metazoa > Chordata > Mammalia > Artiodactyla > Antilocapridae > Antilocapra > Antilocapra americana. The sequence continues at coordinate 94,448 of ML664197.1, forward strand.
TATATCTTTTAAACAGGTCTAGTTTCCACTTTACATGGAATAATCAGGAAAAGTGTAAAAACTCAAAAGTGAAGTAACAAAAAAAAAAGTTATCAATTAAAATAAGGTTAATAAGAAGGCTTGTACAAAAGGTAATGTTCTCACTGTAGTTCTTATAGTTAAATACAATCATTCAGCCACCATAAAACTTTTCCCAACCAGACCATTTCTACACATCTCTGCGGTTGTCTTTGGCATCTAGGATTACTCCTTGTAGAGTTTTCCATTATATGTGTTTGCAGCTCAAGCACCAGCATGCTTTCTCTCCACCCCCACTACCTTTAGTCTGGCCAGGATTGTGTCTTGTCAGTGCATCTAGGAAAGAACATTTTCTCACATCCTTAACTGAGCCATAACACAGTTTTTGAACTTCCCTACTGCTCCCAGATCAGCTCTGGGCCACTTTCCACTTTGACGATTATACTTACTGCAACTACTGGGCTTCAATTCCTGTATTGGTTCTTCATCCTTACACACTAGTATCAAGAATTGGGAGTAAACTAAGGGAACCCATTCAGTATGGACAAAATAAAAAACTATATGAGTCACAGGACAGTTTTCATAGACTAGATAAAAAGCATATGTACACAAATGGGCTTGGTGCAGGGAATCTGTTTTCACTCACTTTTTATTTGCCTTGGAGTTTTTATTCCTTTGAGAGAGTGCCTCTTTCAAACCTCTACCAGGCAACCATAATTATCTTTTAGAAAACTCCACTTTCCACATTAAATCCTGGTTATGCAAATTATCTATCAATTTCCTTCACTCTAAGGCATTTGAAAAGTGATAGTCTTCAGTATCATATTTTGCAAACCTAAAACTGTTCAGTCTAGATTATTAACTGAGAAACCAGGAAAAATAATCCAATATAGGAACCATAAACTTAGGCATTTCCTCACTCTAAGTCTTCTTGCAAATTCTTCTTGTTCATCTAGTTAGGGACCTCAGTATTGTATCAAACAAGTATATGGATACACATACCCAAACACACACATCCCTGACAAGATTATTACTCAGAGACAGTAAAAAGAAAATATGTTCATAAATATGATATCCTCCCTTTATTGCACTACACAAGATGGGAATACAGCTTCAGTATAACTAGTGGCAGAATACTTACCCCTCTTTGATTTCAACACAAGTTCAGTTCAATTCAGTTTAGTCACTCAGTCGTGTCCAACTCTTTGCGACCCCATGTGTCCAACTCTTTGCGACCCCATGTGTCCAACTCTTTGTGACCCCATGAACCACAGCACACCAGTTCCCCCTGTCCATCACCAACTCCTGGAGTTTACCCAAACCAATGTTCATTGAGTCAGTTATGCCATCCAACCATCTCATCCTCTGTCATCCCCTTCTCCTCCTGCCCTCAATCTTTCCCAGCATCATGTCCTTTTCAAATGAGTCAGCCCTTCTCATCAGGTGGCCAAACTATTGGAGTTTCAGCTTCAACATCAGCCCTTCCAATGAACACCCAGGACTGATCTCTTTCTGATGGACTGGTTGGATCTCCTTGCAGTCCAAGGGACTCTCAAGACTCTTCTCCAACACCACAGTTCAAAAGCATCAGTTCTTCTGTGCTCAGCTTTCTTTATACTCCAAATCTCACATCCATACATGACTACTGGAAAAACCATAGCCTTGACTAGACAGACATTTGTTGACAAAGCAATGGCTCTGCTTTTTAATATGCTGTCTAGATTGGTCATAACTTTCCTTCCAAGGAGTAAGCATTTTTTAATTTCATGGCTGCAGTCACCATCTGCAGTGATTTTGGAGCCCAGAAGTCAGCCACTGTTTCCCCATCTATTTCCCATGAAGTGATGGGACTGGAGGCCATGATCTTAGTTTTCTGAATGTTGAGTTTTAAGCCAATCTTTTCTCTCTCCTCTTTAGCTTTCATCAAGAGGCTCTTCAGTTCTTCTTCACTTTCTGCCATAAGGGTGGTGTAGTCTGCGTATCTGGGGTTATTGATATTCTCCCGGCAACCTTGATTCCAGCTTGTGCTTCTTCCAGCCCAGCGTTTCTCATGATGTACTCTGCATAGAAGTTAAATAAGCAGGGTGACAATATACAGCCTCGATGTACTCCTTTTCCTATTTGGAACCAGTCTGTTGTTCCATGTCCAGTTCTAACTGTTGCTTCCTGACCTGCATGCATGTTTCTCAAGAGGCAAATCAGGTGGTCTGGTATTCCCATCTCTTTCAGAATTTTCCACAGTTTATGGTGATCTACAAAGGCAAAGGCTTTGGTATAGCCAATAAAGCAGAAATAGATGTTTTTTTCTGGAATTCTCTTGCTTTTTAAATGATCCAGCAGATGTTGGCAATTTGATCTCTGGTTCCTCTGCCCTTTGTAAAATCAGCTTGAACTTCTGGAAGTTCACAGTTCACGTATTGCTGGAGCCTGGCTTGGAGAATTTTGAGCATTATTTTACTAGCATGTGAGATGAGTGCAATTGTGCGGTAGTTTGAGCATTCTTTGGCATTGCCTTTATTTGGGATTGGAATGAAAACTGACCTTTTGCAGTCCTGTGGCCATTGCTCAGTTTTCCAAATTTGCTGGCATTTTGAGTGCAGCACTTTCACAGCATCATCTTTCAGGATTTGAAATAGCTCAGCTGGAATTCCATCACCTCCACTACCTTTGTTCGTAGTGATGCTTCCTAAGGCCCACTTGACTTCACATTCCAGGATGTCTGGCCCTAGGTGAGTGATCACACCATCATGGTTACCTGGGTCATGAAGATGGTTTTTGTACAGTTCTTCTGTGTATTGTTGCTAATTCTTAATATCTTCTGCTTCTGTTAAGTCCATGCCATTTCTGTCCTTTATTGAGCCCATCTTTGCATGAAAAGTTCCCTTTGTATCTCTCATTTTCTTGAAGAGATCTCTAATCATTCCCATTCTGTTGTGTTCCTCTATTTCTTTACATTGATTGCTGAGGAAGGCTTTCTTATTTCTCCTTGCTCTTTGAACTCTGCATTCAAATGGGAATATCTTTCCTTTTCTGCTTTGCTTTTCACTTCTCTTTTCACAGTTATTTGAAAGGCCTCCTCAAACAGCCAGTTTTGTTTTGTTTTGTTTCATTTCTTTTTCTTGAGGATTGTCTTGATCCCTGTCTCCTGTACAATATCATGAACCTCTGTCCATAGTTCATCAGGCACTCTGTTTATCAGATCTAGTCCCTTAAATCTATTTCTCCCTTCCATTGTATAATTGTTAGGGATTTGATTTAGGTCATACTTGAATGGTCTAGTGGTTTTCCCCACTTTCTTCAATTTCAGTCTGAATTTGGTTATAAGAAGTTCGTCATCTGAGCCACAGTCTGCTTCCAGTCTTGTTTTTGCTGACTGTATAGAACTTGACACAAGATCAATACTCATTAAAAATCTACTAATGTTTTACTTTATAAAGACTTGGCAAATATCTTAACTTAGTATTTTCTGTACCTGAAGCTGGATTTCAATGTTATAGTAGGTTTTCTCCAGTTTCAATTTTGTAATAGTGAAGGTAAGTGAGGATTTATTAACCTCAGATGAAAACAATCCTCCAGATTTTAGTAGAATATCGAAGTTTGTTTTCACTTCCATAGCATGCCTTATTTTCTCTGTAACATAAACTTCGTCAGTATTGAGACTCTTCTTTTAGCCACATTTATATCTCTGGTGCTCATTATATAGCTGCTATTTAGCAAATAATTGTATGTAAGATTTATTTTCATAAATACACAAATACTCACACATGTACTAATTGATAACACAGGATAGAATGAAAATGGAGTGCATATTGCAAATTATTCCCCTTCTACTCCATGACATAATTTATTCTATTCTATTCATCTAGTTATCTCATGCAAAACACCAGCTGAACAAAACAGTTTGAAGTTTAGTGGTAAAACTATGTGTGTGTGCATGCTCGGTCACTCAGTGACGTCTGACTGTTTGTGATCCCATGGACTGTGGCCTGCCAGGCTCCTCTGTCCATGGGACCCAGGCAAGAATATTGGAGTGTATTGCCATTTCCTTCTCCAGAAACTCTTCTCAACCCTGGGATTTGAACCCTCATCTCCTGCATTGACAGATGGATTCTTTGCCACTGAGCCACCTGAGAAGCCCTGTGAAACCATACAGGTAAAAAAAAAAATATATTTATATGATAAGGGAAGAAACTTTACCATAGGACTAATTATCAGGTATCCAGGGAGAATATGCAACAAATCTGCCTGAGGAGGGAGGAAATTTCTATACTGAGAATTTTTGTGTCAATGTTTCTGCTGATCTTCCACCTATTGAAACATTCTATCAGGGCTTTTAATAAATATCTGTTATTCATTGGGCATCATCTACTGGGTTGAAGGACTGTTTAGGTTAAGGAGATATTTAATGAACTTTCAATATTGGGATTTTTTTTGGCCTTAATTAAAAGCCTTTAAAATTTTTGCTTTACTTGTTTGGCTGTGCCATGTCTTAGTTGTGGCACATGGGATTTTTGATCTTTGTTTTTTTAATTAAAATTTTTTGAACTATATTTGCTGTACAATATTGTATGTTACAGATGTTCAGTATAGTGACTCACAATTTTTAAAATGCATTGGTTGATACAGACAGTAGGACAGTAGCCTTAGAATTTGGAATCACTAAAGAGTATATAACAACTCACCTGCTGAATCAACTAGCCCTGAAAATGGATGACACTGGATGCTCATTAGACTTCAGTATTGGGATCTTTAATATTAACTCAAGGTTTTTTTTTTTTTTATGTTCCTGTAATTTTATTTTTTAGCATCCTGGACAAGGTGTTCAATTATCAGATGGTTTGTTCCTTGGTTTCATTTTTCTGAGGGTCTCCTTCAGAAATGCTTCTCCACTCAGTGGCCTCAGTTTACAGAATTATTTCGTTGTTCTTTTTGTGTTACTCTAGTTGGCTTTATAGCCAACTAAACTATTAAAAACCTCCACAGATGATGCTTAAAAAATGCCCCTACTTTGATACATTATAAACCTCAGACTAATATATTTTATTTGCATTTTCAGAAATTACTTCTTACTTTACATTTGATTCATTCAACACTCTTTAAAATATCAAGATTCTGAGTGCCACAAGTTGCTTTCCCCAGGGTATTTTTGCATTGAAACTGTCATGTAATTATATAAATACATTATAAATTGAAATACAACAAAATCTAAAAATAAATAAAATAATCAAACATAAAATGCTCTTGTAGTGTTGTAGCCACGTGCTCTGGGAAGCAAACTCACTCAGAAGGACAATGCAGACAGTGAAGTGCAGTTTATTACACCGGCGGGCCCAAGGCAGAGTCTCCTCTTAGCCAAGGACCCCGACCAGCATTTGTGAGGATCTTTTATACCCATGTGTATGTGTCTAAACCCACCACCCCAAATCACCTGGAACTTACATCAACAAAGGAAAGGTAAATACAATCACAATAATGCCATCATTCAAGCATCATGTGTTAGAACAGTCGATAATCAATAAGCCCAGCCGCGGTTACATTCCAAACGGTTAATAGTTGATAAGCCCAAGGTTACTATCAGAAAGTTTATGACCTGTCAGAAGCCAGGGTTTATGACCTGTCAGGAGCCAGGGGTGATTAGTGCATGTTATCTCTTAGGTGTTGAGTATCCTGGATCTAATCTTCGAGATTCTCCTGTCCAGAGGGGGGTCTAATCCCTCCACTGTAATTTCCAAAGGCACTAAGCACAGAGTTCAGAGACTTGCCCGAGCATGATCAGCATGAACAGGCCTGAAATGGAGATCGGGCCCTATGAATTCCTTCTTCAGTAGCACAGACTGGTTGAGCCACTCTTTAGGCATCAGTAACCCCCAGCGGATAATTAGGTTCATAGAATTAAAACATCTACAATAATAGAGGTGCCCATAGGATCCTTGCAATTATTTAGAACCTGTCATTGCATGTTAAGACTGGGTTGCGTCTCAGAATATTTATTTTAATTAATAAATAAAATTTGTGTCTAGATACTGTTTCTTGGTGAGGAAATTATAGTTGGCTTAACTGTTACTATGTTATTTGTTTTAACAGAAAGCAGCAGACCTACACTGATATCTAAGATAGAGTCTAGCTATATAAGGCCAATTGAGTGAAGAACAGCATTTGCAGAGCTTCAGTTAGCTAATCAATGAATTGAAAATTTACAATGCTAGTCTCTGTGGGGAAGAAATGGCATACCCAAATAAATTCTTCAAAGAACATCATATGTAAAACACTATACTCTTTGTGAAATGTGCAAAGGTAAATCAAACACAATTCTTATCTACTGGAGAAGCTTCCAAAGCAATACAGAGATGCTATTGTTCAGTCACTTAAGTTGTATATGACTCTTTTGTGAGCCCGTGGGCCATAGCCCACAGGCTCCTCTGTCCATGGGATCTCTCAGGCAAAAATACTAGTGTGGTTTGCCATTTCCTTCTCCAGGAGGTCTTCCTGACCCAGGAATCAAACCCATGTCTCCTGCATTGGCAGGTGGATTCTTTACCACTGAGCTACCTGGGAAACCCGATACAGAGATAGTCTCTATGTATAAAATATGATCATTGAGAAAACCGAAGAAATTTCTACAGCCATTTTTTTGTATGTATAAAATGAGATGAGCATGGAAAATTAGCTAGATAACAGCACATTTAATACCAGTCAAAATAGTTTAGATTTTGTTCTACAGTGAATGAGTAGTCATGAAGAACCTTAACAAAGATAGTGAAGTTTTCTACCTTATTTGACTTTTAGGAGATAAGGAAAGCTGGCCTGTGAGCAACTAACTGCAGAGACAATTTGCAAACAGCAGCATAAAGATGATTATGACTTGGGGCAGCTATGGGGACTATAATGCGACAAAGAAGAGATATATTAAACTCAATAGAGTAGGATGTGGTGAATTATTGAATGTAGAACAAGACAAAAAGGAAGGTTAAAAAATATTTTCAAATGTACTAGCATAGGTATCTAGGAAAACAATGGTAAAACTGGGAACCCAGTTAATATAGAATATTAACTTGAGGTACAAAATGATTGGATTCCAACTGTGCTTTGTTGAAATTAAGGAATCTAAAATTAGACTTAGAAGGAAATGTAGACCCAGTGTTCATAAGAGAGAAATGCAAACATGATAGAGAGATGGAATCAGTTTGCAGAGGCGACTAAGTCGTGAAAATAAATAATCTCAAGAATAAAAATCTGTCTTTGAAATTACCTTCAGGTAGGATTTAATCAAGACAGAGACACAAATATGAAATGTAGAAGAAATGATACAAGATGTGACCTTTTTAATTCAAAGAATATAATGAAATCACTTATGTAATTTTTATTAAATTCTTATTATTTCACCTACTATAGAATAAGTGTTTCCCAGATCTTACAGAGATAAAGTAGGTGATTAAATCATTAATCCCACTAGGGGATTGTAAGAAAAGAAAAAAAAAAGTATAAGAGACCTCTGTAAGTTAATGAGCACTCAAGAAAACAAGTTTGCTTAACCACAAAATCAGGCAGGCTTGCTTAGCAACAAAACCACTCAGCAGAAGCATGGGACATGCCCCAAAACAATGGTGGGTATGAGAAGACCTACATACAACTCAATAAGTTAATGATTCCTAGGACATGCTCCTCTGAGCACACAGGAAACAAAATTATAAGAAAAGGATGACATTACACTGAAACCTGAAATGATTTGCCATTTTTAGCGTATGTTGCTTGTTGCTCATTTCCATTGCACCATAACAGCCCTGGCATGACCATGTAGGGACAAAATCTTTCCCTGCCTGAAATGGAGGAGGGGTTGATGATGGAAGCATTGCAGAAAGAAGGTAGTCTTTTCTCCCTCTCCACTTTTCCTTTGATGACAAAACTACAGCCTACTAAGTTCTTGGGACATGGCACTCTCTCACTTGCCTCCTTTTATGAAGTTCAGGAGAAATGAAATTCATAACCCTGAAGCCAAAGGAAAGGTAGAAAGAAGCTAATGATGTACTCATTTCTTGTGCTTAATAGGAAAATGTGATATTTTTCCTTCTTCATCAGAGCTGTACATTCACTTGTCAGGCAATCTCATCTCCTGATTCTATCTCTAATAAGCATCCTAGGAAGGTTTGCACGTGGAGTCTGTAGATTCAATACACTCAATTGCAGAGTATTCAGTAATATTCCTCAACAGATGCTCAGTATATGATAAACAAAAGTGGGGAAGCCAAATTCATGGACAGACATTGTGCCCATTCTGCACAGATCCAAAGGCCAGCTCTCCTTAGAGTTTTCCAAGTTTCTCCCTTAATCAAACAACAAAAACAACAACCCAGTACTATTGTCTTAACTTCCAGTTATTTCCTAAAACTGATAGGTCATGTTTCAGCAAATGTGAAAGTACAAAACAAAATGTTAAGAAATGCTTTTTAGAAATAATTGCTTACTTTGAAGCTATTAGTATATTGCAAGGAAAATATTAAAAAAATGTGTTTAATTTCATATACAATTTTATCTAGTAAATACTTACAGAACACATTCTACTATATTAAAAAACATGAAATTTATGGAAGTATCAAATATGTTTTCATTGTGAATTTGGTTAAAGTAACATTATTTCTAGAAGTAATTTTGTGTTTCATGACCTAGAAATCAAATAATGCTGCCTTAGCCACTCAGATGTAACTTAATGAATATGAAAAAAGTGCTGGGAATATTTGTTTATTATCATTTTACTTTGGTTGCTGAACCAGGTATGGCTTTCTATGAGAGGGAATTAGACTGAAAATAGAAAAGACAAAAAAGGTTAACATAATTTACTGTTAATTGAAAGACTAATGAACAGTTGAAAAGATCACTTATGACTTATTTAAAATTGGATTTAAGCAATCCATCAGAGATATTTAGATGTTAATCAGATAGCCCACCAGGCTCCTTTGTCCATGAAACTCTCCATGCATGAATACTAGAGTGGGTAGCCATTCTCTTCCCCAGGGGATCTTCCTGACACAAGGATCGAACCTGAGTCTCCAGGATTGCAGGTGAATTCTTTACCATCTAATCCATTGAGGAAGTCCAATCAGATACATATCTTGTATATTTGAAACAAGTTCTTTTTCCTTCACCAAACATTTACTGAGTGTCCAGTAGGTTTCTGGTATCTACCAGAAAATACTCATGTTAATGAGACATGGTACCAGATTTCAAGGAAAGTTAAGTGTAAGAGAACAAACATGCAGACAAGCCAACAACCACAGATTATTCAGGGAGAAGTGGAGGTGAGAAACCAAGAGCCTCAGGAGCACAAGGGAAAGCAATATAATCTACAGAGGCAAAAAAAAAAGAGAGTAAAAGATATTTACATAGATTTATTACTGTTCAGTTACTAACTTTGCATAATATTAGCTTAATGTTATCTAAGATTCATTAAGTCTCAAAATTTTAGAAGTCAAAGATGATTGCAAAAAAATTATTAAAAAAGCAACTTAACTTTAAAAAAATTAAAAAAATAAATAAAAGAAATCAGACAAAGAAAAGCAATTATTTTTTTCTTCATAGTGTGAATTATTCAGGGTGAAATTTATGAAATCTGCTTGTGGTCAATGCTGACTTAATGGAATAATAAATTAAAAGGAGACACAAGAAAATTAAGAGGTTTATTGTGCCATTGGCAAGATCCATTGTGTTTATGGAATTTTTATATTATGATCTAGTTAGGAAATCTTTTATCTTTTTTCCTAGTTACTATATGGCTTTCTTAGAGAATATTTTAATTCTTCTTGAACCATATTTTGAAAAGAATTAAAGGCAAATGACTATTTTGAAACATGGCATTCTAAAAAGAAAAAAGTTATTTTTTTTTTTATCATGAACAGTCAATAATTACCCCCTTTGACCAGTAAAACAGGAAAACACAGCACAACTGGACAGCAAGGATGAGAATCAATCCACCTCCGGTCGTCTCATCATACGTCTGAAGCACCCGCAAGGTGGGGGCTTTTGTTCTATTCCCAATGGAATAGAGAGAATAGAATTAGGGTCACCTCCCTAAAAAGCAGACAATCACTTGAGATAAGGAGATAGGTGTCAAAGCTACTGATACAAAACAGTGCAAGGAAACATGTGCAAGGCACATGTGGAAGTGGGAGAGAGGTGTGGTCAGGTATTGTGGAAAGTCTGCTGGTGAATAAGGCATTCTGGCCACATCTTAAAAGATGAGTGCTTCATTGGCTATTATTTTCTCCCATTCTGAAGGCTGTCTTTTCACCTTGCTTATAGTTTCCTTTGTTGTGCAAAAGCTTTTAATTTTAATTAGGTCCCATTTGTTTATTCGTGTTTTTATTTCCAATAATCTGGGAGGTGGGTCATGGAGTATCCCGCTTTGGATTATAGCAGAGAGTGTTTTGCCTATGTTATCCTCTAGGAGTTTTATAGTTTCTGGTCTTATGCTTAGATCTTTGATCCATTTTGAGTTTATCTTTGTGTATGGTGTTAGAAAGTGATCTAGTTTCATTCTTTTACAAGTGGCTGTCCTAAAAAGTGGGCCAAAGAACTTAACAGACATTTCTCCAAGGAAGATATAAAAATGGCTAACAAACACATGAAAAGATGCTCAACATCACTCATTATCAGAGAAATGCAAATCAAAACTACAATGAGGTACCACTTTACACCAGTCAAAATGGCTGCCATCCAAAAGTCTACAAGCAATAAATGCTGGAGAGGATGTGGAGAAAAGGGAACCCTCTTACATTGTTGGTGGGAATGCAAACTAGTACAGCCACTATGGAAAACAGTGTGGAGGTTCCTTAAAAACTGCAAATAGACCTGCCATATGACCCGGCAATCCCACTGCTGGGCATATACACCGAGGAAACCAGAATTGAAAGAGCCACGTGCACCCCAATGTTCATCGCTGCATTGTTTACAATAGCCAGGACATGGAAGCAACCTAGATGCCCATCAACTGACGAATGGATAAGAAAGCTGTGGTATATATACACAATGGAATATTACTCAGCATTAAAAAAAAATTCATTTGAAGCAATTCTACTCAGATGGACGAAACTGGAGCCCATTATCCAGAGTGAAGTAAGCCAGAAGCAAAAACAACAATACAGTATATTAACACATATATATGGAATTTAGAAAGACAGTAATGAGAACCCAACATGGGAGACAACAAAAGGAACGCAGATGTATAGAATAGACTTGTGGACTTTGTGGATGAGGGTAAGGGTGGGATGATATGGGAGAAGGGCATTGAAGCATGTTAATTGTCATGTGTCTAATCAATCGCCAGCCCAGGATTGATGCTCGGGACTGGTGCAGCGAGATTTCCCGGGGTGGAGGGAGGAGGGAGGGGGGACCCGGAGGGGAAGCATATGTAAACCCATGGTGATATCATGACAATGTATGGCAAAAACAATAATAAAAAAAAAAAAAAAAAAGATGAGTGGAGTTTTGTCAAACACAAGAAGTGCAGAACCGGAAAGAGCTAGAGAAGAAAGAAGTGTGTGTGTGCTATCGGCAATTATTTATGGGTGGATTATCAAGTAATTAATTTGACATGAATAATAAAAGGTGGGATTATAACTTGAGATACATCTAGAAAGTTAGGTTAGTAGAGAAAAGATTATGAACAATATATATTTTAGTCTTCCCTTTTCTTCTGACTAACGAAGATCAAAAGCAGAATATCAGTGGTGGTATCTATGTTCTTTTCCAGTTTTGTGAGTGTTCTGCTGAAGTGTAGAGACTGGACTTTTTAACACTTCCCAATTTTTTTTTTTATTTTTATTTTTGGATATAAGGTTTATCGCAGGGAGTTTCGGAGGAATTAAGAACTATGAGACTGTTGTAATTACAATACTGTAGTCACCCAGAAATTTAGCAACTGGATTGTCAGAATGTCAAGGATGACAGGAAGCTTCTTATTGTTCCTCAGGATATATTAAAAACTTTAATGACAGTTTTCTTTGAGAGGGTAGATTATCTTCTTGCTATGTTTTCTGTGTTGACTTCACCTCAATGTTTCCTGATTCCATTTTCTATCATCCCATACAGTACACTACTATTGGGGGGATCTTATATCAAATAACCTCTGGATAACTGATCTTTTTCAACAGTGAATCCATGACTGGTTCTGCCTCTAGTCCCACAGTCTGCTGTGTCCAAGACAGAAAAAAGCGAAAGAAACCTACACAGAAATAATTTCCTATTGCTGGTTCCTTCAGAAAGAGATGGTAGGCACAGCTGAAATCTAGGATTTCAAAAATTGCTCTCCATGACACATAACTAAATATAGTCCTTCCTGGATTAAAATTTTTTAATCAGCCTCTGCCACAGAAATGTGAACTGAGGCCTCCACACTAATATCATACAGTTAGAATAAAACTCTGAATTTCTTCTGCCATATTGCTATCCTAAGAGAGAAGAAAAACACTATGGCCACCTTAAAAAGAAAGAAAAGAAAAAGACTGTGCACACTGTGATTTGATGGTAGTTGGCAAAAAGCCTGTCTAAAGGGAAAATATCTCATTCCATTATGGCAGGTAAGTTGATTTGATCAGCAGTAGCCATCCCTCCTTAAACACGCATGTACATGCATACAACCCCACTCTTCCTCTGTCCACACACAAACATTAGCACTGATTTAAACTTACAACATAAATTATTAGTCATTATAGAACCAAAAATTCTAGGAAACTCTATATGTGAAACATAAAAATTGACCTGTATTAAAAATAGTAATAGTATTAAGATGCAACATTAACTGTTTTGTTTCATTGATTTAGTTGCATCTTTTAAAAAAATCCATGATCATCAAAATGTTGCTTCCGTTTGCTCAGTATTCCTGTAGATCCTTTCTAATCTGGAGGAACACATCAAAGAAATATGAAAAAGGTACAATTTAGAGAAAAAGGCACATGAAATCATTTTGCACAATTCTAAGTGATTTTTTGATGATACTTTATTAAATGAGATATCAGACTTTAGATTTGTATTTATTTATAACTCATTGGATACATAGTCCCATATTTTTTTATGATTTCTGCTCCTCACACAGTGCTCATAAACTAGCAAAAGTTAGAGAAGATTAAAGTCAGTACCTGGATATGTGAAGTGTAGAAACTAATGAAGGCAAATTATCATTTTACAAGATTATATTAAGGCTTCTTTGTGACAGAAGAATGGGTTCAAGGCCACAAGTCAAAAATGTCACAGTCTGAGTGGTTTGTACCACCTTGATAAGTAGAAAATGAAAACTTGGTCCTAGAGAAATGGATTTTCTCACTCTTCATTTTTCTTTAGGGCAGTGTTATGGCAGCTAGAGTAGTTTAAGGTAGTGTGTGACGTGTGCAGATAGTTTTAGCAACACATAATTATGTCCTAATTTCTACAACATCTAAATTAGTACATACTGCAATTAATTGTACCCTGTGGCCATCTGGCTACAAAATACATCATTTGATTGTGTGTGAAATTAAAATTTTGATACAATCTTTCATGCAGAAACTAGCAACCTCAATGGGAATCTGGTGACAAGTGGAGAAGATGCTCAAGCCTTTACCTGCGACATGACTCTGGGCAAATCACTTCTCACATCTAATCTTCAATTTTGTTAGCTGCCCAGGTTTTCTCAAAGATGTGTAAAATGGTTGAAATCTTCTTTAGAGATTAAAGACAGCAGTGTGTAGCTATCTCATGATGAAACTGGAGAAAAGGCCTGTGGTCTGCCCCCTAAATAGCTACTGCACTTTCAACAAATTACCTCACTCTCCTCTTTCCCCATCTGTAAAAGGAGTATGTTTAATCAGATGTTCCTTAATATCTAACCTGTCTCTAAAAGTATGATTTTTTAAATGCAAGCTTGTAATCTATCATTTTAAATACTTAGACATCTAATGATCTCTTTGGTCCTGAAATTTTTCACGTATCAGAAACATGCTGTGTGCAAAGCTAAGAAACATGGCCATGTGATTGAAATAATCGCATTATTCTGATCATCAAATGAAGACATAAATCCCCCTATTTGTGAGTAAACTAGGATGGGGATGTGCTGCAAGAATTTAAAGATAGGATGACTTTAATCTCACAGATTGAAGGTTCTGGGTGTGACTGAAAATGTTATGACACTGAACTCCCATTTGCATCATATCCAAAGCTGACTATTAACTTTAAAATGTTCCAAAACATGTTGGCTTTACTTTGCTCTCTTAACAGAAAATATTTGCATCTAAAAATCATTCACTTACAACTGAGAAAATGACTTGAGTGGCCATAGAATCTTCAGTGTGCCCCAAGGTGTTTTTAATGATAAGGCTAAACTGAAATGTGCTTTAGGGGACCATCCTTGTATTAGGCAGTATGGGTGAGTGCACTGTGTCACTATGATTTATGGTACCTCAACTCTGCCTGGGGAGAACGTAGCTCTTCTGAGGAGCTGCAGTCTTATTTTGAAGACTCAGTTTCTGGTTGCTAATTGGAAATTGTCAAAATGTGTTGCTTCAGTCCCCTGAGAATTTACCAGGCTAACTTCACCCAAGCCAGTAGTAAATACGGCAACACCCTGATTCATGTATACCTGCTCATAATTTTCCAATTGGGTTTTAACTTGACTGAAGATAGCTTGACTGTGAGTGATGTTCTTGGTCTAAGCGTCTGTCAGGCTAATTATAGATGGTTGAATAAATTCACTATAAAAATATCAGGTAGTATTAAACCTGAGATAATTCGTTCATCAAGTATTTTAAAAACTTAATATATCTCTGAATAACTAACATTTTAGCACAAGGGTCTGTAAAGGGCTAGAATAAAAAGAAATATTTTTGGTTTCTTGGACTCTGTGGTTTCTGTCACAACTATTCAATTCTGTTATTATTGATCTGAAATAAGCATAGGTAATATATAAACAACTGGCTGAGGTTTTATAACAACAAAACATTATTTTGAAAAACAGGCAGTAGGCTTTGGGCTGCTGGGCTCATGGGCTATAATTTGCTCTAATAGTCTGCCTTACGATAAATATGAAGAGTCACATATGACATGCATATAAATCAAATAAAAAAGAAAATGCAAGACAAAAACAGAAAATAAGACAATGATATAAATGACAAACATTATATAAATTCAGAAAAACAAGATTTCTGTGGATGGAAGCAATTCCTCAGGTGAGATAAAAGAGATACAAATTATAAATACAATTTTTATTTCTATAAATTTCCTTTACCCAACTTCATGATGAGCACCTTGACCATGATCCTGTTAGTTTCCTTTATTTATTTTTTTTTTATAATTCTTTATTTTTAATACATTATACTGTGGTATAATTTACATGTGGTCTGGAATGGGAATAACTATTTGGTGGCTATATTAGATAGCCCTCTGTATTAGGATCAATCATGAAATCATAAAAAAAAATGACTCTCTTACATGAAATTCTTTTCATGAATCCATCATAAACTAAATTGACAAGCCTATTATACTCAAAAACTGGCAAGTTAAAATGGTTCAACCTGGAAGATAGGGATGAATAGATTCCTAATCCATTTATTTATTGCTTTCATCTCTGTAAATGATATTATCTCAAAGCTGTGATTCACAGTCAAGTGAAAACAAGTATTAAGTTGTGAAAAGAATACTTTTCTCAGCAATTGAGTCTCTTGCACCAAGTATTTGTCTGCCTACTAAGCCCAGTTAGTTTTATCTACCAAGTTGATATCATATTTTAATTTCAAAATAATGGGTTAAAGCTCTTCAAGAAATCAATTATATGACTGAAATATTCAATTGGAACAATGCATTAGGAATTATATAAATACTCTTTACTGGCATTATTTATGCCTTCAGGAAAATTTTATCCTATCCATCATTTACAATGTATTTGAGTGGGTTGTCAGCTGGTTGCTGGCTTGCTTTGCTTCGGAAAAGAAAAATCTTTTGTTTCCTGCCAATTTCTCCAAAGAACACAGTGAAAATGATGGCTGCTCTGTGACTGTGATTCAATGGTACTTACAATTTGCACTATTTTCTTTAATATGGAACCAAGATGAGACGACATATTTTTATCTTCCAACTGTTTTCTATGATTAAAGCAGTGGGTGCTCAGGCACTCAGGTGCAAACCTTTATTCATGTCACAGCATCCTTCTTTGCATCACTGCTCCATCAGCCTTTATTCCAATAAAACTGTGTACAACCACATAAAGGCTTCGAATAATAAATATATACTCACCATGTATGTGCCAAGAATAGATTCATATACTGAAGTTTTAACAAAATGTAAATTTAAATATCTGAAGTTTTGCACACAAGATAGTACTTGCATTTCCGAATTAAAGTACTCAATATTGGAAGCCGAAATTGAATGGCTCTATGAAGACCTACAAGATCTTTTTAGAACTAATACCCAAAAGAGATGACCTTTTCATTATAGGGGAATGGCATGCAAAAGTAGGAAGTCAAGCGATACCTGGAATAATAGGAAATTTTGGTCTTGGAGTACAGAATGAAGCAGGGCAAAGGCTAATAGAGTTTTGCCAAGAGAACACATTGGTCATAGCAAACACCCCCTTCCAACAACACAATAGAAGACTTTACACATGAACATCATCAGATGGCCAACACCGAAATCAGATTAATCATGTTCTTTGCAGCCAAAGATGGAGAAGCTCTATAGAGTCAGCAAAAACAAGACCAGGAGCTGACTGTGGCTCAGATCAGGAACTCCTTATTGCCAAATTCAGACTTAAATTGAAGAAAATGGGGAAAATCCACTAGACCATTCAGGTATGACCTAAATCAAATCCCTTATGATTATATAGTGGAAGTGAGAAATAGATTTAAGGGACTAGATCTGATAGACAGAGTGCCTGATGAACTATGGACAGAGGTTCATGACATTGTACAAGAAATAGGGATCAGGACCATCCCCAGGAAAAAGAAATGCAAAAAGGTAAAATGACTGTCTGAGGAAGCCTTACAAATAGTTGTGAACAGAAGAGAAGCAAAAAGCAAAGGAGAAAAGGAAAGATATACCCATTTGAATGTGGAGTTCCAAAGAATAGCAAAGAGAGATAAGAAAGCCTTCTCAGTGATCAATGCAAAGAAATAGAGAAAAACAATAGAATGGGATAGACAAGAGATCTCCTCAAGAAAATTAGAGATACCAAGGGAATATTTCATGCAAAGATGAGCTCAATGAAGGATAGAAATAGTACAGAGCTGACAGAAGTAGACACTATTAAGAAGAGGTGGTGAGAATACAATGAAGAACTGTATAAAAAAGATCTTTACGACCCATTTAATCATGATGGTGTGATCACTCACCTAGAGCCAGACATCCTGGAATGTGAAGTCAAGTGGGCCTTAGGAAGCATCACTACGAACAAAGCTAGTGGAGGCGATGGAATTCCTAAAAGATGATGCTGTGATGTGTTGGATAGGGAGGATTGGCATGCTGGAGCTCATGGGGTTGCAAAGATTCAGACACAACTGAGCAACTGAACTGAACTGAACTGAACTGAAATACTGGGTGGTCAAAAAGGCCATTTGATTAAGGATTATGACAATAGTTCATTTTGTTTCTCTGCAATTTTTGTTGGTTATTTCTTAAACTACTGTGAAGGCAATTGACTAATTTTTTGTCATGTGGAAAGCAACTTCAAATAATGCCTTCATAGATCTGTTATCTTCTCTACTTTTAGTGACTGTATCTATCAAAATCATCCTAGACAACGTTATTCTGCACTTGTCCGGAAAAATCTACTGACACAACAAAGAGGCTACTATGCTTTATTTGAAAATGTCAGGAAAATAATCTATGGCTTCAAGACACTTTGGCTGAATTTTTAGCACACAGGATTGTAGTGGCTAGGGGCATAATGGTTGCCTTTACCAATAAAAATCTAATTTTCAGATATCTACATTGTACTTCTCACTCACTTTCTGTTTTGAACAGCTGTATAAAGCCACCCTACTTGCAGATTTAGTGTTCTGAACACAGAAAGATTCACGTTCTATTCTCCGATTAATGGAATTTGTGAGCTCTTATTACGCTTTCTAATTATGTGCTTTAAAGCATTATTTTTGAGCTACTAGAACTCTTATTACAATCCAGGATAATAACATAAGGAAAATAATGCAATTGGAAATTTAGGAACTGAAAATGATAGAACTGAAAAGATGGGAAAATACTGTGCTTGAGGTGAGGAGCAATATGTAAACTGAATTCTATTAAAAAAAAAAAAAAAACTTCCCAAGTGATCATTGATAAAAATAGATGTTGCTTTTAAGCTTTTGGTGTTATTTTTGTGAAAGTCTGACTCTTACATATAATAAAATTTGTGAAATAATTGTGAACAAGTCATTTTATCATTTTTTCCTCCCAAACTACCAAAGTACTTAGAGATCTCTTATAAAACCATGTGTGTTTATTATTCATCTTATTATTATTTATTATATATTTATTTTTAATTTATTATTTTTATATGTAAAGTACATTTTTATATTTTATAGTATATGAAATACTATATATAAAAATATAAAATATTGAAAGTCTCCCTCTAGCACATAAAACACATGGTGGAAATTCTTGCCTTATGGCTTTCATCAAATCCCCAAATCTGAAAGATTTCAGCAGCTCAAACTGCTCATCTGTCTCTTGCTTGCAGCAAAAATTCCACTCTCTTGCCCAAGGAAGGTGGAAGGCAGGTGAAAGTACTTACTAACCCCTCTTACAGACTCCTAAAGGAGAAAAAGGAAAGAAAAAGAAAACCAATATATTGATTAAAAGCATAACCAGAGCCAGATGGAAATGTACAAGGCCTAGAGGTACAATGTTATACTGTGAGGAATTGAAAGTCTGTCTTTCTACCTTATATTTGGTCTCCTTTCAACTTCCTACCACTCTCTGAGGACACTTTCATTTTAGCTAGGCAGGGCTTTGGGAATGGAAGGAAAAGTTGGAATAGTAAATAACAATACTCACATTTCTCCCTGGGTAGCACTTGTTTTCTCTTATAATTTGGACAATTCTACAGTAAGTGTTAACCACAGAGCTTCTAATGAAATATTTAACAAAATTGTAATGCAATTGTTGCAGAAAGGGGGACCCCCTTCTAGGGTTTGAAAGTGGGCTCTTGTCTAACAGTAGAAAGCGAATTGTCCTAGACGACATACGTGCTGACAGAGCAAGAGACTTTATTGGGAAGTGCCCAGGTGGAGAGCAGCAAGGTAAGACAACCCAGGAGAATTGGCTTCTTGTTGTCTAGGGTTTCATGGTCATTGGGTTAGTTCTGGGTTGTCTCTGGTCAGTTACTCTGACTCAGGGCCCTTCCTGTTGGCCTGCTCATCATTCAGCCAAGATGGATTCCAATGGAAAGGATTCTGGGAGGTTGGTAGGACGTATAGACTGGAGTCTTCTCTCTTCTTTAGAAAGAAAGAAAGTGAAGTTGCTCATTCGCGTCCGACTCTTTGCAACCCCATGGACTATAGCCCACCAGGCTCCTCCATCCATGAGATTCTCCAGGCAAGAATACTGAAGTGGGTTGCCATTTCCTTCTCCAGGGGATCTTCCTGACCCAGGGATCGAACCCATGTCCCCCACATTGTGGGCAGACACTTTAACCTCTGAGCTTTCCTCAGTTCTTCCAATTGGTGGTAGTTTGTTAATTCTGCATTCCTTACGAGGACATCCTGTTTAAGATAACTCATGCAAGTGATACTATGGAGCCTGGCCAAGGTGGGCAGTTTCAGTGGCTCCCCTAACAAAATAATAAGTGGGAAGGATAAATCTTGGCCTCATCACCTGAAATTAGACACTTTCCCTGTCTTGATCAATGGTGTGAGAGAGTTGGTAGTTCTTGCCAATGCATCCTGAGAAGGCATGCTGACTTTGATAATCAAAGTGTGTTTGATGAAATTATTTTACTCAGTTGCAATTTCTTAAATCAAACAAGGCATAATGTGTACAAGACACTATTTTGCCAAGAAAAATCCTTCAGTTGCCAAATTGCAATGAATTCTAAGTTGCATGATTTGTATTTGTCCATTCATTGTGAATGTCCTTGATCAAATTTCAATATTTTTATAGTGTCATGATGCTTCCAACAGTAATAAGGCCAAGTCATTTTATTTTAATTCTAAACTGAATAAATAAGCTATAAGTTTGTTTATCTTGAAAAGGATTTTGTTTTAAAGGTACTTTGAAACAATAAAATTAGTAATATATCTGAACAACCTATATAGTTTAAGCTATATTATTGAGTTTGCAGATGGACAATTGGTCTAAATTGACAATTAGATCTAAATTACATGATGGATGATCTGTTGTAACATACAAAGTCCTTGACTTTCAGGTACTATCTGTTTGTGTAAGAAATATAACTTCCCTTAGCTGAAAATCATGATTAGAATGTTGATCATCTCCTTCCTTGTGCATTTTTGAAAGCGAAAATCACTCAGTCTCTTAACTTCCTACATTAAAATTCTATCAATAAGAGATATGAAATGTTATCTTTCCATGAGGATATATCTACAACATCATGTCTACCTGCAAAATGTGAACTTTTAAATTTCCATAATATTCATCATTACTTATTCTGCTCCAGATACCATGCTAGGGTTTTACATGGATCATTCCAAATTCTTAAACAGCCTAGTAAAATGGTCACCATTAATACTCCACAGGTATTAAAGATACTCAATCAGAGAAAGGAAAAATAACCTGTCCAAGTTCACACAGCAAATAAGCATCTAAGATTATTCTTTAAATCATTATTCCTCTAACTTCAAAGAATGTAGGTTGTGTCACACATACTGACATTGTGCCACTTCAGCTTTGGTACTGTGCTATACTTCTTCCTTCATGTATTTTATCTCCCCTATTGGACCAAGTTCTAGAAAGCTCTAGGCAAGCTGTCTTTGTTTCCCTCAGATCTATCCACATGAATTACCTGGAAATCTCTTTTAAATGCAGATTCTGATTCAATAAGTCTGAGGCTGGCCCTGATAATGTGCATTTCTAACAAGCTCCTAGGTGATGCAGATGCTTCTTGTTCTTGGGAAACATGTTGAGATGCAAAACCTTACAGATTTAGTAACATAAATTTTCACATAAATATTCATTCAATAAATGTATTTAAATGCAAAAATGTATGATTTCATGAATGAACAAATAGCTTTCTCAATGCTAACTAGGCAAATTCCCAACATGTTAGTAACTAAGAAAATTTCCATATACAACTGACTACAAGTACTTCTCTTCATCTTGGTAAAGATGAGAAGTAACCAGAACACTCCCTCTGCCCATTTGCAAAATGAGCAGGCGCCCTCTGGGGTAGAATTCCTGCTGAATGTAAATACACTTCAACAGTGTACCTTTCTTGATCTCTGGTCAAACATTTGTGCCTATAATGTTATCCTCCTCTGTGCTCACCATTGGTTAACTCCTGCCTTTTTTTTCTAGATAAACTTCTTATGATAATTCCTAAACCTTCCTCAGATCAAAGAACGTCATTCAATTTTCCAGGCACATACTTGCATCAATTATACTATTTGTTTTCAAATAGATATTTATTAAGCAGGTATTATTTGCCAGAATTTATACCAGGCATTTGCCTCCATATTGATAGAAAATTTTATTGCACTTATTTGATTTTTCTTTCTTTTTTTAAAAAATTTCTTTACATTATCGTGTTGGTTTTGCCATACATTGACATGAATCTGCCATGGGTATACATATGTTCCCCTTCCAGAACCCCCCTTCCACCTCCCTCCTGATTCCCTCTCTCTGGGTCATCCCGGTGCACCAGCCCTGAGCATCAAACCTGGGCTGGCGATTGATTTCACATATGATAATTAACATGTTTGAATGCCATTCTCACATATCATCCCACCCTTACCCTCTCTCATAGAGTCCAAAAGACTGTTCTATACATCTGCTTTTCTTTTGCTTTCTCGCATGCAGGGTTCTCGTTACCATCTTTCTAAATTCCATATATATGCATTAGTATACTGTATTGTTGTTTTTCCTTCTGGCTTATTTCACTCTGTATAATAGGCTCCAGTTTCATCCACCTGAGTAAGACTGATTCAAATGAATTCTTTTTAATGCTGAGTAATATTCCATTGTGTATATGTACCACAGCTTTCTTATCCATTCCTCTATTGATGGACATCTAGGTTGCTTCCATGCCCTGGCTATTGTAAACAATGCAGCGATGAACAATGGGGTACACGTGTCTCTTTCAATTCTGGTTTCCTTGGTGTGTATGCCCAGCAGTGGGATTGCTGGGTCATATGGCAGTTCTATTTCCAGTTTTTGAAGGAATCTCCACACTATTTTCCATAGTGGCTGCACTAGTTTGCATTCCCACCAACAGTGTAAGAGGGTTCCCTTTTTTCAACATCCTCTCCAGCATTTATTGATTATTGACATTCTTATTTGAACTTAAATCCTATTGAAAACAAATTATGACTTAATTATCTTATACTATAACCCTTATACTGTAACTCATGTACTATTAGAGTGCCTTGGACACAAAATTTATATTTGCTAAGCAAACCATGAGTTGATTCTTCAAAACGTGGTTATTTTAACTATCACCTACCAAACATTTCAAGAAGAGTTAGCACTTATCATTCTCCAACTATTCCAAAAAATTATAGAGGAAGGAACTCTAATGAACTCAATCTATAAAGCCTGATACCAAAAACAGACAGATATATCAAAAAGAAAAAAAAAAGTACAGGCAAATATCACTGATGAACATAGATGTGACAATTTTCAACAAAACATTAGTAAACAGAATTCAACAATATTAAGAGGCTCACATACCAGGGGCTTGGTGGTGGTGGGGGACAATTTGGTGGAGGAGTAAGTGGAAGTGGAGTACATCTCTCTCCACAGATACATCAGTAATATACCTTCAGACACAGAAGTGCCTGCAGAACACCAGCTGAGAGTGGACAGGAGTACCTGACCAGCCAAAAATATATAGAACCACACAAAACTTGATAGGATGAAGGAACCTGGGGTGGGTGGGGACAGAAGTGTAGTAAGATTGGACCTGCCCTCGTTGGATAAGGAAACTGTAGCAGGGGTCTGATCTCCATATTGGGGCAATT
The DNA here is from genome assembly GCA_007570785.1 of Antilocapra americana. Lineage (NCBI taxonomy): Eukaryota > Metazoa > Chordata > Mammalia > Artiodactyla > Antilocapridae > Antilocapra > Antilocapra americana. The sequence continues at coordinate 117,610 of ML664197.1, forward strand.
GTCTCAGTCTGAGGAGAAACATTTAAGGCTTAGAGTGAAACAGCTGATCTGTGGCAGCCTAAATGGAAGGAGAATCAGACAGTCCTTGCCACAGCCATACATACCCCAGACAGGGACACAGGTCCCCTGGAAGGTGCAACAGCTCGGAGCTGGAGTTTAGGGATTGTGGTGCAGTCTCGGGGTGAGGGATGCTGTTGACTGCAGAGAGACAGATCAAGGCGATGTGAGGGAGGAGATAGTGGTGGGAAATACGTGTGGAGGAAAGCCAGACAACCATGGAAGAAAGGTGATAATGCTGAGTCATGCGTAAGGGGTGACGACATCACCATAGCCTCTCTCTCCCGAAATGCCAGCATCAGCAGCTGAACAATAGAAAGCCTGGCCCATCAAATGCTTGGTGCACTGAACTACAGAGTGGGACCCCACCCAGGGTGGCCCTTTAAGTTCCTGTTGCGCCAAACAACAGAGAAGGACCCCAGGCAAGGGAGTCTTCTATGTGCCTGAAAGGGCAGAGCCACAGAGAAAAACCGGCCAAGGAGGCCTTCTGATGGCCAGCTGCAAGAGGCTTGAAAAATGACTGATCAGGGCCATAACTCCTGGGGTGGAGGCAGTTCGTGTCCCTGCACACTTGGTGCCACCAGGGTCCCCACAAGCCAAGCAGCTGCACCACCTTCACGCTCAACTCTAACTGGAGCAGAGCTGCCACAGGCAAAAAACCTTGCATCTGTGCATGGAGGGTTGCTTCAGTAGTGTCCAACTCTTTGTGACCCTGTAGACTGGCCTGCCAGTCTTCTCTGTCGGGGATTCTCCAGGCAAGAATGTTGGAGCTTATTGGCCAATACAGGTTACCATACCCTTCTAGAGCACTATACTTCCTGCTGTCCTAGCCACCAACTCCCTTGAGTACCTGGTGCTGTCAGAACCCCTGTGACCCAAGCAGCTGCACCACCTCCATACCTGGCCTTCACAGGGGCAAACCCAAGTCCTCCAGGACAGTCTCAGGTGCAAATTCCAGTGGACAAGCCACATGCAGAGGTGGAAATAAAACAACAATTGAAACCCAGGGGCAATGTGATTAAGAAAGAAGATCCAAAACCTTCCCAACAGATATACAAACTACAGATTAAATCCACATGATCAGTTAGGCAGACTGAGTCTATAAAATATATAAAAGGACATTGAGAGCGCCCACAAAGGAAAACTCACTACTTCTGATAGCTGTGGACATTGGAGGCAAAAACAGAGTGGCATAGGACCAGATTACAATCTGAGCTGCCCACACAGCAGGTCCAGAGATCAGCACAGTGATGGGCAGCATGCTAGGAAAGTGAGGTGGACTGAAACTCCCAGCGAGGGAAAGGGCTCTAACAGCAGAGACTCAAGAAAAACCTTTATTATTCTTATGGTTTGACTTGTTCTGTAGATTCTTTTGGATACCGCCCTTTTTGTAGCTATTGATTTTATTGGCACTGTGACATCTAATTAAGCTTTGGAGCTTTTTTTTCCCCCCCTCAGTCATATTTTTTATTGTTATAAACCTCTGCCTCTATGTTGGGCTTTTGCAGTTCTTTGGAGTTTTTCTTTTTTTCTTTTCTCGTTTTTTTTATTTTAATTTTTTATACCTACTATTATTTTTTTTACATGTATTCCTTTGTCTGATTTTCGTACTGTTCTTCCCCCCCTTGCAGTTAATCTTTAATGTATCTTTAATGTAATCTTTAATGTAAATCTTATCTACCTCTATTTTTTATCTATTCTTCCTTTCTTTTCTTTCCTCTCAACATATTTGTGCGTTTTATTTTCATTGCTTTATTCAACAATTGGCACCTTGCTTTAGTTTTGTTTTCCAGTTTGTGCTTTAGTTAGTTTTGTTCTTAACTGGTAGATAATAATTTTTGGTTTCCTTTATTCACTGGGTCAATCTATTATAGCTTATTTTTGTTGGACTGTTTTGATTTGGCTTATGGGTACATATGTATATGTGTATTTTCAGTCGCACTTTTTATTGTTGTTATAAACCTCTGTCTCTACATTGGGCTTTTGGAGTTCTGTGGAATTTTCCTTCCTTTTCTTTTTTCTTTTCTCTTTTTTATAATTTTAATTTTTAAACCTATTATGTTTTCTCTACATTTATTCCCTTGTTTGTCTTTCCTACTGTTCTTTTCTCCTTGCAGTTAATCTTTAATGTATATAAATCTTCTTCCTCTACCTCTATTTAACTTTGTATATCTATTTTTTTCTTTCCTTTCCTCTCAACATATGTGATAGTTTTGTTCTCATTGCTTTATCCCCACTTGGCACAATGCTTTAGTTTTGTTTTCCAGTTTGTGCTTTAATTAGTTTTGTTCTTAACTGGTAAACATAATTTTTCATTTCCTTTGTTTGCCGGGTCAATCTATTGTACTTTATTTTTGTGGACTGTTTTGACTTTGTATATGTATATGTGTATATTCCATTATTTTAATTTTTATTTGCCTGATTTTGTATCTACCATTGTCTGGGTTTCTCATTTTGGGGCATTTGTTTTAATCTCATTTAATGCCATAATAAACTACTTGGGGAATCTTCATTCCTGACCAGGGATCAAGCCTTAAGGCTTTGGAGTGGGAGCATTGACTCCAAGATCCTAGACTACCAGAGAACTAACCCTGGGGAGAATCAGATAGTAAAAACTCACACAAAGGAAACCACTTGAATACAAGACCTGGCATCACCCAACCACCAGTAGCACCCTCTGCAGGGGCTTCATTAAACAACAAACAAAGAAGCCTAATCACCAGAAGACAGAATTACTACCACATTCAGACTTGCCTATCAGAGGAAAAGCAAACAAACAAACCAAAAAAACTCAACACATATCTCATCCTAAACAAAGCATGCACAAACCACTGGGCCAAACTTAGGAGGACAGAAACCAAAAGGAAGAAAGAATTCAACCTTGAAGCCTGGGAATAAGGAGCTCTCAAACACAATAAGTTAAAAAATAATGAAAAGACAGATAAATACTACACAAATGAAGGAACAAACTAGAAGCACATAAGTGCAAATGAATGAAGAGGAAATAGGAAAACTACCTGAAAAATAATTCAGAAGAATGATAGTAAAAGATAATCAAAAACCTTGAAAACAAAATGGAGAATATGCAAGAATCAATTAACAAAGACTTAGAAGAATTGAACAATAAGCATACAGAGACAAACAACACAATTACTGAAATCAAAAATTCTCTTGAAGGAATCAATAGCAGAATATCTGAAGCAGAAGAACGAATCAGTGAACTGGAAGATAAGATGGTGGAAATAACTTCTGAAGAGCAGAATAAAGTAAAAAGAATGAAAAGAACTGAATACAGTCTCAGGACCTCTGGGACTATATCAAATGCACCAACATTTGAATTATAGGGGTCCCAGAAAAAGAAGAGAGAAAGATAGGGTATGAGGAAATTTTTGAAGAGATTATAGTTGAAAATTCCTTCAAGGAAAAGGAAAGTATCAATCAAGCCCAAGATGCACAAAGAGTTCCATACATGATAAACTCAAGGAGAAACAGGCCAAGACACATACTTATCAAGCTAACAAAGACTAGAAACAAAGAAAGAATATTAAAAGCAGCAAGGGAGAAGCAAAAAGTAACATACAAAGGAAGCCCCATATGCTTAACAAATGATCTTTCAGCACAAACTCTGAAGGCCAGAAGGGAATGGCAGGATATATTTAAACTACTGAAAGGGAAAAAATCTACAACCAAGATTCCTGTACCAGGCAAGAATCTCATTCAAAATTGATGGAGAAATAAAAATCTCTTCAGACAAGCAAAAGTTAAGAGAATTCAGTACCACAAAACCAGCTCTACAACAAATGTTAAAGGGACTTATATAGTCAAGAAATACAAGAGAAGAAAAAAGATCTACAAAATCAACCCCAAATAATTAAGAAAGTGGCAATAGGAACATATATATCACTAATTACTTTAAATGTAAATGAATTCAATGCTCCAACCAAAAGACACAGACTGGCTGAATGGATACAAAAGCAAGACTCATGTATATGCTGTCTACAAGAAACCCACTTCAGACTTAAAGACACATATAGGCTGAAAGTGAGAGGATGGAAAAATATATTTCATGCCAGAGGTAAGCAAAAGAATGCTGGAGTAGCAATCCTCATATCAGAAAAAAAATTGACCTTAAAATAAAGAATATTACAAGAGATAAGGAAGGACACTACATAATAATCAATGGATCAAGAGCAAGACATAACTATTGTAAATATCTATGCACCCAACATAGAAGCACCTCAATACACAAGACAAACACTGCTGCTGCTGCTAAGTTGCTTCAGTCATGTCTGACTCTATGCAACCCCATAGATGGCATCCCACCAGGCTTCCCTGTCCCTGGGATTCTCCAGGCAAGAACACTGAAGTGGGTTGCCATTTCCTTCTCCAATGCATGAAAGTAAAAAGTGAAAGTTAAGTCTCTCAGTCATGTCCAACTCTTTGTGTCCCCATGGACTGCAGCCTACCAGGCTCCTCCATCCATGGGATTTTCCAGGTAAGAGTATTAGAGTGGGGCGCCATCACCTTCTCCAAGACAAACACAAAAAGACATAAAAGAAGAAATTGACAGTAACACAATAATAGGAGACTTTAACACCCTACTCACACCAATGGACAGATCATCAAAACATAAAATTAATAAGGAAACATGTCTTAAATGATACATTAGATGAGATGGATCTCATTGATATCTTCAGGACAAACTATCCAAATACAATTCTCAAGTGAACATGGGATATTCTCCAAGATAGACCGCCTCTTTGGTCACAAATTGAATTTCAGTAAATTTAAGAAAATTGAAATAATATCAAGCATCTTCTCTGACCACAACATTATGAGACTAGATATCAATTACAAGAAAAAAAACTGTAAGAAACACTAAGACATGGAGATTAAACAACATATTTCTAAATGACCAACAGGTTACTGAAGAAATCAAAAAGGAAATAAAAAAATTTATAGAAACAAATGACAATAAAAACATGACAACTCAAAACCTATGGGATGCAGCAAAAGCAGTTCTGAGAGGGCAGTTTATAGCAATACAATCCTACCTCTACAAGCAAGAAAAACATTGAATAGACAACCTAATTTTACACCCAAAACAATTGAAAAAAGATGAACAAAAACTCCCAAAATTAGTAGAAGGAAAGAAATCATAAAAATCTGAGCAGAAATAAATGAAAAAGAAATGAAAGAAACAACAGTAAAGATTATAAAACTAAAAGATAGTTTTTTGAGGAAATATACAACACTGAGAAACCATCAAGCCTGACTCATCAAGAAAAAAAGAGAGAAGGATCAAATCAACAAAATTAGAAATGAAAAAGGACAGATTACAACAGACAATGCAGAAATACAAGGATTATAAGAGACTATCATGACAAAACTATGACAATAAAATGCATAACCTGGAAGAAATGGACAGATTCTTAGAAAAATTCAGTCTTCTGAGACTGAACACAGAAGAAATAGAAATAATGAGCAACCCAATTATAATCACTGAAATGAAGCTGTGATAAAAAATCTCCCATAAAAACAAAAGCCCAGGAGCAGATGGCTTCACAGATGAATTCTATCAAACATTTAGGGAAGAGCTAATGCTTATCCTTCTAAAACTCTTTAAAAAATTTTGCAGAGGAAAGAACACTTCCAAACTCATTCTACAAGGCCACCATCACCCTGATACCAAAACCAGACAAAGACAAAACAAGAAAACTACAGTCCAATAGCACTGATGAAACATAGATACAAAAATCCTCAACAAAAATTTAGCAAACAGAATTTAGCAACACATCAAAAAGCTCATACACCATAATCAAGTTGGGTTTATTCCAGGAATGCAAGGATTCGTCAACATATACAAATCAACCAATGTGATACACCATATTAACAAATTGAAAGAAAACACCATATGATCATCTCATTAGATGATGGAAAAGCCTTTGACAAAATCAGCACCTATTTATGATTAAAATTGTTCAAAAAAAATGGGCATTTTCTTTCTGTCTGAATCACTTTTTCTGTCTTTCCTATTTTTTCTTCCTACACATGCAGGCCTTTATGGAACTTTACTAACATTCCAGTCTGAGGGGTTCCTGCTGTGTGTGTGTGGCCTCTATTTCTGTATCACCCCCAAAAGATTCAAAGCCAGACAATTTCACAGACCCTCTTTTAACCATCAACTAGCCATCAGCACATCAAGCCTCCTTCTCAGGCCCTCATATCTTCCCCTTGACCATCACCATCACCTTTAGCCTCTGGACCTCCCCTTATCCAGTCAAACCACAAACCCCCAAATTAGATCCCTTATAACATCCCCAATGGGTTTCCAATCATGTTCAAAGTTAGCCCACCAAAGTGCTGGGAAGTAGCTGATGGGAATGAAGGGATTACTAGAGAGCATATCCTCTTCTCAAATCTGTAAGAAGAGGGTTGGCAGGTTCTTCTGACAAGTTTAGGGATGGATCTAGAGGTGGAGTTGACGTTTTCCCTGATCTGAAAGGATATCAGTGTTGTTGTGGTCCACTGTTGCACTCTAGATGGAGAAAGAGAACACACAAACAGCCTACTGGCCACCAATCCCACCACCAAAGTATCAGCTGTGTGGTAACGCAACCTTAGATCACGGTAATGCAAACTCAGATGATCCCATGCTGCAACACTGAAGATCACATAGTCCAGCTAGGATGAGATTATATTATCTATCTCTCAGAAGGAATAAAAAGATGCATAAAGAAACCTGTAAATTACGATAACATCTGAAAGTTTACACAGGAAAAAGATGAAACCCCAGCAGTCTTCCTGAGTCAAGTGACAGAGGCATTCAGGAAGTACATGAATACACACCCTCAGTCCACAGAAGGAAGGTCACTATCAACCATGTATTTTATCATCCAGTCCACTCCTGATAACAGGGGGGAAATTACTAAAGCTTGAGGCTGAGCCATAAACCTCATTGTCAACCTTGGTAGAGGAGGCCTTAAAAGTCTATAATAACCAACATTTAACAAGAGGAGGTCAATAAGGATAGAATAATAAAGGAAAAACAGCTTTCAGCTGCTCTGATTCAACTTTCCATCTCAAGGGGACCCTGGAAGGCCAGGAAAACCTGACAGAGCCAAGAAGCCACCTGGGCCAAAACCAGTGTGCCTTTTGTGGGAAGGAGGGAAAACAGAAGAGGGAATGTTCTTGAGTACCCGCCTATGAGATGTGCAAGAGACAGCCTCAACTGGCCCCGATTCTTTGGCAATCTCTCCAGTGAGAGATTCCTTAACAACTGATAGGCCTTGAGTGCCTGCCAGCTCCAGAACTTACATGATCCATTTTCATCACTCAGAGGGAACTTTAGGACACCCTCAACATGGCAGGTAGGAGAACTGAATTCCTTATAGTCACTAGGACTGCCTGCTCTGTTCTGACTTGGCTAGTTGGCTCCCTCTCCAACTGTGACTGTACTGTGATCTGAGTTATGGACCGCCAAAGATAAGGCAATATACATATCCCCATGCCTGAAAAGTCGAATCCATTATTATTACTCACTCCCTTTTGTTTATGCCAGAAGAATACCCTATCCCACTCCTTGGAAGAGGTTTGTTAAATAAATTAGGAGCTAGTATATTCTTAGGATGTGGTGAAGTCCAAGAAAGTAGAGAATTAGCAGAGAGTGCATCTGCTGGCAGCACCAGCTGATCCATGTTTTGTCATCAAAATATTCCCCAAGACATCCCCCAAACAATTAGAGAACAGGTGGATACTGTATTTTGGGATACCTCAGTGTCAAAAAAGGGCAAAACTGCATCCCCCTAGAGAAATAAGATTAAATCCCAAAGAAAAATACCCCCAGAAGAGCAATATACTTTAAAGCCTGAGACACTGAGGGGGAGCCAATCACTGCTCACCAATTTCAGAAAGAGGGATTCCTTGGGCCCTACAAATCCCCTTGAAATACCACAATTCTCTTGGTTCTGAAGGCTAACAAGGAATATTACTTCATGCAAGATTTAGGAGTAGTGTATAAGGCAGTCATCCCCACACACCCTATGGCACCAGACTCACACACCCTCCTCACCCAAGTGTCAAGAATCGCTCAGTACTGCTCTCTTTTGGACCTCCCCTGTTTTGGACCTCCCAGATGCATTTCACTGCATTCCTCAATCCAGACTCTCAGTAGCTTTTTACTTTGAATGGAGGGGCCCTGACACCTGGAGGGTACCCAAGATACTGTACGTTGCTTCCACAGGGTCTTAGGGACAGGCTCCATACTTCTGGAAATATGAGGGAAATGAGCCTTGAAAAAGGAATATATTGATATATTCTGCTACAATATATTGATACTTCTTGATAAGTAGTGAGATGAAGCAAGATTCAGATAACAATACTGTTAAGGTCCTAAATTTTCTAAATGAATGTTTATAAAGACTCCAACCATGGCTTATATCCCTCAGAAATATAACGCCATTGGTTGACTGGGGAAGGTTAACAGGCTATCGGGCTCTACTAATGGACACCACAGACATGGCATTAAAGGTTTGCCATGCCCTAAACCCAGCATCTCTGTTTCCAGTTGTTTAGAGAGGAGCCTTATAGCATCAGTATATAATTGAATACTATAAAACACACTTATTCCAGCGGGTTTGATCTTTTTGATGAACCTCTCGATATCCCTGAGGTTGAATGGTTTCTGATGGGAGTAGTTGTATAGAGATGAGAACCAAAAAGTTGGGGTGTGTCTTAGTTAGTTTAGATAAAGTCATAGACACCAAGGCCCTGCCACCTTGCCTTTGGAAAGAATAAGAAATTAAATATCTTTACTGACTCTTAATGTGGGTTCCATGTGTTACATGCTCACTCTGCCATTTGGAAAGAAAAGAAGAATGCTAAGTGCTAGAAATTCTCTCATAAAACATAAAGATTGAATTCTGGCTCTTTTACAAGCACTGATGTTCCCAACTCAGGCAGTATCCTTTGTGAGCCGAGGGTTTGAAGCAATAACTGAGCTGCAAAACAGGATGCTCAACTGTGAGAGCCTGAGCAAGTTATGACCCTAGTGATTTTCCTCACTGAACTCTGTAGCCTTCCCCAATATTCCCAAAAGGAACAAGAAAATTCTGAGAAACAGGCTATAAAAAAGGAAATACAGGCCAGTATAAAATGATGACAAGGTTCTAGTCTTTAGAACCTAACAATGAAAACTTGTTAAAAGCTTGCATGATGCCACCCGCTATGGGAAGAATGCACTGTGGGACTTGATGACAAAGGTTTTTTGGGGGAAGGGGCTCAAAAGAACAATGAAACAGCTAATGCTTGCTGGTGATGTATGTGACCATGATAACCTGCAGGCCTACCCAACCCCAACCCCCTTTCATTACTCAGGTGAATTCAGTGCCAAGGGACCGATGTAGGGGAAGATGGCAGCTGCTTTCACACAAATCACAAGAAGATATGAATAAACTTTTGTGTTTGTTGATACTTTCATGGGATGAGTTAAAGTCCTCCTCACCTGATCTGAAAAGCCTACTGAAGTGTCTAAGCCCCTTTTAAAAGAAATAATTTCTATGTTTTGACTTCCAAAGTCCCCTCAGGACTGTAAGGGCCCCCTTCCTAGCCAAAATCACACAGGGGCTCACAACAGTCCTAGGGATAGACTACAAGCTACACACTCTTTGGCACCCCTAATCTTCAGGAAAGGTAGAGAAAATGACCGTGCATTACAGAAAACCTTAGCAAAGCTCTGCCAAGAGACTCATGAAGTTTGAACCGTGTTTCCTATGGCAATCCTCAGGGTCCATGTAGCCCCCAGGAGTATTCTGGGGCTTAGTCTAGTTGAAATGACTGATGGGAAACCTCTGCTTGATACTGATATTCTTTTAGATGAGGAAGAGAGCCAGCCCCTGTGATATGTTATTAGTCTAGGCCAAGTTCAGAGGACAATGGAAGGCTATTCCAGCAAGGTGCTGCCAGCGCCCAGAAAAATACAGCAGAAGAGCCATTTCCTTCACAAATTAACTCCAGGCATAAAGTTCTTCTCAAAACTTGGAAAGCGCGACCCCTTGACAACCAACTGTTGCCAAAATGGAAGAGCTCCTATAGAGTAATTTTAGCGACACTCACTGCTGTTGAACTGCAAGGGATATCTAGTTGTGTACATTTGTTCAGACTAAAGCTTTTATCTCCAAAATCCCTGTAGGTCACAACAGGGGAACAATACACCTGTGAGCTGGTAGAAAACCAGAGACCTGTTAGAAAGAAAGGCATCAACAGATAAATAAAAACATGTGACGGGTTAGATTCCTATTTTTGTCAATTTTGCTATTGTAATTTTGCTTGCATTTTACAGATTAGCTGAGCCACCCCTACCAAGGAAGCAGCTCCTTTGTCAGTGCTGGCTCAAAAGGGAACATTTAAAAGAATAATGAAAATCCTATCAACACTCCAACTGGCTACTGACTCCCTTCTTGGATTTCCAAATCTGCTGGTTCCAATGGTGAATAATAATCTAAATTGGGGACAGTTGCCACTCCCTTGACATCTGATAGTCACACTTGATCCTTCCAGGGGGCTACTCAAATACTTTAACCCAACACCCCCTTACAATGTTTCACAAACCCTGAGAACTCCCAGAGGTATTACACCAGATATCCTTCCTGCCTCTTCTATGCAAAAGGGTAATCTGTTCTCATAACCTTACCCACTGGTGCCCTGTTTAAAACTATGGCCCCATACCCCTGAACAACACGGAATGTGAAGAGTAGGAAGGAAACATCCCATTAACCTAGTCAATGCAATTCAGCCCACCTGTGGGATACCAAACAGCTGAACTTCTGCCCTCCGTTCTCTAACAAAATCAACCAGATCATACTGGAGCATTTTATTAAGACCATTATAACATTATATCATCTAAAGTACCAATGGGAGAACAGCATTGAAACATGTAAATTATCATATGTGAAATGAATCGCCAGCCCAGGTTTGATGCATGATATAGGGTGTTCAGGGCTGGTGCATCGGGATGACCCAGAGGGATGGAATTGGGAGGGAGGTGGGAGGGGGGGTTCTGTAAGTGGAACACATGTATACCCATGGCGAATTCATGTCAATGTATGGCAAAATCGACTCAATAATGTGAAGGAAAAAAAAAAAAAAAGAACCAGAAAAATTAAAAAAAAAAAAAAAGTACCAACATACCCCTAGTGGTGAATCAGATGGTAAAGAACCTCCCTTCAATGCAGAAAACCTGGATTCAATCCCTGGGTCAGGAAGATCCCCTGGAGGAGAGCATGGCAACCCACTCCAGTATTCTTGCCTAGAGAATCCCTATGGACTGAGTAGCCTGGCAGGCTACAGTCCATTGGGTTGCAGAGAGTTAGACGTGACTGAGTGACTAAGCACAGCACAGTTGCATAGGTACTAAAAACAGTTATGTTCTTCAAGGACTAAACGCTCTTAACGTCCACAAGACAGACATTCAGGATCTTGCTCATGAAGGGTTTGTTTTCCTCTGCAGACACCCAAACCATAATGTTAGAGAATTATGGCCAGGAACTATCTTTTTCCAGCCAAGTTATGGCCCATAAATGAATTGATAATGTCCATTTGGTAGGGGCTTCCTAGGTGGCTCAGTGGTAATGTTTTTGCCTGCAATGCAGGAGACCTGGGCTGGGAAGATACCCTGGAGAAAGAAAAGGCAACCCATTCTAGTATCCTTGCCTGGAGAATCCCATGGACAGAGATACCAGGAGGCTACAGTCCATGGGGTTGCAAAAGAATTGGACATGCCTGAGCAACTATAAACAACAATACGACATCTTCATAGGAGAATGCACTATAGAGACTACAGGGATAAGAAGAATATTTATCTAAAATAAGACCACTCTGGGTCCACCAAATCCAGAGAGTACTGGGAATGATCTTAGCAGGAGCAAGCCTGGCCATAGAGGATGCTTTACCTATCATGAAGCAACACTGAGAAGTCCTACCAGACAGCTTGGTTATATAATGAAACAAAAAGGACAAGCTTTAATGGGACTTAAGACCTCTCTTGTTTCTTTAAGTTAATGTAGTTCTTGATAATCGTCTAGCTCTTGACTACATTCTGGCAGAACAAGGAAGAGTTTATATGGCAATTAGTACTTCCTGCTGCAACTGGATCAACGTGACAGGACAAGTAGAAGTTAATATTAAGGAAATACACTCCCAAGCGGAATGGCTTCACAATTTTGGCAGGGGAGATGCTTCCTCCACTGTCTGATCAATAGTTATGTAAGTCCTCCAAAAGTTAACCTAGTTGCTTCTAGGCTCTTTAGTGGCTCTTATTCTTCTTCTTTTTGGAGCTTGTCTGTTTAGCCTTTTGGTGAAGTTGTGTCTTCTAGGCTTCAACAGTTTCAAGTAAGACTCAATGATTTGAAGATTTCAACCCATTCCAGAAGAGGATAGCTTGGGTCCCTTCAGGTCCTTGAAACAGTCATCAAGGGACTTCTACAATTCTAGAGTAGGATAGAGTTGGTGGCCCTTATCCAGTAGGAAGAAGTTTCAGTAGAGACATTTGGCCCTTTAGCTGTTAAGAATAAAGGGTATAGAATTCCTTGGGGAGAATGAGACAGGCAGGAACCTGGGACCCTCTCCTGGAGTTCTTACACCTAACTAAACATTTCCTTGAGCAACAGAACACAAAGAAATAGGGACTAAAATATACCACATGCATGGACAGTCATGGAAAATATGAAAAATAAAATGCCAAAGCCCATCTGCCACTTCTGAGTACACAGAACAAAGCAAGGTATTATACATGTTCCCTGCACTCAGCACTACCAAAGAGGTGGGCACACCACCTAAGTCACCCTTCCTGCCCAACTCATAGATTCAACCCCACCTTTACCCCATTTAAGGATTCAGCCAGCCCCCCACCACCTCAGGAAGCAAGCATGGGAACCTGTTAAAATGTTTTCATTCCTTCATGCTGCAGCTTGAGTCTCAATAAAATTTTGCCTAAATTCCTTGTATAGCCTTTTATCAATTTCTATTTATTAAAGATCTCAAGAACCCAACTGGTATCAATAGGAACCAGGGCACAAAGAAGGCAGATTGGAACTTGTGGCCTGAATCTAACAAGGACAGTTGCCCATGAAAACAAAAACAGTCAAAATAAGAACTTACTGGATGAGCCTCAGGAAGCTGTGAGATAATAATTAAAGGTATTGTATTTCTATGGTCAGAGTTTCAGAAGGTGAAGAGTGATACTGAAAATATGACTTAAATCAGGATGAGATGGGAGAAGGGCATTGAAGCATGTTAATTGTCATGTGTCTAATCAATCGCCAGCCCAGGATTGATGCTCGTGACTGGTGCAGCGAGATTTCCCGGGGGGGAGGGAGGAGGGAGGGGGGACCCGGAGGGGAAGCATATGTAAACCCATGGTGATATCATAACAATGTGTGGCTAAAACAATAATTAAAAATAAAAAAATTAAAAAAAAAAAAAAAAGAAAAAACAGCTGCAAAGTTCTTCAGGAGGCAGAGAAATGATGGCAAAGGAAAACATGAAACATGAGAAATAAAAGAAAAGTAACAGATATGATAAATTTCTGGGTAAATATGGGTAGGTGATTTTTTTCCCCTTGCTGCTGCTGTTGCTGCTGCTAAATCACTTCAGTCGTGTCCGACTCTGTGTGACCCCATAGACGGCAGCCCACCAGGCTCCACCGTCCCTGGGATTCTCCAGGCAAGAACAGTGGAGTGGGTTGCTGTTTCCTTCTCCAATGCATGAAAGTGAAAAGGGAAAATGATGTCACTCAGTCATGTCTGACTCTTAGAGACCCCATGGGCTGCACCCACCAGGCCCCTCCATCCATGTGATTTTCCAGGCAAGAGTTCTGTGAAATATACTTGATAGTTAAACACAAACTACATGACATTATATTTTTAAGTTTCAGGTGTGGATATACTGTTTTAAAATTCAGCTACTCTGGAAAATAATTTGGCTGTTTATTATAAAACTAAATATATACTAACTTTATGACTTAGCCAACCCTATACCTAAGGTATTTATCCTTGAGATATTAAAATTTATATTCACAGAAAACCTTGAATATGTATATTGATAGCAGCTATATATATAATTGCCAAAACTAGAAATAAGCCAAAAATCCTTCAGTGGATAAATGGTTAAACAAACTATGGTACAGCCACATGATGGAATACTATTTATTAATAAAACCAACAAATTATCAATACACACAATTTGTATGGATCTTATAGGCACTATATTAAGTGAAAGAATCCAGTCTCAAAAGGTTACTACCTCAAAGGTTGCATGCTATGAGAATCTATTTATATATACTGGATAGAAAACCAAACTTTAGTGATAGAGAACAGGTTGGTTCTCAGGTTTAGGGAAGGGTGAACATGTTACTATATATGTAGAGCATTCAGAATTATTCTGTTGACAGTGAGTATTGTTTGAATCTGTACATATATGAAAAATCATAGAACTAAAAAATAAGACAAAAATTAAAACCTGTACATAAAAATTAGTAAAAAAAAATTGAATGGTTTGATAATTTAAATTCAAACACACATAGTTTATAGGTTGTTTTGAGAAACATATTTTCTAAAGACATGCAATTCTATAGAAATTAGGCACACATGAAGCAGTAATAACCCTTTTGTCATGATGTTAGAGATTCAAACATTTGTCAATGCATATAAATTTTATGGACTTCTCTGGTGTCTCAGTAGTAAAGAATTCACCTGCAGTACAGTAGCCGCAGGAGACACAGGTTCAATCCCTGAGTTGGGAAGATCCCCTGGAGGAGGGCATGGCAACCCACTCCAGTATTCTTGCCTGGAGAACTCCATGGATAGAGAAGTCTGGTAGGCTACAATCTATAGCATTACAAAGAGTTGGACATGACTGAAGTGACTGAGCACATAGCACATAAATTTTATATGTCAGTTGGACAAAAAATAGAGGCAATTGTGTGTCATCTGCATTTCTTTCCATATGCAACACAAGTAATAAGGCAGAAGAGTAATATGAAAAAGTTTAGCCTTGTTCTCATTACCAACCCAGATGCATCTTTGTCATTACATAGCAGTAGGAACCAGGCGTTGTCTAGCCTTCCTTTTATCTCACCTTCTGCTTTAGATTTTAGTTGCGATTCTTGCTGCTGGTCCTAATTCAATTCCTCATGAGATATTTAAACTGGTGTCATGTGATATATTGTTTCTCTATATGCAGATGATTTACTACCACTGTTTGCATACTCAGAATTTTCCTCTGCTCATTTTTCAGATCACAAAATGCTATTTTGAAAATAGGATTTATCTGTCAGTTGGAATAAAATTGAACTCCCATTGCACATATCTCTTTAATGACTTAAACTTGTCAGGACTATTACATATTTCATTGAATTTTTTGCTGCTATCAGTTTCTTACCAGCTTGGATTTCTTTGTCTCTTCTCTCTTAAAATAAGGCTGTGAGAGCTTCTTTCATTTCATCTCTAATTGAGGATATTATAACATACATGAAGAAGGGTTTTGGTCATATTTTTTATTAATCATTTTTAAGAAAACTTCATTTGCTAATTTTCATATACTGCCTAAATTGGCTTTCTTTCCTGTTGCTTTAAAAAAAATTTCTTTGGCATTTGTCTTCCACTAGAATACTGAGTGATCTATTGCAACTTTGATATTATTGTATCAAAACATATCATTAATATTATTGTATCAAATATTATTGTACTATTTTGATTGAGTATTATAATATTATTGTATAAAAACTAAACCTTTCAGGTACCAAACCCCTATTCAAATCCTTTATGATTATACAATGGAAGTGAAAAACAGATTCAAAGGATTAGATCTGATAGACAGCATGCCTGAAGAACTATGGACAGAGGTTCATGACATTGTGCAGGAGGTGGTGATCAAGACCATCCCCAAGAAAAAGAAATGAAAAAAGGCAAAATGGTTGTCTGAGAAGGCCTTTAAAATTGCTAAGAAAAGAAGAGAAACTAAAGGCAAAAGAGAAAAGGAAATATATACCCATTTGAATGTATGGTTTCAAAGGATAGCAAAGAGACATAAGAAAATCTTCCTCAGTGATCAATGCAATGTAATAGAGTAAAACAATAGAATTGGAAAGGCTAGAGATTTCTTCAAGAATATTAGTGATACCAAGGGAATATTTCATGCAAAGATGGGTACAATAAAGTACAGAAATGGTATGGACTTAAAAGAAGCAGAAGATATTAAGAAGAGGTGGCAAGAATACACAGAGAACTACACAAAAAAGATCTTCATGAACCAGATAACCATGATGGTGTGATCACTCACCTAGAGTCAGACATCCTGGAATGCGAGGTCACACGGGCCTTAGGAAGCATGACTATGAACAAAGCTAGTGGAAGTGATGGAATTCCAATTGATCTGTTTCAAATCCTGAAAGATGATGCTGTGAAAGTGCTGCACTCAATGTGCCAGCAAATTTGAAAACCTCAGCAATGGCCAAAGGACTGGTAAAGGTCAGTTTCCATGCCAGTACCAAAGAAAGGCAATGCCAAATAATGTTTAAAGTACCACATGCATGCACTCATCTCACACGCTAGAAAAGTAATGCTCAAAATTCTCCAAGCCAGGTGTCAACAGTACACGAACCATGAACTTCTAGATGTTTAAGCTGGATTTTGAAAAGGCAGAAGAAACAGAGATCAAATTGCCAACATCCATTGGGTCATATAAAAAGCAAGAGAATTCCAGAGAAACATCTACTTCTGCTTTATCGATTAAGCCAAAGCCTTTGACTGTGTAGATCAAGACACACTGTGGAAAATTCCTAGAGATGGGAATACCGGACCATCTTACCTGTATGCAGGTCAAGAAGCAACAGTTAGAACTGGACATAGTACAACAGACTGGTTCCAAATCGGGAAAGGAGCATGTCCAGACTGTATATTGTCACCCTGCTTATTTAACTTATATGCAGAGTACATTGTGAGAAACATTGGGCTGGATGAAGCACAAGCTGGAATAAAGATTACTGGGAGAAATATCAATTACCTCAAATACACAGATGACACCACCCTAATGGCAGAAAGTGAAGAGGAACTGAAGAGCTTCTTGATGAAAGTGAAAGAGGAGAGTGAAAAAGTTGGCTTAAAACTCAACATTCATAAAACTAAGATCATGGCCTCCGTTCACATCACTTCATGCAAATAGATGGGGAAACAATGGAAACAGTGAGAGACTTCATTTGGGGGGGCTCCAAATTCACTGCAGATGGTGACTGCAATGATGAAATTAGAAAATGCTTGCTCTTTGGAAGGAAGGTTATGGCCCACATAGACACCTGTTAAAAAACAGAGATATAGCTTTGCCAACAAAGGACTGTCTAGTCAAAGCTACGGTTTTTCCAGTGGTCATGAATGAATGTGAGAGTTGGACTATAAAGAAAGCTGAGCACGAAAGAATTGATGCTTTTGAACTGTGGTGTTGGACAAGACTCTTGAGAGTCCCTTGTACTGCAAGGAGATCTAACTATTCAATCCTAAATAGGATATCAGTCCTGAATATTCATTGGAAAGGCTGATGCTGAAGCTGAAACTCCAATACTTTCATCCCCTGATGAGAACAACTGACTCACTGGAAAAGTTTTCCTGATGCTGGGAAAGATTGAAGGCAGGAGGAGAAGGGGATGACAGAGTATAAGATGGTTGGATGGCATCACTGCCTCAATGGACATGAGTTTGAGTAAGCCCCAGGAGGTGGTGATAGACAGGGAAGCCTGGCATACTGCAGTTCACAGGGTCTCAAAGAGTTGTACATGACTGAGTGACTGAACTGAACTGAGCTGATCTAAATCTTTTCCACCCACAGTCATGGCTTTGTATCTTTGCTTGTCTTAAGTCTTAAACCCTAATGCCAGAATTTTCAGTCACAGATGTGTACATTATACACACCACCTTTGTTTCACTTGTATAATAATCATTACATTTAATGCTTACATAATCTCCAACTGTAGAAAATTTTCTTGTATGCAGAATCCAAGATTTTCTATTTGTATGACTAAGCAAACTAAAGTTCTTTCTGGTGAATAACAGATATTTAGTAATGTGGCTTAATTGCAAAGCAGATAGATTATAAGGTATTTATATTTATTTTTCATTTCTTCTCTTATTACCATTATATTGTGTTTGGATGTCTTGGGAAGTATTATTGTTCTCTTTCCCTTATTACATCTTATATCTAATAAGATAATTTATGAGTATAAATTTCTAAAATGTATATGTACAGAAAAGAGCTACATGGACTGACCAAATTGATCAGATTCTTGATCAAGTAGATCTTCACTGGTAGCACAAATTAATTATGAAGTGATTACAATTTCATCAAGAAACTTCTTAGTGCTCTAATTATACTCCCAAGCTTTTCCAGAATCTGAACATGGGCAATATTTCATGTTTATTCTGATTGTGGCCTGGTTCATGAACACAGTCCCGCCATCTTCCTTTGAACCCATAAATAATATAGAATGTTCCCCATTTTTTGCACCAAGAAATACTTTCTGGTATTCAGAGCATCATGTGTTCACTAAGATCTTTCTTCTGATGCTCTTAGAGATTCCAGTTGGTCCTGAATGCTTTCTGACAGACTACAGAAGGTCCACTCTTCTCATGGAGAGATATGGTAACAGGTTCCCTACCGATAAGCCTCAGCAGACTCAACTGCTTTGAACAATATGGTAGCTGTGAATCTCTGCCAAGTGTTTGGCTGAGAAATTAAGGCTGTCAGTTTCCACTTCTTGCCTTTTTGAACACTCCCTCTTAGACCCAGCTGCCATGCTTTAAGGAAACTCAAGCAGTCTAATGAACAAATCCATTTGAAATGGAACTGAAGTCCTTGGTCTGTTGTTCTTGCTCCCAACATTTCAGTTATGTCAGAAAGGCCATATGGAAAGTGTGTTTTCCATTCTCATTGACATTTTCCAGCTGAATCCCAAAGTGGCACAGGGGTGAGCCTTTCCTGTCATACTCTACCTACACTGCAAATTGAGGGGCAAATAATTCACTGTTGCTGGTATAGGCCACAATATTCAGAGCTGTTTTTTTTTTTTTAAGTAGCAATAGGTGAATGAAGCATGAGCCCTGATTTTTTATATATATAATATGTATGCATATATATATACGTATATATCATGATATATATATATTATCAGCTCATTTATTAAGATCAGTTTTACCCTCTGGGGACCTTGAGCTCTTTCATCCAAATTTCAAGACACATATTTGGCCTTGGCTCACTGCCAGCCCCATCATCCCACAGGTACATGTGGTCATGTTTTCCTAGATCCTACCACACTGTTGAATGCCAGCTTCTCTGATAGCTGACACCTGAATCTTCATCTTCTGGTGTTAAACCTATATATCCATCTATAATTATCTCCTCACTAGGGATTTCTCTAGGTTTCAGGTTATTTGCAAACAAGACTGAACCAAGTTTAAGCTAAAGTAGTTACTAAATCAGGTAGTTAGCACCATTTTGTTCCTGAGGCTTTTTTTCCTTGCATAAGTAATTTCACTTTTTGTTAAAACTCTGGAGAAAATGGCAGATAAGGGATTCCTCAGGCTACCAAGGAAGAAAGTTGCCTCCTCAAGAGTTTGATCATTTGGCTCATTTCTTATACACTGATTTTTTTAGTAGATGTTAAGCCATCTTTTATTTTTTTTAATTGTGCTAAAAGCCATATAATATGAAACATACTATTTGAACCATATTTAAATGTACAGTTCAGTGGCACTAAGTATATTCACATTGCTGTCCACTCTCACCAGCATTCATCTCAAATTTTTCACCTCCCTAAACAGAAACTCTATCCCCATTAAACACTAACTCACTATCCCCCCTCACTCGACCCCCTGGCATTTACCATTGTTCTTTCTGACTGTATGAATTAGTCTATTCTAGGTATCTTGTATAAGTGGAATCAAATAGCAACGGTCAGCACCTAACATATATTGGAATGCATTTTAAAGTTAACTTAGTACATGACTCGCAGATTGTACATTTTCCCCCTGTGCTATAGAGTAGGCTCTCAATAGTTATCGCTTTTGTACATGGCAGTGTATATATATCAATCTTGGTCTCCCAGTTTACCCCACTTCCCTTCCCTGCTTTGCGTCCATATGCTTCTTCTCTATGTCTGTATCTCTACTTCTGCTTTTCAAATAGGTTTATTGTACTATTTTTCTAGACTCCACATGATTTTTGATTATGTATTCCTTACCTTGATCCTCTTTTCCCACATTGTAATCTTTAGAAAAGTTCATCTAAAACCTCAACATTATTAAAAGCATTTTCTTTCAGTATCAGTTTAGCAAATATACTTTTATGTGAATCTACTCAACTGTGTTCCTTATACATTAAAAGAAAAATAGCAGTTTTCAACAATTTCACTACAAAAAAATGTTGTTTCCAAAACTTCCTACAAGTCAAAGAATAGAAACTATTCCCATTTTACCTTCCACATTATTGTCCTGATTAAGCTTCTGAATCAATATAATCAAAGTATTTATACAAAGTAGAACTTTCTAAAAATGACTACTAATGTCTTTGCATGGTTCTACTTTATATGATTTAACTCCATCTCCATCTAACTATCTCTGAAAATGTACTTTAGGTACAAGTTAAATTTCATCATATGCTAAATACTAGAAGGCAAAACATATTTGAGACTGAAACTTAAAGGGAAGGAGACACATATCAAAATGAATGACTGACTGGAGTGGCTTTTCTTGGATGGAAGTGGCCTTTGTTTTACTATGTACTTTTTCTCTCTGCTAATTTCAAAGAAATCAAAATTGTAAGTGCGCTCTCACAAAATAAAATTCACTGCACTCAGTGTATTCTTTACGCAGCATCTGATATATATTTCTGGAACTCCTTTATAAGTCATGTCATATTTTATGTCATAAATGAAAACTACCTAGAATATCTGGCTACTGTTCACCTCTTCCTTTATGTACACAATTCTCATACTCATGTCCAATCTTCAGTTAGACCATGTCGCCTAATGGGACACCTAATATATTATATTCAACAAGATTCTTTCTGGGCAGAGTTGAGGGTTAAATACTCTGGGTGAATGGAATTGGATATCATTTCTCCTGCCACATTGGAATACCTTTTGTCTTGAGAGTCAGGTGCTGTTAGTCAAAGCTGGATTGTACCTATCCCCACAAAGACCTCTTTTTCATCACTACAATTATATGAGAAAGACAGGGGGAATTCCCTGGCAGTCCAGTGATTAAGACTGAGGGCTTTCATTACCACGAGCCTGGGTATGATCCCTGGTCAAGGAACTAAGATCCTGCAAGGTACATGGCATGGCCAAACAAAGAAAAAAAAGAGAAAGAGAAAGGCAGGTCTGGACTTTGGTATTGGTATGGGATACCATGGGCATGCTAATTATTTGGAGCTTCTTTAAAGTCATTTACAGGCTTCCCTGGTGACACAGCAGTGAAGAATCTGTCTGCATGCAGAAGCCCCAGAAGTGGGTTCCATCCCTGGCCTAGGAAGATCCCTTGGCGGAGTGCATGCAACCCACTCCACTATTTTTGCCTGGAGTATTCCTTGGACAGAGGAGCCTGGCAGGCTACAGTCCATGGGGTCACAAAGAGTTGGACACAACTAAAGCAATTTAGTGTGCACACACACACAAAGTCATATACACTTAGCCAAACCCAGCACTCAATCCCCTAGGCTGAGACTGTCCTGTTTCTGGCTTCGTTTCTCTGCACAATGTTCTGGGAGTTCTGTGATCACATCATTAACTCCTCCCCAGGTGGTCTTCCCTGCCTCTCCCTTCCCTCCTCACCCCTAGTTATGACCCTACTTACTGCTTTGCAACAAGTATGGCCCACTCCCTCACAAAAGAAATGGATTCCATAGTCTAAAGACAGGTAATTGATTTTCTTAAACCAACAGAAATTACTTCCTAAAACCAGACTAATTTCTCAGGACTCTCCCTCCAAAATAGTCAGTTAGCCCTATGTTAAAAAAAAAAAAAGAAAAAAAAGATGATCCTTCCAATTGAAATTTTTTTTCATTTTCTTCTTTTGTTTAGGTATTGTAGCCTTTAAAGGCAAACTTGTTCTTTGATCTATTTGCATTGTCAAACACCAATTTTATTATGATTATCTGGTGGGATGTAAGTGTGTGCTAAGGAAAAGTTGTTGTAGCTAGACATTAGATGAAAGTCCAAAAGAATGAAACTGATTATATCGTCATCTCTACTTATAGGTCAGAGCTCCATTTTTTTTTTCTTCCACAGAAGGTGAAGATTTGTTTCTGGAGGAGTGATAGCTGAAATTAATCTAGAAAAGGATGGCAAAATGAAGTGTTTCTCTTGAGGAGAGTTTGGAACAGAGACAAAAGGGATATGTTCTTCATATATCGGTGATGAGGAAAACTGGGCTCATTTATTCATAGACAAAATTATCAAGTATACGTTGTTCACCTTATAGTCCTAATGGTTTCCACCAAAACCTTCCTAAGTTCCCCTACACAGATAGTATTGTAAATCACATTGGATGATGGCTGACAATGCTCATATGAGGAGGGGATTAGATAAACCAATGGCTGTCCTAATTTGTCATCCTTGGCCTGAACAAACTTCTCTGTTCTCCCTGCATGCATTCTCTCAGTGTCCTGCAAACCCAGCTTACACATTTTCAGGTCCCTTGCCTTCATCCTTCTCCCACTGAAGTGAAGTCCCTATTGCCTTTTAGTTTTCTGTGTCCTTGGTGAGCATTTCAGGAATTTTCTTAAGCCTTGCCTCCTCCAGCAAGCATTTTCTTACATACTTCCCATAAGACTCTTTCTACCCCTTTAGTCTTTTAAGCCCTGGGTTGGTGGGGTACTATTGATCTCTCTGTATTATTACAACTATATATCAAATACAAGTTTCTCTCAGTCTTGACACACTCTCTTTAGGCTTTAATTTCTCTCAGGATGTTTTCTTTTTCTTCCCTCACTTTCAACCTTGCTGGAAAAATGTTTACACTTACCACCTTCAGTTCCCACCACTTACTTCCGATCTGTTAGAAATCATCTGTTAGAAAAGTTACTTTGCAAGATCTAGAATGTGGTCAAACACAACAGAAAACTTGATATGAACTTCTGTATAAGAGATCAGGGTTTGCCTATTGCCTCTGGTGGTGGTGATTTAGTCACTAAGTCGTGTCCAACTCTTGAGACCCCATGGACTGTAGCCTGCCAGGCTCCTCTGTCCAAGGAATACTCCAGGCAAGAATAGTGGAGTGGCTTGCAATTTCCTTCTACCTGTACTAAGTATGTAATTTTTTAAGTAATTTACTGATTTTAGATGAACTTAGCTATAACACCTTGCTATGAGGCTTCTGATCAAAAGGGGATCAGGATTAAATATACCTTCTTAAACAACTAAAACAGTTGTACGCAATGTAAATGACAATGCTTTCAGCACAGGCATTGATGCCTGAGACAGGGGGAACAAACCAGATGATTAAATCATTGCCCCAACTTTTCCAGGCCACACAGACCAAAGGGGAACCTCAGCAGAGGCTAGCAGACTTTCTAAATTGATATACAGTTGAGAATGCAGGAGGCTAAATTGGCAAGAATTTGTAGAATATAATACAAAGAGATTTCTTGATAGAGAGGGAAGAGCCACACAAAAAGAAAAGTGCTACAAAGAGAGACAGCTGCCTGGAAAGATCTCAAGCTCTAGAGATTTTCAGAGGGTTCCTCTTGAGTTTTCAGTTGAGTACTAGTCAGTGTAGCCTGGGAAAGAACCATCAAAAAGGACAAGGTGATACAGTCTTCAGAGCTCACAAAGAGCTGAGAATAGTTAGGGTTACCAAAACTTATAATATATAGGCTATTAGGTAGCATGTTCAGAAGGTGAATATTTCATCTCAATAATGGAGCTAAATTAATCCTAGACTTAAAAGTGCTCTGGTCCCACATAACAAATATCAAAAGTAAGCCTTAAAAGGATTAAACTGCTTCCAACCAAGCTAATTGTATCCCAGCTCAAAATTAGAGGAATACATAATTAATCATCTCTTGAAAGGGTAAAATCATAATCTCTAGCATCCAGTAAAAAATTACTAGGCAGTAAAAGAAGCAAGGATATATAGCCCATGATGAGGAGAAAAATCAACAAATTAGAAACAAACAGATATACATAGCTGATAAAATGGTAGACATGAGGTAGTTTTTTAACCATATGCCATATATTCAGAAAAGTACAATGAAAAGTGAGAATGTGAAAGCATGGAAGATGTGTAAAATGTCCCCAACTGAACTCGTGATGATAAATACCATATATGAAATCTCCTAGGCTAGTTGTCTATAATTCTCATTCATCTCAACTTCTTGATAGCTTAGGACATACTGGTTTTCTTTGAAATAACTTTCTCCTTCAGCTTCTGCAAAACCTCCCTGACCGATACTGCAAGTTCCCCAGGTACAGGAAGAGAGCAAGTTTAGTTGGTATCTGGTTGGAAATACAAGTCAGATTTGCTTCTAAGTTATCCAATACTTTATTTTGAGTATTTAGAGTAGCATTGGGTACACTATAAGCATGAAATAGGGGAAGGAAAAAAATAAAAGTAGGTATGGGCTAGGGAGAAAGGGGTAAGAAAAGAGGTAAAAAGAGGGAGAAGATTGAGGAAAGGAGAAAGGGAGGGAGGAAAGACTGTTGACCGAGCTGTAGAACTGACAACGTTTTCCGAATGGTATAAAAAGCTCAAGGGAATTAACTCATCTCATAGAGACCTAATGTAAATGTATAGGTTCATTTGCAAGACCTGATCAAAGAAACATGTTTAATTATATCATCTTCCTTAAGTGAAGACAAATTGAAAGTAATCATTATATGGTAATTTAAATTCATTGATTTAAATACCAAAGTGATATATAATTTAAGTGTGGAACACTCTAAAAGCCTACAAAGCATATGCTGAAGAAGCAGCCAATAAGAGCTTACTGAGAAAAGTAAAATCTTCTGCAATGGATGGGGCACTTCAATCAACTAAAGTGCTCTGCAGCTAAAATTCATACACAAGAGAAACACACCTTAATAAAGCTACTTATAAACATTAGGACTCATGGAGATGGACCACCTAAATATAACAAAGGCTGCTCCACTGAATAGAAGCAATCCATATATTTGGAGTGACTGAAGAGCAATCCTGCTGGCAAACAGAAGCAAGGATTTGCACTACTCTCTTCAGGCTTAAACACTCTTTTGGCCAGAATCAAAATAGCATTTGGTTCAGTTCTCTCTTTTGGGAAGAAAGAAACAAATTATCATAAATCAATTGAGTGCATTTGCCTCACCAAGGGGGCTTTTCAAGTGCTCCTAGTGGTAAAGAAGAAGCCTGCCAATGCAGGAGACATAAAAGACATGGGTTCAATCTCTGGGCTGGGAAGATCCCCTAAAGCAGGGCATGGCAACCTGCTCCAGTATTCATGTCTTGAGAATCCCATGGACAGAGGAGCCTGGTGGTCCATAGGGTCACAAAGAGTCAGACATGTCTGAAGCAACTTAGCACGCACTCACGCATGCCTCATAAAGACAGGAGTCATCACCAGCTCAGAAAGGGAAAAAGGCTTCTTCACAGGGGCTTCAGTGGGAAATGACAAGGAAACAAAGCACACAGCAGAATTCTCTAAGCTACTGCAGATTCTGCGCTGACTCCTCAGAACCACTCAGAATGATGTCTCTTCTTAAATTTCTAAATGACTGGTTAACCTTGCTGCTAATATGTGGAAATATCCACACTCACATGTCATCTTCTCCTTAATTTTCGTATTAGTTTGACATATATTATTGTTACAAAAAAATAAATCAACCTTTAATTTGTAAAATAGAGGGGTTTACAAAATTTATACAGACCCTTGGAACTTAACAATCATGCATTATTAAAGCAGAGCTCTGTCCTTGAAACCTGTACACTTTCCTTAGGATTAATGGATTCTAAACATGGTTTCACTTCTTATAAAATGGTTGTCGTGCATTTTTCTTTTTCCTGATTTAATCCCCACACAACTGTGTTGTCTTTTTGTTTAATATCAGTAAGTCTGGGCTGCTTTCCACTTCTGTGCCTTTCACATTTGTCTTTAGCAGTCTGATAGCTGGAAACACTGTAAACTGTATAGAGTTTGGCTGTAATATCAGTACTTACACTATAATCTTAGGGTTTTATTCTTTTTATCCTCCAGATTGTGGCACTGTGTACAAATCCTCTTATACATTATTTTAAAAAATTTAAGGTGGATTTCAAGTCATAGAAGGGAAAATTTTCCTTCCAAAAACACTTTCAAGGCAAATAATAGCAGGTAAGCTCTTGTTTCATAAATGTTTGCTAGCTTTTACAGAAAATGTTTTCCTTCTTTCCTTTTCTCCCACCCTCCCTCCCTTCTTCCCTCACTCCCTTTCTTCCTTCCTTGCTCCCTTCCTCTCCTTCTTGCCTTATTTCTCTGTTGAAATATTTTAAAATAAATCCCAAGAATATTATTATCTGCATATCATGATATCTTAAAAAAATAAAGACCTTAAAAATCATGGCAGATCTAATATAATTATTTATAATTCCTTTGTATCTAATACTCAGATTATAACCAAATTACTGTAATTCTCAAAACCATCTTACTTTTCTGTTGGTTTGTTAAAAAAATTAGAACATCCTTTAATGTTACATACATATTACATTTGGTTACTGTATCTCTTAATTAAAAAAAAAACTTTCCTTCCACAAGACTTTTTAAAATGCTATCTATACATAATGAGACTTCCCCCTGGTGACTCAGATGGTAAAGCTTATGCCTACAATGCCGGTTCGATCCCTGGGTCGGGAAGATCCTCTGGAGAAGGAAATAGCAACCCACTCCAGTACTCTTGCCTGAAAAATCCCATGGATGGAGGAGCCTGGTAGGCTACAGTCCATGGGGGTCACAAAGAGTTGGACACGACTGAGTTCACTTTTTTTAATACATTAATGAAACTGGGGACAGAATTTTCCACTTTCTGGTAATTAGAACATCATGTTTTTAAACATATACACTTTTTCCCCTTATTTCCTCCTACGAAGTATTTAGGCTTTTATTAACATTAGCAATTAGAAGATTGCTAATATTCTGTTTCAATTATTTTTGCAGGAATCCAATATAGGTGTTGCTTTATATTTCCAATTGCATCACACCAATAGGTAAATGACGTCTGCTTATTTCATATTCAGTGATTTTAAGTTCGTCAATGAACTTAGGTTTGTCAGCCTAATCCATTAATTGTAAGTTCCTCATCAACCATCACCTTAATCATTTTCAATATCCACTGATAATCACTGATAAGATACATTATTTTATTAGAAGTTGCAAAATGGTGATTTCCTAATTTCATTTTTCTTCTGAGTTGATTATTGGGAGTCAGTACTCCATGGGTCTCTTGCTTTGCTCCACATATTGAGAGTAGTGACACTGATGACTTTTGCTCTAGAATATCCCCAAGGATATATGTTTAATGAACAAGTTCAGGAGACAGAAATGGCAAGTCACTCTTGAGCAGAGGGCAGATTTGTTACTGTCCAGGGTAACAAAGAAAACGAGTTCCTCTGGAGCAAACTTGAAGAAGTTTGTTTGAAATCCACTATTAAAGATCGTTGTTTCTAGAGCTTAGGGTGCCTTTCCCTCAACACAATTCACTAAATAGCTGACATCATCTGACTTCATCATACAACCCTATGAGAGCTGAAGTTTGGGAAATCAGTGGAAGAAAATGGCTACTATAATACTATTGATATGAGTAATAAAATGTCCTTTTGCTATTACTCAGAAGTTTCATGTCTTCTGCCAGCATCCACAAAACTGTGGCAAGCAAATATCTAAGCCTGAAAGTAGAGTAAAATATCAGACCCTTTATAGTTCTTGACATTTGTTAACTGGAGCTCTTCTCCAAGGAAGAACTTCACTTCATCACATTATACCATAGATTTGGTTACCCTGGGGAGGAAGTTCATATAGAAAAAGAAGGATTAAAGTTTGTCTTTCTACAAATACTCTAGCTTTCAGAATAAACTGTTGTACCACAGCCAAACTTATCAATAATTCCCTTTTTATGTCTTAACTTTTATTTTTGAGTGTCATTATGACTCATGAACTTACATATATATACATATATGTGCATACATAAAGCGACCACTGAGCACCATGGATTTGATGCTCATGCTGTCCTGTCTTCGGCCAGTGTGGCCATTCAGCCATTGACTCTGGCGTCCTAACATAATCCCCTACATTTCTGATATATTGCTTGCTTTCTGGTTCAAATTGTATGGGCTTCTTTTATCTCTTTTCTGTCATAGACCTGAAATCAGCTGTTTCCTCAGGGACCCTGGTTTGTTTTTATATGAAATTCTATGTGGAGATTGTAATCTAACTGCTATATGCTTTATTGCTAATTAGTTTTCATAGCTTCTAGACAATAAGGTATGCATTTTTAGAAAAAAATTGAGTGCATAATGATATTTCCTCTTCAAAATTGACATTTCTGAGATTTTATTTAAATTGGATGATTTCACATTTGTACCTATTACTCTTATGCTAAAAAACATTGGTTTCCAATGACATTAAGTTAATTGTTAATTTGCTCTACCTATTGTAGGGCTTCCCAGGTGATGCAGTGGTAAAGAATCAACCCACCAATGAGGGAGATGCAGAGACACAAGTTCAATTCCTGGGTCAGGAAGATTCCCCTGGAGTAGGAAATGGCAACCCACTCCAGTATTCTTGCCTGGAAAATTCCAAGGACAGAGGAGCCTGGTGGGCTACAAAGAGTCCATGCAGTTGCAAAGAATTGGACATGACTGTGCACAGACACATACCTATTGTACATTGATAATGATTCATTTTTTTCTATTCATTTATTTTTCCTTTTCAAAATTTATGTGCAGCAAAATTCACCATTTTGGGTGCACAATTACATTAACCTGTATACAGACACAAAGTCTTTTAACCACCAGCACTGAGAGGATATCAAATGAATTCAACACCCCCCAAAATTCTGTCCTTTGTATTAAAATTCTTTCTATGCCCCTTGTTTCTTTTTTCTTTTATTTATTTTTTTTAACTTGGCTGTGCCAGGATTCAGTTGTAGCCCTCAGGATCTTTAGTTACAGCATATGGATCTTTTTAGTTGCATGTGCCACCCTCTAATTTTTATTTGTAGGAAAAAGACTTCAGCCCCCAGACCTTCCCATAGTACCAAAAGGCCAGCTCAAACAGTTGCTAACTGGGGAGAATAAGGGAATGCAAAACCAAAGAGGGAGCAATGAAAAAACAAGGTAGATCAGGGATGAAAGCAGGATCTTCATTTCTCCTCACAGGATATTTTTGAGTTCTGCAGAAACTAAGGCCCCTCAACCAGGTGGAAGATGATAATTATGTGCTGAGACCCCACACTCACTTAAACCAGAAGGCCAGTAATGGAGGGTCCTGGGAACACTGTCCTCTTACCTCACCACCAACCAATCAGAAAAAAAACACACACTCTGCATCATTTACCCCAAATTTTGCCTGGATAAACTTCCCCCCAAAAGCATTGGGGAGTTTGGGTTTGTGAGTTCAAACCTCCCATTCTCCTTGCTTTACCCTGCAATAAAACTTTTTCTGTTCCAAACTCTGATGTTTCAGTTTATTTGGCCTCACTGTGCATCAGGCTTCCTGAACTTGCATTCAGCAACAATAAACAGTGAAATGTTCTGATTAATAGATGCATATAATATTAAGAAACAATTTTAAAGTAATTTTAAAGCAAGGAATGTTGAGATATGGTTCTCAAATTATCTAATATGAGTTATACAGTAATTATATTGGCTGGGAACATTTTCCAAAAATTAATGAAATTTAAGTTTCAACACTACACTTGGAGGAGAAAAACCTTATTCAGATTTTTTTAAAAAGAAGATAACTTTTTAAAAAGTAGATTAAAAATAACTCAATAGAAATTAGCATGTCTGCTATGACTGAGGTAATTACCTGCAATTTTTGAAATAATTTACTTTGCTATCTCTAAAATTACTGTTATATTCATTGTATTCTTTTACACTTAAGATAATTAAGAGAGTAAGTATCACCTAGACCTTTTGGAGTCTAAAATAGTCAAATCTTTGCTAAATCTCTTCTTTTTTATGACATTTATTAGGAAGGATAACAAAACTGTTGGGCTATTGTACTTGTTTTGCTGAAAAGGAGCAGATTTGAGTATATTCAAGTTATATCCTATAATACCATTGGTAAAACTTAAAATTTATGCTTTATTTTTATTTTTTAAACATTTCTTATTCACATCACATTTATTTGTTAATCAATTTTTCCTAATTTAACATAATTATGCTTTAATCTATATAGTCATCACTACACATATGAAAGCTCAGAAAAACAGTGTCAACTAAAAAGAGGCACAATGTGAGTTGCAAGTTAAGTTTTATTTGGGGCAAAACGATGACTGCAGCCCAGGAAACAGCACCTCATATAGCTCCTCAGTTGTGTCTGACTCTCTGAGCCCATGGAGTCCATGGAATTCTCCAGACCAGAATACTGGAGTGGGTATCTGTTCCCATCTCCAGTGGATCTTCCTGACCCAGGAATCGAACCAGGCTCTCCTGCATTGCAGGTGGATTCTTTACCAGCTGAGCTACCAGGGAAGTCCAAAGTTGCTCCAGATGAAGCTTGAACTCACAACTTCGGCATTGCTCATAAACATACTGTTTTATAAGTACCACCCTCTAACCAATTGTGCCACTGGTGTTCCAGTAAAGTAGTGGGGGAAGATCAATATATAAGATTTTGGTGAAGAGGGAGTTCAATGCAATCAAGTGTTTACTTTACAAAAGGTTTTGTGCTAGTCACGAGGAGCTGATGCTACCATGAAGGGATTTAGTGATTTTCTAGATATGAAGAGATGCAAAGATTGAAATCAAGAAGCCAGTTCCTGGAAATAACTACCTAAAGACCTGTTCCAGTAGTTTCCCTAGAGCACAGAGTACCTGAATTCCCCGCAGGGGGTCCTGAAGTTTGGCAGTTGCACCAGCACAGGGTTCAATCTCGCAGAAGCAGATGGCAAATGTGCTTGCTGTTGTGGTTCAGTTGTTGGCAGATACTCTTGGCAAGTGCGAATCTGTAGTTGACAATGGGAAAATAAATGTGCTACTTAATGGTTCAATTATATGCACAGTTGCTGGTTGAATGTAAAGAATTTTTGCATGAAATAAGAAGTAGTAAAGTGGTTGAAGGGCTTCCCTGGTGGCTGAGATAGTAAAAAAAAAATCCACTGCAATGCCAGAGACCTGGGTTCGATCCCTGGTTAGAGAAGATCTCCTGGAGAAGGGAATGACTACCTGCTGCAGTGTTCTTGCCTGGAGAATTCCATGGACAGAGGAGCCTAGCAGGCTACAGTCCAAAGAGTTGGACACAACTGAGTGACCAATACATTTTTTTTTTTCACTTTCAAAGTGGTTGAAAGTTGTTCTGCTTCTATTAGAGAGATCAGGGTTTGAATTCTGCCTTTGCCACTTATGAGCTGTGTGTTCTCAACAAATTTAATGTGTTAAGAAACCTCTTTATAATTCATAAAATGTGAATAATATTAGTCTTTACCTTACCCATTGTCATGGAACTCTAATTTAAAGACAAACAGCTTCAACACACACACATACACACACATATATTTCAAAAATGTGATTACTATAATGGAAATTTTAGGTTGCTGCAAGGCATAAAATAAAAATATCTGATTTAGATTGGTCAAGAAATTTTCTCTGAGGAGATGACATTTATATTCTATTTACTCTGTGATCGCTATTATTGATGAAAGTTAGATCTATTTATTTGACTGCCACAGTTATTGGTCTTAAATAAATAGACTGCCAGTTATTTCTCCAGCAAATATGGTCTTATTTGAGATTGGCAAAGAATAGCAGTTTTGGATCTGCAACCATGACAAGCCATGTGTAAGTCCTATGCAACAAGGAGAGAACTCCTTTGAAGAAAGGTAAAGGAAATTTGGAGGGCTATAGTAAAAAGGGTCCATTAGAGGAAATGAGTGTTGAAAACATAATGACTTTTCATCGGCTGAGTTGTGACAGTCTTTCATTGGCTGAGCCCTTGCCAGGTAATAAGAAGAAATCTTGCACCTCCTGTTGGATTCTACTCTTGTTATAGGATTGAAGGCTCCTTTTTCGGGCCTCCCGACTCTATTTTATTTGTGGTTTCTGTTTATTACTTTTTATACAGTATACATCTTAAAAGACTCCAAAATAAAAGTAGTTGAAAGAATTTTGGTCAGTTTCTTAAAATTAAAAAATGACTCACAATGAGCGTCTTGTGATAGGAAATGAACTTCATTTCTTCATGGTTTCTCTTCCATAGTTCATGAGTCACTTCAAAACTCTCAAATGACATTGCGGTTTTTGTTGCTAATAATATTAAGATATTAACATGTAACGCATGTGCATCTAAATGACCCACTCACAGATACCCTGACAGTTTGAAGGTTGATCATAAAATGCCAAAAAGTGGGTGGTGGCCCAATTTCTGTAAATTTGTGCCCCTTTCCCAAGATATTTGGAATATCCTCCCACTGGTTACCCTATAAAATTACTCAGCCCATAGAAACTAACCGCCTCCACACATTAGGGCCACTTTCACCTTCTGAGCTGGACTGTATTCTGCCTATTAAATGTTTATTTCTTGAAATACATATTTTAATCTCTCTTTCACTTTACTATGGGTCACTCTTGAATTTTTTGCTGTGCAAGGCCAGGGACCCTCTTTTCTAAGCCCATCCCAGGAACTCACTGGAGATAGGACATTTCCATTCTCTCTTGCCCTTTCCCTTGCCACAAAATTGCCAAGTTTCAAACTTGACTGGAAGCCAGTTTTAGTCTACATGTTTCTGAAACCAAACCATGAAGTGAAGTTAATACTATTGATCAATTTTCCTCCTACCTTCCCAACTACCTAACCTCAGAAACTAATAGTTTAGCTAAAGAATGAGCATAGAAGATAGAATCAAAAGATTAGCTTTTCACTCATAGGAAAAATAGTATTTAACTGGAAGAGCTAAGATTTGTTAGCTAATAAGGAATAACACCATGTGGATGTTATAGAGAATGGACGTTTAGGGCTGACACTGGGAGATCCAAGTATTCTTTAAATAAACCTGTGGTAAAGTATGTGCCTGAAGATTCATAAGACAGTCTAAATTCAAATTAAGAGAATCAGAAAATTTGCTTAGAAGCTATAAAATGCAGGGAAACGAGCAGCCAGCAAGCAGCAAAGAGTGCTGATCTAATTTATCATATTGTCCAATTTTTGTAAATTTTTTATCATGCAGGTAATTATATGAGCTAACTTGTAAATGTACTATTTTTATATTTTAAATACATAATTACAACTTTTAC
This sequence comes from Antilocapra americana, assembly GCA_007570785.1. Lineage (NCBI taxonomy): Eukaryota > Metazoa > Chordata > Mammalia > Artiodactyla > Antilocapridae > Antilocapra > Antilocapra americana. The sequence continues at coordinate 151,164 of ML664197.1, forward strand.
TATAGCATTGAAATGGTTTGACGTTGCTCTCTGCCCACATGTTCTACAGTGATCTGCAGTCCAAAATCTACCGTGTTTGTTGTGTGGTCTCCCTTCAGCCAGATCCTCTCTCTCAAGTGCCATGAGATTGTGGGAAACTGATTTCCTCTTAGAGCCTGCCTTCCAGAGCTCAAGCTCTCGGAAAGTTTCCCATGGGGTTAAACAACTAAGGTCTTAGGTACACTCTTGATTTCCAAACTATCATAATAGCCTCCTCATGAATAGTTCTCTTTTATAAAACTTTGCAAGCTGTTACATTGGGGCAAACTGGGTAAAGGGTGCATTCTCTTTGCATTACTTGTAACAACTACATCAAAACTTGCAGTTACCTCACAGTAAAATGTTTAATTTCAAAAAAAAGGTATGAATAATATATAGAGAAGAAATTTTTAAATGGATAGGAAACTTTATTGTATATGTGTTATATATATATATATATATATATATATATATATATCACATATAAATAATTATTGTTGTTTATTCACTAAGTCATATCAGACTCTTTTGTGACTCTGTGGATGTTAGCCAGCCAGCCTCCTCTCTCCGTGGGATTTCTCAGGCAAAAATCCTGGAGTGGGTTGCCATTTCCTTCTCCAAGGAGCTTATATACACATATTTACCTATAGGTAAATATTTTGTAAAAATTCAATAAATCATCTTTGCATTGTTTACTGTTTGAATTTAGCAGGTTTTTAAAATTACAATGACTGTAATCAATTTGCATTAAGATATCATAATAAAAATATGTAAATTCACACTACTTGAGGATTAGAAACTCAAATTGCTAACACAAATACCATCTATATGCTTACTAGCAATATATTACCTGTTGTGCCTATAGTGTGAGTACAGCCATCACAGTAACCTAGGCTAGACATTTTTAAAACTCACATCTAACTCTAGCTTCATCTAACTCTAGGCCTGGATTGAAGGGACATATTAATCATTTTTCTCCCATAGTCCCCCCACTTAATTGTCATTGTGACTATAAGCCTATTAAGTCCTTCCCAGTGAAATTTGAGAGTATTCTGCTAGGTAACTAGAATCCATGCCATCCCCTGTGACCCAGAGCACTTCAGGGTCTACCTAAGTCATTTCACCTATTAACTTCATTTCTTTGATGGTTTGAATGCCCTCTAATTTGCTTTAGCGTGCTTCAAAATATCCATCTGCTCGGTCACTCATCGTTTCTGACTCTTTGCAGCCCCATTGGTTGTCACCTGCCAGGCTTCTCTATCCATAGGATTATCCCAGCAAGAATACTGAAGTAGGTTGTCATTTCCTTCTCCAGGGGATCTTCCTGACTCAGTGATCAAACTCACATCTTTTGCATCTCTTGCATCTGCAGGCAGATTCTTTACCGCTGAGCCACCTGGGAACCCTGTGCTTCAAAATACAGTGTTCAAATTTGAATAAAATATTCCAATTGATGTGACGAGTATAGTGTTCTGTTAAGCTATAATTATTTGAAATCAGATACCAATCTTGTATTTGTATTTTCAAAGCTCTAACACTGAGATATATTTTCTATGGCTCTCACATTACTGCATGGCTTACAAGCAAAGGGGCTAACTGCCCTTTTGTCCAGATTACTTTTTCAAAGATGTTTGTATAACAAATAGCTTTTGGAGATATTATATCTGCTCCAAAGCCAGGAAAATTATGTTTACTATTCAGTATAATAAAAATAATGTTCCCTTCTGGGGCAAAGGGCAAGTTTGTTTACTGTCCATTACAAACTTGGTTTCAGTCCCAAAATGCAACCCATTTCTTATGCAGGTGTCACCTACCTCCTTTACCTCACACTGTGGGAACTGGACCCTAAGGAACTTGCAAAAAAATGATGCTCCTTTCATGGTTTCTTCATGAGTAACAAACTCTCCTTTGTCTCTGACCCAGGAGTCTCTTGTCTTCTGTCAGTGTTCATGAAGCTATGGGTTCATGAATGGCAAGTTAACTTGTTGCTTGCAAATAGTATATAATATTAAAGTTCTTTTGGTATAATTTTTGACACTCTTAACTCTACATAGTCCTATTCTATGTTTCTTAGTTACTTTTGGAGAAGGGCTATCTGTTGAAGCGTCTTCCCATCTTAAGTGTTGCTCATTGATTATTTTAATACCTGTTTACCTGCTTCTATAGAATCTCATCTTGCTTTCTTCTGTGGTTTCATTCTACACATTCAAAAAGATGTTTTTTTGTTTGTTTTTAATTTATGTATAGCGATTGACCAGGAAGTTCACTTGGATTTTTCCATAACATCCCATGGAAAAAAACATGAATGAATATTTTGGCCAATCTAATACTTATTACCATTAAAATTTCTGGATGACAACTATGAAATCTATATTTATATCATTGGCTAAAAAGAATGAGACATGACTTGGGAGAAGATGCTCTAAGGAATGATAATCAAGAGCTTTCTCAGGGATAACAAATAAATAAACTGAAAATCTTCAGATATGGCTGTGAAAACAGCAACAAATCACTCACACAGTATCACCATTGATGTTTTGTCACCTTTTCTGTAAATATGTCATGTAAAACATGTTTCCTTGAGTTTATGTGTACATAAACTAAAATTAAGATATAATATTCCTAACTTATTCCCTTCACTTAAAAATTCACTAACCCTATTTTTAAAGGAAAATGAGGTTGCTTTGAAATGGTTTGTCCTTATTGAACTCTTTTTGGCCTCAATATTTACACTATTTAATGATAAATGAAAACGAAATATTTGTTAGTGCACTTTTGTAGAATTTTTAGAAACCACGATTTTCTCTTTTAGGAAAAAAATAAGTGTACATATATATTATTCTGGTTTATTTCTTTTCCTCTATGATTTCACAGACAGAAAAATGACAATTTTCTCTACAAACAATGAGTGAAAATCATTGGTCCTACTGAGATTAAAAGTTCCTAGAATACACAGAAGAACTATATAAAAAAGTTCTTCATGACGCAGATAATCACAATGGTATGGTCACTCACCTAGAGCCAGACATCCTGGAATGTGAAGTCAAGTGGGCCTTAGGAAGCATCACTATGAATAAAGGTAGTGGAGGTGATGGAATCCCAGTTGAGCTATTTCAAATCCTGAAAGATGACACTGTGAAAGTGCTGCACTCAATATGTCACCAAATTTGGAAAACTCAGCAGTGGCCGTAGGACTGGAAAACTTCAGTTTTCATTCCAGTCTCAAAGAAAGGCAAGGCCAAAGAATGCTCAAACTACAACACAATTGCACTCATCTCACATGCTAGTAAAGTAATACTTAAAACTCTCCAAGCTAGAGTTCAGCAATACGTGAAACATGAACTTCTAGATGTTCAAGCTGGTTTCAGAAAAGGCAGAGGAACCAGAGATCAAATTGCCAACATCCACTGGATCATCAAAAAAGCAAGAGAGTTCCAGAAAAATATCTATTTCTGTTTTATTGACTATGCCAAGCCTTTGACTGTGTGGATCACAATAAACTGGAAAATTCTGAAAGAGATGGGAATATCAGACCACCTGACCCACATCTTGAGAAACCTGTATGCAGGTCAGGAAGCAACAGTTAGAACTGGACATGGAACAACAGTCTGGTTCCAAACAGGAAAAGGAGTACGTCAAGGCTGTATATTGTCATGCTGCTTATTTAACTTCTATGCAGAGTACATCATGAGAAACGCTGGGCTGTAGGAAGAACAAGCTGGAATCAAGATTACTGGGAGAAATATCAATACCTCAAATATGCAGATGACACCACACTTATGGCAGACAGTGAGGAGGAACTAAAGAGCCTCTTGATGAAAGTGAAAGAGGAGAGTGAAAAAGTTGGCATAAAGCTCAACATTCAGAAAACTAACATCATGACATCTGGTCCACTGGGGAAACAGTGGAAACAGTGTCAGACTTTATTTTGGGGGGCTGCAAAATCACTGCAGATGGTGATTGCAGCCATGAAATTAAAAGACGCTTACTTCTCGGAAGGGAAGTTATGACCAACCTAGACAGCATATTAAAAAGCAGAGACATTACTTTATCAACAAAGGTCCGTTTAGTCAAGGCTATGTTTTTCCAGTGGTCATGTATGGATGTGAGAGTTGGATGGTGAAGAAAGATGAGTGCCGAAGAATGGATGCTTTTGAACTGTGGTGTTGGAGAAGACTCTTGAGAGTCCCTTGGACTGCAAAGTGATCCAACCAGTCCATCCTAAAAGAGGTCAGTCCTGAGTGTTCATTGGAAGGACTGATGTTGAAGCTGAAACTCCAATAGTTTGGCCACTAACACAAACAGCTGACCATTGGAAAAGACCTGATGCTGGGGAAGATTGAGGGCAGGAGGAGAAGGGGATGACAGAAGATGAGATGATTGGATGGCATCACTGACTCAATGGACATGGGTTTGGGTAGTCTCCGGAAGTTGGTGGTGGACAGGGAGGCCTGGTGTGCTACAGTTTATGGGGTCACAAAGAGTCAGACATGACTGAGCAACTGAACTGAACTGAACTGAAATTAAATATTTGCCTCTGTCACCACATACCCTATATTTGGGTCTATAATTTCTTCTTTTTTCTTTTTCAGCTTTATTGAAATAATATTGATATGACATAGGAAAATTTAAGATTTACAAGGTGATAATTTGATACATATATATATTATGAAATGACTACCACTATAGGGTTAGTTAACACATCTATAAACTCACAAGACTGCCATTTTTTTCTGCTACTTTTTGTTTTTTTAACTCCACACTGTTTTCTACAGTGACTGAACAAATTTACATTACAGCCAATAGTCACAAGGGTTTACTTTTCTCCACATCTTTGCCAGCACTTATCTGTTTGATAAAAGCCATTCTAACAAAGATGAGATGATATCTATTTATAGCTTTGATTTGAATTTCCTTGGTGATTAATGATGTTGAGATCCTTTCATATATCTGTCAGCAATTTGTGTGTCTTCTTTGGTAAAATGTCTATTTAAATTCTCTATTCATTTATAAATCATATTTTTTCTTTGCATTTAGATGTATGAGTTCAATATATATATATTTCGGTGTTGACCCGTTATCAGATATTTGGCTTGCAAATATATTTTCCCATTCTGTTTGTTGCCTTTCCATTTTGTTGATTTTCTTTTGTTGTGCAGAAGCTATTCAGTTTGATGTAGTCTGCCAAATTATTTTTGCTTCTGTTGCTTATGTTTTTGATGAAAGTCATTCCCAAAACCAATTTCAAGGAGCTTTGACTCTGTTTTCTTCCTGTTTCACATCTTATGTTTATGTCTTTACTTCATTTTGAGTTATTTTTTTCTGAGTAATATGTGATAAGGGTCCAATTTCTTTATTTTGCAAGTGAATATTCAAGTCTCCTGGTGTTTCCCCAGTGGCTCAGCAGTAAGGAATTCACCTGCAATGATGGAGACATAGATTCGATCCCTGGATTGGAAAGATCCTCTGGAAGAGGATCCCACTCAAGTATTCTTGCCTGGAAAATCTCATGCCAGAGGAGCCTGGAAGGCTACAGTTCATGGGGTCTCAAAGAGTCGGACATGACTGAGTTATTGAGCATACATCCAAGTATCTCAGCATACCTCAGAATTCCTTTTTAATCATCTGATCTTTGATGTATTTTGCTCCAGTCGTGAGCTGGAATTTCTCTGCTGCACTCCTTGACTTCCACAAAGATGCTCTTGTCTACATCAGTGTTCTTTGAAGACAATACTTATTGTAACATGTTGATGATGATGTTCTGCATCCTCCTTTAAATTATTTTTATCTTTAAAAATCTGAAGATCATTCTTATTGAAGAAAATGAAAGCCAAGTAGGATTTGATACCTTTTGACATTCATTAAAAATACGCCATAATCTCCTGGTAATGAAGGGGTTTTTTTTTAATCTCTTTTTATTTTGAATATAAGTTTAAAAAAATGAATGCAACATTTTTACAATCTACATTTTATTATTTTCTTTATCCTTATTAATATCCTCTTATAGATCTTTGTGTTTGTTGGAAATATTTCCATCTTTAAATTATTTGCACTCTTGTTTGAAAGTTGACTGTGGAAGATTTCAGGTGCTTGATAAATTTTATATGAAGTTTACTACAAAAAAATTGACTTTATTCCTTTTTGATTAGTCTAATAGCCTTTGATAAACTCCATTAAGTGAAATAAATGGAACAACTACTTATTAGAATATGCCATGTATTAAAAAATGTACTTAATTATGCAAAAACAAGTCTGAAATCAAAGCATGCAAAATGAAAAAGAATAAAACAGGTGCACAGATAATTATAATATGAGGCTGACTTTTTAAAATATCTTAAAGTATGTAATATGAAATAAAACAGAAATTCAAAGGGAGTATTTGAATTTTGAGGGAAATGAGAAAATGTACATGGATGGTCTATAATAGATAGATATTGGTCAGGATGTTATATTTGAAAGAAACATTTGTCAGGAAGAAATATTTGGAAGAAAATTGAATGTATCTGCTAAAACATTATCCATTTTTCTTCTGTTTCTATATTATTTCCCTTCATTCTTCTTTAGATTTCAATATCCAATATACAGTATTAGTGGTACAATGTTTCTAATAGTAAATCAATGACTTTTCTGGATTAGAATGTTTAGTGAAGCAGCACACTGACTTAATTCAACTCTAATATATCCTGATTACCAATGTAAAAATATACTTTTGTTTTTAAAAAGCATGTCCATAGTCATTTAAAATTTGTACTTTAATAAGTGGGTTTTTGCCATTGCTAATAAACTAAAAATTGAAAATCTCTATGTTCACTTAGAGCATTAAAGATTCTCTCTTTATTATAAAGCTTTAATTTTACTGTATGGTATTCTAATTTATGTAACTAGAAAAATTAAAATCCATGTATGAAATATTTATTTTGTATTCTTAGCATCCATACTGTAACTAAATCAAGCAGATGCCTTAAAATACTTAAAGAATAAAAAATAATAAAATTATTAGCATAAATTTTGGCATATACTTCAGCAGGAAGCTCTCTCATTTAAGAATAAAAAAAAGTTTTGGAAATTATTTTGACAAAAATTAAAACAAACATTTGAAGTTCTGATGGGAAATAGAAAGTTAAAGCTGACATTTTCAGTTCATCATCCAGCTGACTTTTGTGGGTCCTTAGCACCCACCTGGTAACATACAAAGAATGAGAGACCACTTGAGTTCCAGGGTCATGATCTTAACTCCACCAAAATGAAGAAGCGGTACATACATTGGTCCACAACAGAGCCATGCAGTCTGGCAGCATCAATCTCAGTCCCAGTGACTTTTAGTATTGTGACCTTTGCCTAGTCATATTATGTCTCCAATCCTTATTCATCTCACCTATAATAAGAGCTTACTGATAATGCAATATGAGATAACACTGTAAAGTTTTTGCAAAATATCTAGGAAGAAAATGCTTAGCATATATTAGTTTCTATTATTAGCCATTAACAAGGCTTTCTTGTCTATCTGCTAAATACATGGCCTTTCTTATCACAAGTTCTTGCTAATTTCCAAAAAGAATATCTCAACTTAAAGAGAATAAAAGGTATGGGTGTAATGCTAACCATTGCCTTATAAATATTATATTATTGCTGGAAACAGTATTTTCAGTTTAGCTACTGCTATATGAGCTATAATTCTTACATTTCCAATCTTTTATGGATATAAATGTGTGTGATATAATGTGTGTGATAACTATTTCCATGATATAAAGATATGCACGAATTGTGCCTGCAAGTACAGAATCATTCAGTGGATTTTAGTTTATGGAGAACTCAATTACTCAATTCACAATTTCTTTTACAACTCTGATTTCATTCTTCAGGTGGCCGGACTTATGTGTAATATATCATAAACTATTCATCCCTACAATTGCTGAATGGCTTGGGTTAGGGATTCCCAGGTGGCTCAGTAGTAAAGAATCCACCTGCCAATACAGGAGACATAGGAGACCTAGTTTCGATCCCTGGGTCTGGAAGATTGCCAGGAGGATGAAATGGCAACAGACTCCAGTATTCTTGCCTAGAAATCCCCGTGGGTAGAGGAGCCTGGTGGGCTACAGTCCATGGGGTTGCAAAGAGTCGGACACAACTTAGCAACTGATCACACACACACAGTGGTTCACCAACAATTCAAATTAAGATAATGCAGTCTAAGAGTTAAGAAAACGAATTGATTTGATAGTACTCTATTTTATGAATTTGGGGTACCATAAAAGCATTTGTAAAAGAATTTTCAGTAATTTATGATTGGTCAAATTCTATGATCAGTATCTCCTGAGAAAACCGCAGTTTCTTCTTGATCAGTACAAAGATATGTGTGGCATTCTGCATTCTGTTTCTTCCAATCTCTACTTAGAGGCTATAGGCTTTCCTTCAGCAAAAATCCAATAGACTAGAATGCCTTCCCTATTCAGGTTTCTGAAGGAATGCACCCTCTGGAGAGCTGAGGCATTTTGTTCAATCTATTTTATTTTCACAGGTGTTCAATGAAACTTCTCTGTATTATTCTATTTGCATTCCTATTCACAAATGACTATATTAAGCTATAGATTTAGCTGATATTATAGATCTTATTAAGGTAGCCTGAAAATTCAAATGCTAGGGCCGAGCAGGTAATATCCATGATGAAACTGCCCTCTTTGTAATCTAGATGATTTGGGGAATTTTTATTTTTGCCTTATTTAAATGGTAATAAGTGAAAGTGAAGTCACTCAATCCTGTCTGACTCTTTGTTATTGCATGGACTGTAGCCTACCAGACTCCTCCATCCTTGGGATTTTCCAGGCAAGAATATGGAGTAGGTTGCCATTTCCTTCTCCAGGGGATCTTCTCTACCCAGGAATCAAACCCAGGTATCCTACATTGCAGATAGACTCTTTACCATCTTAACCACCTGGGAATCCCTAAAATGGTGAAAATTGTTCTTCAATTTATTTCAAGGGTTATCAGTCAGAAATATGAGTCTTTTTTTTAGATATGACATCTTAAGATATGCTATATGTCCAAATTTTTATGAAAAATATCTTAACTGTTTCTAACTATAACAAAAAGTTATGACAAACCTAGACAGCATATTAAAAATCAGAGACATCACTTTGCTGGCCAAGGTCCCTAGAGTCAAAGCTATGGTTTTTCCAATAGTCATGTATGGATGTGAGAGATGGACCATAAAGAAGGCTGAGCACTGAAGAACTGATGCTTTCAAATTGTGATGCTGGAGAAGACCCTTGAGAGTCTCTTGGGCTGCAAGGAGATCAAACCAATTAGTCCTAAAGAAAATCAACCTTGAATATTCACTAGAAGGATTAATGCTGAAGCTAAAGCTCCAATACTCTGGCCACCTTATGTGAAGAGGCCACTCATTGGAAAAGTCCCTGATGCTGGGAAAGATTGAGGTAAAGGAAAGCAGGCAGCATTGGATGAGATGGTTAAATAGCATCACTAACACAACAGACATGAACTTGAGCAGACTCTGGGAGAGAATGGAAGACAAAGGAGCTTGATGTGCTGCAGTCTGTGGGTTCACAAAGAGTCAGACATTACAGTGACTGAACAATGACAAAATGCAACGAAATGAAAGGATTCAGTTTGTTAGTGTCCCCTCCCCATACAGGTGGCAGATTGCTAAAGCAAATCAGCCCCCAGGCTTGGATAATAAAACTTCACCTCAGTGAACTGATGTTCTTCTGAGTTTCATGACTGATATGCTAGATACTATTTTCCCTGCATTTCCCACACCTTTACCCCATTGCTTGATATCTTGTACAACACAACTAGCAAACCTCAACCTCAAGGTATGATTATGTAGTTGTTATATAGTGAAGATACATTAATAACCTCATGCAAATAGATTATATAATGTCATAAATGGAAGGAAAAATTTGTTTACAAATAAATGATTTTCAAGGACCATTTGAATTTCAAAAGCTTACTGGAAAACAAATATGGCAATAAAGAATGCCAGAGTGTGAAGATGACAAACAATGTCATAGCCTTCAAAACTCAATTCTAGCTCAGGATGGAGGTTAATCCATAAACAGGTTAATCCATAAACTATAAAATACACCAAGGAAACCAAAGGAAGGTTTCCAGCATTGCATATAAGAAACATGGGGATTCAGTTTCTTGGCAATATCTAATTAGGAAAGCAACTTGCCTTTCAGCTCTTCCTTGAATGTGTTTTGATGATAAACCATCAGAGTAAACAAACAGATGGGTCTCATTCACTCATTAATAAACATATATTTCTGGGCCAAACGTTAAAGCTGGTGCTGAAAATGTATCAGTGAATCCTCCCCCCAGCCTCTAAAGAATATCCTCTGAAGAATAGAAAGATTCTCTATTCTTGAAACAACAGATTCTGATAAAAATATACATGTGGGTGATATGAAGGCTTATCTTTATGTCTTCTTTCTAAGGGCTCGGTTAGGAAACAACACAATTTTTTTTTAGCACCAGAATAATTTTACCTGAGAGACAGTTCAACATTGTACATGCCTATAACCAAACAGAGCACTGTATTTAATCTAAAGTTACAAGGGAAATTGGTTAAATTTAGAAATTTGTTAGTGACTTTGACAAGACATTTTGTTTTTGGAAAGTACCCATCAAGATTAAGAGTAGAAATGAGAGAGATTAGAAATGAGTCTAATGACTGAAAGGCTGCTTCCAGAACCCCAGCTCCTATAGAGGTCTGGAAATTCAAGAAATGTAAATGGTTAGATGGGTTCATTCTAGGTCTAATAAAATTCCTAATTTAAATTTAGCTTCCTAATATAAATACATAATTATATAAAAAGCAACATAAATATGTGACCAAAAAAACATGGTGCAAGATATATCACATTAATTTCTATAATCAGTTAAAATTTAAATCTAAGTTCCATTCTTTACAGGCAGGTTAGTGGAAAAGGAAATCAGTCACTATTTCTTCCATCAACACCGCCTGGGGAAATAAAGGCATTTTTAAGTCTTAGACAGAGAATAATGTTCCAGGTTTTTGAACTAATTAGGCTACCAGCCTACAGGTGATACTTTTGTCAAAGTCTGTTTCATTCCTTTGAGGCCAAAGGCTATTATACTTCCATATCAAGTGTGGACAAGGAAACCTGTATTGGCCAAAAAGTTCATTCAGATATTTTTGTAATGGAAAAATCCAGATGAACTTTTTGGCCAACTCAATATTAAAATATTTTTGAAAATATTTATTTAAATTTTCAGTGTTTTCCTCCTGAATTAACAGACTTTGAGTAGGATATGATGCTTTTGAGCTGCGGTATTGGAGAAGACTCTTGAGAGTCCCTTGGACTGCAAGGAGATCAAACCAGTCAATTCTAAAGGGAAATCAGTCCTGGATATTCATTGGAAGTACTGATGCTTAAGGTGAAGCTCCAATACTTTGGCCACCTGATCAAAGAGCTGATTCATTAGAAAAGACCCTGATGCTAGGAAAATTCGAAGGCAAGAAGAGAAGGGGATGACAGAGGACAAGGTGGATGGATGGCATCACAGACTCAATGGGCATGAACTCTATCTAGCAAACTCTGGGAAATGGTGAAGGCCAGGGAAGCCTCGTGTCCCATAGTCCATGTGGTTGCAAACAGTCAGACATGACTAAAAAACAACAATGATGACTTACAATGTAAAAATAGATGCTGTAATTAAGCCATGATTTTACTTGGTGCTTGGCACATTTATTCACTAGCCAACAATCACACAGCTTCCCAGGTGGCACAGTGGTAAAGAATCTGACTGCCAAGCAGATGACACAGGAGAAAGGGTTCAGTCCCTGAGTCAGAAAAGTCATTTGCAGAAGGAAATGGCAACCCCAGTATTCCTGTCTGGAAAATTCCATGGACAGAGGAGTCTGGAGGGCTACAGTCCATGGGGTCACAAAGAGTCGAACATGACTGAGCACCCATGTCAATAATTACACACCTGTTTTGTCTCAGGCAGAAAAAAAAAATATCCTTGCACAACTGGATTTCTCTGTTTAGAAGCAAAAAAAAAAATATTATGCAATTACATAAGATAATATACAGATATGAAAAGGTATATAAATTATGAAAAAAAAGAACAGTAAGTTGAGCTGGCAGTATGTGCAATTATATATAGGGTGAAGAAGAAAGATTTTAAAGAAAAGATGGTATTTTAGCAGATTCTTAAAGTTGTGAAGGAACAAATCTTGTGGATGTCATGAAGAGCATTCTGGCTAGAAAGAAAGTGAGAATAAAAGGCCCTAAGGCAGGTCTGTGTTTGATACAGACAAAGAATGTCAAAGTGTAGCTTTGAACAAAATAAACACAGGGGAGCATTTTGGAAGAAAGGGCAGAACTGGTGTTGAGCCAGTCACATGGGACTCATATACCTCTGAAAGCAGAGTGACTTATATGCTGAGGAGGCTGGGGAGCTATTTGAAGGGTTTTGATAGAAGAAGCAAACTCTCCTGATTTGTTTTACAACTATCACTCTGAGGACTAAGCTGGAAATAAAATGCAGGTGTCAAACATGCATAAAGAAGTTCAGTTGGGCTTTTGCACTAATCCGGGGTAAGATATACTGGGAGCTTCAAAAAGTCTGGTAGCAGCAAAGGTGGTTAAAAAGTGAGGGTGGAGCTGACGGCACTTGCCAATATATTGAATATCAAGTAAGGAATAAAGATGGGGTGAGGGATAATCCAACCTTTTAACCTAAGCAACTCGAAGAAGTTGTGGGAAGAGAAGGGATCAGTTCAGGACATACCAAGTTGAGATGCTTATTAGACATTGGGCCAAAGTTATACAAGTCTAGATTTGAGGAAAGTGGTCTGGACTGGAGCTATAAATTTGCCACTCAGCCAGATTTTTCACATATGTTTAATGAATCAGTGAGTGACTATCCATATAGAGATGTTGATTCTGTAGTAACTTATCCAACATCAGATAGTAAATAATAACAGAGCTATGTGCCAAGCTACGGCTGCTTGGTGCTGCTGGTTTTATGTTTTTAGATGCTGGCCAAGAGTTTGTTTTAACAACATGTAGGGGAAGCTGTTTGGATCAGAAGCAGAAAGTGAATCATTTACAACTCTGACTCTAGCCTTAGAATACATTCTGAGAGATGGGATGAGCAAATGAAATTGTTTTGAGCACACTGCCAATATGATTTTCACAGAAGAAATTTCAATTTATAATTTTACTAGGAAAGCACTCAAATTTTTCTGTACTTTGGCCAGGACTCAGTTTTATCATTCTTGTTTTTGCTCATTTATTGCTCAATTGATATGGAAAAGTTATTCATTAAGGCAATATGTGATGAGGACACTTCCTTTATTATAAACCATCATCAAATGTGTGAGCAAGAGAAAACCAAAGAGATGTTTAATAGCATGTGTTCTGTGTGTGTGCTTGGTTGCTTAGCCATGTCCAACTCTCTGCGCCCCCATGAGTCTCCTCTGTCCATGGAATTTTCCAGGTGAGAATACTGGAGTTGGTTGCCATTTCTGACTTCAGGAGATCTTTGCGAACTAAGGATTGAACACACATATTTTGTGTCTCTTGCATTGGCAGGCAGATGCTTTACCACTAGAGCCACCTGGGAAGCCCTTAATTACTAAGTAATTCCCTGAAATAGCCCAGGCCATCACCTTAAATACCATCTTCAGCTAAAGACAAAATAAGACTTGGACGTAAGGGAACAGATAGATTACATGCATGGTGAAATGTGCCGCTAGATTTCTGGTCTCCAAAGGAGAAGATTTAACTCTGGGACCCAAGACAGTCTCAGTCACTCAGAGCTTTACTTAGATTTTTATTTAAAGTGAAAGTAACAGAAAAATCTTCTGATAAAGACATCAAAAAGTGGTAGGAGAGTACCCGCTTTGCTAGTTTAGATAGGGCATTATATACTCTTCTGCTAGCTGCTGAAAATAGATAAAAATAATACCTCAAGGTTTGTAAAAGTTCCACCAGATCTTTTCCCAAAGCATATATCCTGAAATAACTTTGGGACAAGATTAGCCAGGGAGAACATGTCCCCAGCAATGTCTCAGGGCTAGATATACTGTTGCTGTGTCATCAGGGATACAAGTCTTGAGAAACAGGTTCTAGGCAAGATTTGTTACAATTATAAACATTAACATAGAGTCTAAGAAAAGTATTTCTACAAGTAAGATATTGTGCTGTGTAGTCATTAGTTTTAGACCTGAAAAAGGCCAGTTCTCGGGTAAGATACATTGTTGCACAGGGCTTAAGGAAATCATGAGGGAGAATGCTCATCTCCTTCTTAAGCAGCCCTAAGCTTTAACTTTCTCAGAACCAGTTATGAGAGCTTATCAGGCAAAGCCCAAAAACCATACAAAGAAAGGTATGGTTGTTAGCATATTTAAGTCAGTGCTGTCTCTATCAGTAATGACCCAAGTTTTATATGAAAGTTGTTAGAAGAATAAATCCTGAGTCTTTCTTGCAAGGAAAATTTTTGTTTGGTTCTTTAATTGTCTTCCTTCTTTAGATGATGGATGTTTACTAAACTGATAATGATAATCACTTCATACTATATGTAAATCAATTCATTTTGTATAGCTTAAACTTAAATAGTTTTCTATGTCAATTACATACCAATAACTAGACAAAAAAATAAAATAAATTTTAGGAATCTTAAGAAAGGGGAACTTCTACTTGGTTTTCAGAGCTTCTGTGTCTCTTGTTTCTTAAAAATAATCAGCTTAAAATAATCCTTATACCAGAAAGTATATTTGGAGGTAAGAAATTCTGTTTGCCTTCCCTATCTATTCTAATGTAGTGGCATTAATAGCTAATGTATTGAGTGACTTCCGTGCTTCAGACTCTGTTCCAAGTGCCTGATATGGAATACATTATGAATCCTCAAAAAATAAATAAACAAAACAGGAGCTGTCATTCTTTTATAAGGGTAAACAAACAAACAGATTAAGTGATATGCCCAATATAAAAATTTAGTGTGATTAAAGCTAGGATTTAAACCTAGGCAGTCTGATTCCAGATTCAATGCTTTTAGTCATTTTAATATATAATCTCATATATTATCTAATCAAAAATAATTCATTTGCTCATGGTTGCTGCCCTAAGCCACCCCACAGTTTCCTCTCATTTGGAGTGTTGTGGTTACACACAGCGAGCTCTCTGCTCTCACTCCTTCAGCCTACTGTGTACTTCCCTCCAGCACTGAGCAAGAATATTTGAAGACAGATTGTATGGATTCCCTTTTGAAATCTTTTCATAGCTTCTAATTCTGCTTGGAGTAAAGAATATACTGTCATCTCCCCCACATTCACCTTCCACACTTGTCTCCTTTTCTCTTTTTGATCAGCACCATCATTTCTCCAACTTGTACTTGATTTCTCTCCCTGTAAAACCCTGCCTTGGCTTCTTTACGCTCTTTACTATGTTTCATTTTCAGGTAAAACACTATTTCCTCAGAAAACTTTCTCTGCATGATTTATTGAAAGGAAATCTATCCCAAACATACAGTACTTGTTATCACATGTTATTTGTTAATTTTTTTTCTCTAGTACTTAAAATTATTGAAATGCTTTGGTTAATGAAGTTATGGGTCCCAAAACTCAAATGTAAGCTTTTAGAGAATAAGAATATATCAGTCTTGTTCTTAATTGTGTTCCCATTGGCTAGCATGTTATCTGATCATGAAATATGAGATCCCATATTGAACTGCTGGTCAATTAAAATAAAAAATTGAAGACATGTTTTGTTTGGTTTTATCCAAGTCTATAGGTAAATGGATAAAGGAAGGAGAATATTATTATTACAAAGTGTACTTTTTTCTTTGACTTTTCCAGGAGAGTACAAAAGTATCTCTAAGTATATGTGCATCCCTAATTCAGGATATTTGACTAAGAAAGTAAAATTGGAAGATAAAGAAGTAAAATTGTTCTTTATGCTTTCAAGAATAAATAAAGAATTGATGAAGTGATTTTAAAAAATACTGGAGACAGTCAATATTAAGCATAAAATCAAGCAAGAAACAGGCAAGTTTGACCTTAGAGTACACATGGAAGCAGGGCAAAAGGCTAACAGAGCTATGTAAAGAGACCACAGTGATCATAGTAAACACCTTTTTCCAACAACACGAGAGATGACTCTACACATGGACATCACCAGATGGTCAATACCAAAATCAGATTGATTATATTCTTTGTAGCTGAAGATGAAGAAGCTCTATACAGTTAGCAAAACAAAAGCAAGTGCTGACTATGGCTCAGATCATGGGCTCCTTATTGCAAAATTCAGACTTAAATTGAAGAAAGTAGGGAAACCCACTAGGCCACTCAGGTATGACTTAAATCTAATTCCTTATGATTATACCAGAGAAGGCAATGGCACCCCACTCCAGGACTCTTGCCTGGAAAATCCCATGGACAGAGGAGCCTGGTGGGCTGCAGTCCATGCGGTTGCTAACAGTCGGACATGACTGAGCGACTTCACTTTCACTTTTCACTCTCATGAATTGGAGAAGGAAATGGCAACCCACTCCAGTGTTCTTGCCTGGAGAACCCCAGGGATAGAGGAGCCTGGTGGGCTGCCATCTATGAGGTCGTACAGAGTCGGACACGGCTGAAGCGACTCAGCAGCAGCAGTATGATTATATAGTGGAGGTGATGAATAGATTGAAGCAAGTACATCTAGTAGAGAGAGTGCCTGAAGAACTGTGGCCTAGGTCTGTAACATTGTACAGGAGGCAGTAACCAAAACCATCACAAAGAAAAAGAACTGCAAGAAGGCAGAGGGGTTGTCTGAGGAGGCTTTAAAAATAGCTGAAGAAAGAAGAGAAATGAAAAGCAAGGGAGAAAGGGGAAAATATACCCAATTGAATGCAGCCTTCATGAGAATAGCAAAGAGAGAGAAGAAGGCCTTCTTCAATGAACAATGCAAAGAAGTAGCAGAAAACAATAGAATGAGAAATACTAAAGACTACTTGTCTCTTTAAGAAAAGTAGAGATATAAAAGGAGCATTTCAAGCAAGGATGGGTACAACAAAGGACAGAAATGATAATGACCTAACAGAAGCAGAAGAGATTAGGAAGAGGTAGCAAGAATATACAGAAGAACTATTCACAAAAGATCTTCATGACCAGGATAACTGATGTTGTGATCACTCACCTAGAGCCAGATGTCCTGGATTGTAAAGTCAAGTGGGCCTTAGGAAGAATTGTTATGAACAAAGCTAGCGGAGGTGATGGAATTCCAGCTGAGCTATTTCAAATCCTAAAACATGATGCTGTGAAAGTGTTGCACTCATTGGACATGGGACAGCAAAACTGAAAAACTCAGCAGTAGCCACGGGACTGGAAAAGATCAGTTTTCATTCCAATCTCAAAGAAGGACAATGCCAAGAATGTTCAGAATACCAGACAATTGCATTTATTTTACATTATAGTAAGGTTATATTCAAAATCCTTCAAGCTAGGCTTCAGTTGTACATAAACCAAGAACTTCCAGATGTGCAAGATGGGTTTAGACAAGGCACAGGAACCAGAAATCAAATCGCAGACATTTGCTGGATCATAGAGAAAGCAAGAGAACTTCAGAAAAACATCTACTTCTGCTTCATTGACTACATGAAAGCCTTTGACTGTGTGGATCCCAACAAACTGTGGAAATCTCTCAAGGAGATAGGAATACCATACTACCTTACCTGTCTCTGCAGAAACCTACATATGGGTCAAGAGGAACAGTAAGAACAAGATACTGAGCAACTGATTGGCTTAAAAAAGGAGTAAGATAAGCCTGCATATTGTCACCCTGTTTATTTAACTTCTATTTAGAGTACCTCATGCAAAATGAGGGGCTGGATAAATCACAAGCTGGAATCCAGATTGCTGGGAGAAATATCAACAACTTCAGATATGCAGAAGATACCACTCTAATGGCAGAAAGTGAAAAGGAGCTAAAGAGCCTCTTGATGAGGGTGAAAGAGGAGAGTAAAAAAATTTGGCTTAAAACTCAACATCCAAAAAATAAAGATCATGGCACCTAGTCCCATCATTTCATGGCAAATAAAAGGGGGAAAAGTGGAAGCAGTGACAGATTTGATTTTCTTGGCCTCCAAAATCACTTCAGACAGTGGCTGCAGCCATGAAATTAAAAGATGCTTGCTCCTTGGAAGGAAAACTATGACAAACCTAGACAATATATTAAAAAGCAAAGACACCACTTTTCCAATAAAGGTGCATATAGTCAAAGTTATGGTTTTCCCAGTAGTCATGTATGGATATGAGGGTTGGACTGACTGTAAAGAATGCTGAGTGCCAAAGAGGTGATGGTGACAAATTGTGGTGTTGGAGAAGACTTTTGAGGGTCCCTTGGACTGCAAGGAGAGCCAACCAATCCATCCTAAAGGAAATTGACCCTGAATATTCATTGGAAGGAATGATGCTGTAGCTGAAGCTCCAATACTTTGGCCACCTGATGCGAAGAACTGACTCATTGGAAAAGACCTTGATGCTTGGAAAGATGGAAGGCAAAAGGAGAAGAGAGAGGCAGAGGATGAGATTTTTGGATGGCATCACTGACTCAATGGACATGAATTTGAGCAACTTCTGGGAGACTGTGAAGGACAGGGGGTCACAAAGAGTCAACATGACCTAGGGATGGAACAACAAAAACAGCAAACAAGTAATAGTAGGAATAGAGACACAGAAGCAGAGAAGAGACGTGTGGACATAGGACAGGAGGGAGGGATGATGGAAAGATCTGGGAGATTGGGACTGACATATACCCGCTCCCATAGGTAAAATAGCTATTGAGAACCTGCAGTACAGTTCAGGGAGCTCAGTTCTGTGCTCTGTGGTAACTTAGATGGGTGGAGTAGAGCGGGGTGGGAGGACGATCCTAGAGGGAGGGGATCTATGTAATATATATATAAGTGATTGACATCGTTAGACAGCAGAAACCAACACAGTATTTTAAAACACTATACACCAATTTAAAAAGTCAAAAAAGTAATAAAGACATTTTTGCCTTTTATGGATAACAAAAATTCCCAAGTTATTTCTTGGGTTTCAGACAACTAAACTCTAATTTTGAAGTATTTATTATGGAGCAGGGGTCAGTCAATATAATAGTTAAAATTCCAGTAATATGATTTTCATTTATTAAAAACCTCATTAGGTAAAATTGTATCTTTGAACAAATTTTCCCATTATCCAGTTATGAAATATCATACCATATTTCTGTGCCCTCTCTCCTGTGCTGCTGGAATTTCTGGCATAATGCTGAGAGGTCTTAATATTCTTCCATTCTCATCTCAGACTCTTTATGATACTCCAACAGCTTTTCTGTGTCTTTCATAATCACATTACATAGATGCTTTTATTTCCTCCTTTCTTCCACTCCACAAACGTCCAAGAAAACAAAACTGCCTCTTTTGCTGCCCCTTATTCCATGCTCAAAGAACCACTACAAGTATTGCTTCAGTCAAGAAAAGAGGTTATTGAAATGGAAAACTGCTTGTTCAGGGTGAGAACTGAACTGGAGAGAGTAAGTCCAATGACCAAATCCTTCTTCTGAATTCTGTTCTCAAAGGAAGGTATCAAATAAAATAACATAATGTTTACCTCTCCACACTCTCTGAAAAGAAGAACCATCAGGCTGTTCTCCATTTCCCAAACATCATCTCCCATTGACAGGAAAACCTGAAACACACAGCAGGCATTTTTAAACATGCTCCTACCTGGCGACCTACCCTCCTGATCGTCCCACACAATGTAATTCAGAGAAAGACATGAAATGGACTTTTGAGTTATAGAGATATTTAATACATTCAAGCTTCTTGGGTTACAGCTAAACCCTCCACCTGTGAGGCACAATGAAGAGAAAATGAATCAATACTCACTGGAAAAGATGAAAAGTAATCTTCTGTGTCACAAGAGTAAGATTTATCTTTTTTCATGAGTGCTTTATAAGTTGACTTATGTACTCATTCAAGTATTCAAATCTATTTTTTAAAATGATTGCTTCACAATACATATCATTTGGATGTTGGGGGAGAGGATGTATCACCCAGACAAAAATGAGGTGGCAATTTCTTTTTCATTTTTTTTTGTTCTGCTCCATCTCTGTTCTTGGACTCAAGATAATCATGTCATGATAAAATTCCATTTACCTCATTTTGTTTTCATTTAATTGGATAACATTTCCAGGGGAAGAATTCTCAATTTCAAAGACAATAAATTAGGAACTGCTTGGAAAATCTCCCCTAGAGTGAATCAGTTCTCTCTTTTTTTTAATGGATAACATTGTCTTTGCCAATAATCTTAAAGTATTGCCAAAAAAGAAAAATAAACGTGCTTCAACAACAGCTAATATTTCTAGAGGGGATTTGCCCTGAAAACTGCTTTTGTCTGCATCCTACCTAAAGTGAAAAAGAAAGAAAAAACCCTACCACATAATTCTTAAGGAAAAAAAAAAAACAATTTTCAGAAAGTGCAGAAAAATAAAAGAAAAAGGTCAGTTACTTGAGGATAGCTACTTTTAAAAAATGGGTAATATTATTTTATTAAGTACAGCATTCTGGCTTCAATTCTTCATTTTACGAGCTGGGTAAAATCACAAGGGAGCTTTAGAAAATATCTGTCACTTACTACTTTTTCAGTCAGTGCTTTCCTTGGTACAAAGTGTAATCTTTGGCAAGGGAAAGGAAATAGAAAATGCTAAGATCTGGGTCCTTAAGAACACATGCACAAGGTTTCTTAATAGTTAATTTTCCTTTCCATTATTGTTGGTTTTCTTCCAAAGGGCACAGCAAGATTCTGCAGAATATTGCTCAGTTCAGCATTAACAGAGCACCTGCTGACAACTCTAAAACACTAAATCTTATACTTTGAGGTAATATAAGTAGTTATCAGCAATATTAAGTTTTCTTTCATTTTTAATACAGCACAGAAGCAAGTATAAGTGTACATGAATGTACATATATGTATTGTGAATGTATAATTTATCATAAGAACACTGGGTAGTCTCCTATGCTTTTGATATTATGGATTTAACAATAATTTATAAGCAATTGAAACTGTAGTGATTTCTGAACAGCTGTATTGTTTAATTCCATGTTAACATAAACTGAAGAATACTGGTACCCTCTCTAAATAG
Organism: Antilocapra americana; assembly: GCA_007570785.1. NCBI lineage: Eukaryota > Metazoa > Chordata > Mammalia > Artiodactyla > Antilocapridae > Antilocapra > Antilocapra americana. The sequence continues at coordinate 172,343 of ML664197.1, forward strand.
TTTATAAATCAGCTAGCACAGATGGGCACCTTATGGAAGATAGCATCCTGTGAACTTTTAACTCTGCCCTGTGTCAGAGAAAAAAAAAAGTTCATTCGCCAAGCTAGTTTTTTGTTTGTTTGTTTTTTCTTTCCTCTGAGATAATACATGTCAATACTCAGCTGAATCACAAAGCAGAGTACACAGCATAACAAAGAGAAAAGAGGAAAAGGAAGAGAGAGAGAGAAAGGCAGGAAGAGAGGGAGAGAAGGAAACAGGGAGGGAGAAAAGAAGGAAGGGAAGAAGGGAGGAAATCACTAGAGAATCAGATGTCTCCATCTATATACCATTACTATGGGGGGCATATGATGTGCTACCAGCCAGTCTCTACATGTGGGGTTTCCCTGGTGACTCAGATGGTAAAGAATCTAACTGCTGTAATGCAGAAGACCTGGGTTTGATCCCTGAGTCAGGAAGATCCCTTGGAGAAGGAAATGGCACCCCATTCCAGTATTCTTCCCTGGAGAAGTCTAGAGACAAAGGAGCCTGGCAGGCTACACTAGTCAAGCTCTACATTTATCCCTTTATAATTCTGCCTCATTTTATTTATGGCTTACTTTATTTTGGGCTCACGGAACAGGAATTATCAATACTTGTTGAATACTAACTTTGTGTCTTTTAAGAGTACTTAAATATTTTCCTTGTGGACATTTTGTATATTTCTTTAAAATGTGTTCCTTATATCTCAATAAAGCTGTAAAAAGCAGCACTTATTGCTTTACATTTAAATATTTCTGTTGCTATTATAGTATGTCTTCTCATCCATCACATGTTCAGTCATGTTCGACTGTTTGCGACCCCATGGAATATAGCCTGCAGGCATCCCTCCTTAGGATTTCCCAGGCAAAAATACTGGAGTGGGTTGCCATTTCCTCCTCCAGGGGGTCCTTCTGACCCAGCAATTGAACCTGCATCTCTTGCACTGCAGGTGGATTCTTTATTGCTTGAGCCATCAGGGAAGTCCATTATATCCCCTAATTGTTTACTATTGGGGCATACAAAAGTTGTAGATTTTGTATATTATTTTATTTTCTGTTTATTCACTAAATTCATTTGTTTGAATTTGTTTTCTGAGCATTTCTTAAGTATTTTCTGAATATACTATTGTATGATTTTTTAAATAATCCTTCTATGTTTTTCACTTGTCTTACCTAAGTGAGTTAACTAAAATCTCTTGTACAGTGATGATGATTGTAATATCATCAATATAATAATTATTAATATATAATATCAATATCATAATGTAATAGTAGAGGTAGCAAGCATCCTTGGACATCCCTTGGCTTCCTGGAAGTGACTCTTCATTAAATAAGATACTGGCTTTAGGACTAAGTATCAATATATTAAGAAAGTACCCACCCAAAATCATGAATTTATTTTTCCACATTAAATTTGGGCAATAAAAGTAATGGTTAGGGGGAAAACATTGAGAGGGTAGGTGCAGTCAAGACCACAGGAAACAAGGACCGGGGGGATTTTTCCCAGAGAACGGAACTGTGTGTGAAGAGTGAAGAAGTCTACACAAGCAGCCTGGCAAGATTTCAGACTTACTACAGACAAAATTGCTGTGGCTCTGATTCTCTATGCTTACTGAGAGCTACTCTTATGTGTTTTAGGTGCATTCTCCCCCATGGTAAGCTGATTGTATTTTGGGGAGTCACTAGATCACTGAGAGCTGCATCAGAATCGTGTGGGGAGAAGTGGCTTCTTTTATTTTTTTTTAAGTTTGAAAAACTTTATTGTTCACATAGAATAAAAAGCATCTTCTTTTAATTTGCTTTTCTGGAACATAGCTCAGCATGTTCTTTGACAAGTGGTTGGTTTATTAGGATTCTTGTTTGCAAGTAGAGAAACCCAATTTAAACAAAGAAAAGTGAAGAATATTCTTCACAGAACTGAAATGCTCAGGATTAGGATTAGCTTCAGGCACAGCTAGACCTACCTCTTCTGACAGTGGCTCTGGGGCATTGGCAGTCTCCCTCTGTGCCCAGCTTCACTTTCTTCTTCTTCTTTTTTTTTTTATTGGTTTTGCCATACAATGACATGATATCGCCATGGGTGTACATATGCTCCCCCTCCAGAACACCCCCTCCTCCCTCCCGATTCCCTCCCCCCCGGGAAATCTCGGTGTACCAGCCCCGAGCATCAATCCTGGGCTGGCGATTGATTTCATATATGATAATTAACATGTTTCAATGCCATTCTCCCATGTCATCCCACCCTTGAGAAGTGGCTTCTTGCCTGGAGATCCTGCACTTTGAGATGAGGTACTGACTTCCAGAGAGACTGAGAGGGAGCTGAGTGTGTGTGTTTTCTATCTGGATGCATAGCTACACTACATTTCCATTTCCTTTGTAGTCACTGACTTGGCCAATGGATTATACATGAAAATGATACATGGCATTTTCAGACCTGCCCTTCTACATCCCCTCTAAAAAAAAAAAAACAAACAAATACAAATTTGTTTGATTTCAAGAAATGTCAAACTTCATTGCAAGCATAATTTTCGTCTAGAGCAGAACAAGGAAGTCAGAGTTTCAGAAAAGGAAGGAAAAGAGCAAAGGTATGTAGATTTTTGTGTAACTGGGGACAGAAAAGCCTCTGCTATATCTGAGGATCTTTGGGAGGAGTGTGCTAGGTGTACTACCAAATTTACTTGCACTTTAAAAGTATTATCTCCACATTTCACAGTTGTTCACTTGGATGGGTTGAGAAGGGGTGTTAAGGGACAAGAGGAAAGAGATTTGCCCCATTGGCCAGAGTTATAACTACAAGAGAAAAAAAAAAAAGTAAAAAAGTACCTGTAGTAGTCCATAGGGTCACTAAGCATCTGATAGGACTGAGCAACTGAACAACAACAATATCTATCCTTTCTGCCCATCTCTTAGAGAAACAACTTTAATGGTATCAGGTTCTTTTTATCAAGTGGATTTTATAGAATACCCTGAAACTCAGAGAAATGAACAACTTATCTAAGGTCTTTTCATATGATTTTCATACTTCAGTGTTTCATACTTTTCATACTGGCATCACCCAACTCTCTGGACATGAGTTTAAGGAAGCTCTGGGAGTTGGTGATGGACAGGGAAACCTGGTACACTATAGTTCATGGGGGCACAAAGAGTCAGACATGACTGAGTGACTGAACTGAACTGAACTATCCAAGGTCACTCAGATGGTAATAACAGAATGTAGATTCAATTTGGGTCTTTTGGACCAAATCTATTCTTTCCAACATGTTAACTGATTATCCTAAGTTTGTATTCAGAGAACTAATATCTGTCTCAGATTGCTGAGTTTAAAATATAAACAGATGTATTAAGTAGCTCACAAGGATTTTTATTATTCATTCTGAATTAATTTAGCTGTAGAATCTTTGTTGTCCAGACTCTAAGTCACATCTGACACCTCATGACTCCATGGACTGCAGAATGCCAGGCTTCTCTGTCCTTCACTATCTCCCTGAGTTTGCTTAAACTCATGTCCTTTGTGTCAATGATGCTATCCAACTATCTCTTCCTCTGTTGTCCTCTTCTTCTCTTGCCCTCAATCTTTCCCAGCATGAGGGTCTTTTCCAATGACTCAGCTCTTTGCATCAGGTGGCCAAAGTATTCAAGCTTCAGCTTTAGCATCAGTCCTTCCAATGAATATTCAGGGTTAATTTCCTTTAGGATTGACTGATTTGAGTTCCCTGCTGTCCAAGGAACTCTCAAGAGTCTTCTCCAACACCACAGTTAAAAAGCATCAATTCTTAAGCACTCAGCTTTCTTTACACCTGTACTTGACTACTGGAAAAACCGTACCTTGACTATATGATCTTACTTTTTTGAATGCTGAGTTTTAATACAAGTTTTTCATTCTCCATTTTCACCCTAATCAAGAAGTTCTTTAGTTCCTCTTCACTTTCTATAATTAGAGTGAAATAGACGGGGAAACAATGGAAACAGTGACAGACTTCATTTTTTTGGTTTCCAAAATCACTGCAGAAGGTGATTGCAGTCATGAAACTAAAAGAAACTTGCACCTTGGAATAAAAACTATGACCAACCTAGACAGCATATTGAAAAACAGAGACATTACTTTACCAACAAAGGTGCATCTAGTCAAAGCTATGGTTTTTCCAACAGTCATGTATAGATGTGAGAGCTGGACTATAAAAAAAAAGCTGAGCACCAAAGAAATGATGTTTTTGAAGTTTGGTGTTGGAGAAGACTCTTGAGAGTTCCTTGGACAGCAAGGAGATCCAACCAGTCCATCCTAAAGGAAATCAGTCCTGAATATTCATTGGAAGGACTGATGTTGAAGCTGAAATTCCAATATTTTGGCCACCTGATGCAAAGAACAGACTCAGTGGAAAAGACCCTGATGCTAGTAAAGATTGAAGGCAGGAGAAGAAGGGGATGACAGAAGATGAGATGATTTGATGGCATCTCTGATGCAATGGACATGAATTTGTGTAGGCTCTGGTAGTTGGTGATGGACAGGGAATCCTGGTGTGCTGCAGTCCATGGGGTCACAAAGAGTCAGACACAACTGAGTGACTGAACTGAACTGAATTGAACTCTACATATAGGGCTTCCCTAGTGGCTCAGATAGTAAAGAATCTACATGTGATGCTGGAGACCTGGGTTCAATCCTTGTGTCAGGAAGATCCACTGGAGAAGAGAATGACTATCCACTCCAGTATTCTTGCCATGAGAATTCTTTGGACTGAGAAGCCAGGTGGATTATAGTTTATGGGTTCACAGACATGATTAAGCAGCTAAAACTTTCACTTTTAAGTTAATTAAGCAGGATGGCAATATACAGTCTTGATGTACTCCTTTCCCAATTTTGAACCAGTCAGTTTTTTCATGTCTGGTTTGAAATGTGGCTTCTTGATCTGCATACAAATTTCTCAGGAGACAAGAAATATGGTCTAGTATTCCCATATCTCAAAATTTTCCACAGTTTGTTGGGATCCACACAGTCAAAGATTTTTGCATAGTCAGTGAAACAGAAGTAGATGTTTTTCTGGAATTTCTTACTTTTTCTATGATCCAATGAATGTTAGCAATTTGATCTCTGGTTACTCTGCCTTTTGTAAATCCAGCTTGTACATTTGAAAGTTCTTGGTTCACATACTACTGAAGCCTAGCTTAAAGGATTTTGAGCATACCCTTACTAGCATGTGATATGAGCACAATTGTCTGGTAATTTGAATGTTCTTTGCACTTCCCTTCTTTAGTATTGGAATGAAAACTGATTTTTTTCCAGTCCCATAGCCACTGCTGAGTTTCCCAAATTTGCTGACATATTGAATTCAGCACTTTCACAGTATCATTGTTTAGGATTTGAAATAGCTAAGCTGGGATGCCATCACCTTCACTAGCTTTGTTTGTAATAATGCTTCCTAAGGGCCACTTGACTTCACACCCCAGGGTATCTGGCTCTAAGTGAGTGACCAAGCCATTGAAGTTTTGTAGGTCATTCAGACCTTTCTTCTATATTTCTTCTGTGTCTTCATGTTGCCTCTATTTAATCTCCTCTGCTTTTCTTAGATCCTTTTCATTTCTGTCCCTTATTGTGCTCATCTTTGCCTGAAATGTTCCCTTGATATCTCCAGTTTTCTTGAAGATATCTCTAGTCTTTCCCATTCTATTATTTTCCTCTTTACTTGCATTGTTCACTTACGGCTTTCTTATCTCTCCTTGCTATTCTCTGGAATCTACATTCATTTGGGTATATATTTTGTTTCTCCTTTGCCTTTAGCTTCTCTTCTTTTCTCAGCTATTTGTAAGGCCTCTTCAGACAATTATTTTGCCTTTTTGCATTTGTTTCTTGGGAATGGTTTGATCACCACCTCCTGTACAATGTTACAAACCTCCATTTACAGTTCTTCAGGCACTCTGTTTACCAGATCTAATGCCTTGAATCTATTTATCACCTCCATTTTATAATCGTAAGGGATTTTATTTATGTCATACCTGAATGACCTAGTGGTTTTCCCTACTTTCTTTGATTTAAACTTGAGTTTTGCAATAAGGAGCTCATGATCTGAGCCACAGTCAGCTCCTGGTCTTGTTTTTTGCTGACTGTATAGAGCCTATCCATTGTCGGCTACGAAAAATATAATCAATCTGTTTCAGTATTGACCATCTGGTGATGTTCATGTCTAGAGTTGTCTCTTAGGTTGTTGGAAAAATATGTTTGCTATGACCAGTGTATTCTCTTTGCAAAACTCTGTTAGCCTTTGCCCTGCTTCATTTTGTATTCTAAGGCTGAACCTGCTTGTTATTCAAGGTAACTCTTGACTTCCTACTTCTGTATTCTGGCCCCATATGTTGAAAAGGACACTTTTTTTTTTGGTATTAGTTCTTAGAACAACTTAGTAGTATCTTATGCTATATCTATATATGGCTTCAAATCATCAGCTTACCACCAAATGTTTCTTGTTGCTATCAACAATCTGTCAGTCAAACTCATAAAACAAGGTTAAAATAGGTTCATGTGGCCTTTTTGTTTTCAACTGCATTATGGACAAGAAGAGATTAATTTTGTAACAACTCAATCCCATCATTTTGCAATGTCACACTCAATCCAAATTTATATAAATATATATAAATCCATGAGCTTCTCTTTGAAAGACAGTATAACAAGATTAATTCATGTTGGCTTATAGTTCAGAATTAGAAAAACCAATATAAAACAGTGGAATGACACAGCCATAATCCAGATTCTGGGCATGAACGGGAGCCTGAAACAAGGAGTCTGGGAGCCCAGTGTAGCCTAAGCAGATGTGGAGAGTTAGAGATTCTGAATTCTGGAGATGGGAAGTAGAGCAGAAAGGTAGGATGAGGAGAAGAGAGCAGGGAAAGGGATTATGAGCTGATTCATTTGAAAAGACCCTGATGCTGGGAAGTAATGGGGGCAGGAGGAAAAGGGGATGACAGACGATGAGACGGCTGGATGGCATCACCGACTCGATGGACCTAGGTTTGGGTAGACTCCGGGAGTTGTGATGGACAGGGAGGCCTGGCGTGCTGTGATTCATGAGGTCTCAAAGAGTCGGACATGACTGAGCGACTGAACTGAACTGAACTGAACTGAAAGTGAAGGAAAGTCCAAATAAAGGCTGATTGTTTCCAAAAACATTCTCCTAATGAAACTGGAACATAGAGTCTTTACTGTCCCATTTATGCTACAAATGGATCTTAGTGAGCTTCTTTGACGGTTCATAGATGTGAACATGAGTAAGAAGGGTCTTCCTCTATTTGGAGGACTATCAACTTCAAAACAATGATGCATAGGAGTTGGTCAGGTAGGAAGTATAGACTAGCAGCCACTTAAACCAACTGTTGTAGTTTAGTCATTAAGTTGTGTCCTGCTCTTTCGTGACCCCATGGACAGTAGCCTGCCAGGCTCCTCTGTCCATGGAATTCCCTAGACATAAAACTCCCTTTTGTTAAGAAATTGATAAATAAACAAATAAAATGGGTTGCCATTTCCTTCTCCAGGGGATCTTCCAGAGCCAGGGATTGAACCCTCATCTCTTGCATTGACACGCAAATTCTTTAACACTGAGCCACCTGGGAAGCTGAAACAGACTCTACTGGGGCACAAATCACAGGAGAAAATTAATAGACATTGCCCTCATGTAAAGTAGAAGATTAAAATATTTCCACAGTGCTGAAGGAACAGGAAGGAGTCAGACCTCTCAGGAGGTGTCTGAATAGAGCTGTTGTCATTGTTGTTGTTGTTATACACTAATTTGAAGGTCAGGCAAAGGAGTTAGGACTTGATGCAGTTAAGCTCCTGTCCTCTACTCTGAAACAAACCAAAAACCCAGGATTTGGAAGAAGAAAGCCCGGACTTGTGTAGTGGGTAAAGGCAGAGGGACGATTGTCATTGAATCCATGCCACCCTCCTTTACCTGAATGGATTTTCTTATGGCTCAGTGTTCAAAGGAATTATCTCAAGGCAAATATATCATATTGTCCCGTTTTCATTTTAAACTCTCTGATCAGGAGACATATCCACCATTATTATCTTTACAAAGCTTTGCAAAAACCCCTCTCCTGGATGGTATATATGCAGCAGTCTGCAACCTGTAGCTACAGCTGAACAAATCCATTTAAATATTCTGATGTTCCTTCAAGCTAATAAATTTCAAACTAATAAATTCATACTGTGGAAATACAAACATAGTATTTCAATTATGCAAGAAAATTCTATCAATATTCATCTTTTTTTTTCTCTCTTCCCCCTCCCCCTTTTCTTTTTACTTACCATTTTTACCCTTAATCTCCCATTCTGAAAAGTTTGAGGTTTTTTTCAATTTCTCTTTTCTATCATCAAATCTAAGACATCTACATTAATGTCTCATATATTAAAATTTCCCTTTTAAAATTCAAGCTAATGTTACCCAAGAGGGAGTCTGTCATTTTACTCTTGAACTAACAATGTCTTGTCAATGATCAATGATGGGAAGTGTTGAACATTTGCAATGATCTTCAAGTTCCTTTCTTTATGGCAAGCTCCCTTCAATTAAATTTGTCCTCTGCTTTTCTGGTGTATTTCCCTTACCAGTATACTGCTCACACTTATTCTACATGCTGTTTTCTATACTTCTGCCTCTTCAACAGAGCTTTTAAAATTCTTTTGACAAAGCATGGCTATATTCACAGGAAAGCCCACACAGGGTTCCTACAGGCAAGAAGATGAAAATAGCTGCTGTGAATAAAGTGGGGGATGAATTGTAGGGGAGTGTTGGTAGCCATTCTCTCACAGCTCTCTCTTCCACTATGGTTGGCCAGAGATGTAGGAGAGAGAATATGCTATGTGGTCCTTGGGGAGCAGAATCTGAATACAACTCAAGTTACATGTCTAGTCAAATCAATTGTACCTCTTCTTACCTATACTTGTGAGATACTCATTCACCTGAAAACTTTTGTTCATTTCTCTCATTCTTTCTTTTTTTTATGTCCTTTCTGTTACTCTCTGATCTACCTTTCCTCCCAGACTCACAGTTCTCCTCTAGGAAACTAAATGAAGTTGTAGAAGCCTTAATAATCATTCAATCTCTCAGACCTGCATTTGCTTCCTGTGACTCATTTGGCACATAGGCTACTTAGCATTGATATTTTTAAAGATGATAGAGAGATAATAGATAGATTATAGATGAATAGATAGGCCCTATCTGTGCATTTAATTTCCCACTTCTTTGAAGGGTGAGACTTACTCTCTTAGTTATTTGTAAGCCTAAATTACAAACAACATCAATATAAAAAGTATTTAAAAATTATGGTACTGATATTTTAATTAAGGTCAAACCAGCAAGAGTGGAAATACTCTTTTGAAATGGAAAATAGAAGTAAGGAAGACTGAATAGGCATAATATTTATCTCTGTAATGAATGACTGATAGCAAAGGGTATAGTTTGATGACATCTACTGTACACAATCGGGCTTCCCTGGTGGCTCAGACATTACTGTTTGTCTGCAATGGAGGAGACTCAGGTTCAATTCCTGGATTGGGAAGATACCCTGGAGAAGGGAATGGATACCCACTCTAGTATTTGTGCCTGGAGAAGTCCATGGACAGAGGAGCCTTGGCAGGCTACAGTCCATGGAGTTCCAAAGAGTGAGACATGACTGGCAACTTCCACTTTCACTTGTATATGATCAGCAGATCATAAAACAAAATATTAAAGTGAAGTCATAGGCACCTTAAGACTAAACATACGAAAGCATGAAAAATTAGTGAATACTTGACATTTAAGGAAGCGTCACTTTATATTTCTCAAATTAATCTGTGTTTTGACTAATAAGTAGGGCTGGAAATGGTGTTATGAAATGAGTGATCTTATGTACTGAAGTTATAAGTGAAAATGTGTTGAAAAGACTCTTGACAATATATACCTAGAACCTTAGAAACCTTGCTATTTCTAAATCTTATAATTCTATTTTAAAAAATCTATGCAATAAATGATCAGAACTATAGGCAAATGTTTAAGCACAAAGATGGCAGGCTAACATATCAGGGACAAAATAATTTAAATAACCAATAGTAGAGAAATAGTGAATTATGATACATCCAGTTAATAAAATAATATGATAAATCATAAAATAAAATAAGAATATTCAGGCCCTTTTAAACCACGGTTATGGCGGGCTTCTCTGGCTGGTCGGATGGCAAAGCATCTGCCTGCAATGCAGAGACCTGGGTTTGATCCCTGGGTCCAGAAGATCCCCTAGAGAAGGAAATGGCAGCCCACTCCAGTACTCTTGTCTGGAAAATTCCATGGATAAAGGAGCCTGGTAGGCTACAGTCCACGGGATTGCAAAGAGTCTGAGCAACTTCACTGATTCACTTCACTGATGATGTTTACAGATTATTTTGTACTTTTATTGAAGTTTTATGGTATTATTTAATTTACTGTTCTAAGAGTGTTTCAACTTTGTTTCTACAGAGAAGCCACCATTGATTATTTACATACATAACAATTTGGGATGGGAGTAGTCAGGAAGAGACCAAGTGTTTAGAACAGCACTTGTAATTCTACCCATTTATTTTCCACTCTCCCCACAAAAAAAGAAAAAAAAATCCACCAAATGATAAAGATAAAATGTGGTTCTCTTTTCCAGTGTTTATGTAACTATAATCTTCTGTTTCATTGCTTCAATTCAATTTATTTCTTATTGCATTAGCCAGAATTTTTAACAATTTTATACAATTATAGTGAATATAGACAAACTTCATTTTGTCTTTTTTTAGTAGAGATTATTTTTAAGGAATACATCATAATTTTGTTTTAGAAAAACGCTTATTTTTATCATTAGAAGTGTATCTTTCCATTCTTAGATATCAAAGGACTATCTTTTTTTTGATACAAAGTTTAAAATATTAATATTTTTGTAACATATGTTTCAAAAATTATTTGCCTACTATCATATGCCATATTTTGGCATCATATATATATGTGTGTGTGTGTTTGTGTGTATGCTATCATGAATGTGATATATATGATATTTCGCTCAGATGGTAAAGAATCCGCCTCAATCTGGGAGACCAGGGTTCGATCCCTGGGTTGGGAGATTCCCTGGAGGAGGGCATGGGAACCCACTCCAGTATTCTTGCCTAGAGAATCTCCATGGATTGAGGAGGCTGTCAGGCTACAGTCCATGGGGTTGCAAAGAGTCGGACACCACTGAGGGACTAAGCACAGCACAGCACAACATACTATCATATACATGCTATATGAAATTGCCACATAATCCTGTCAACCAGGCTCAGTGCTACATACGTTCACCACATGCTGTCACTTCATATACTTATTTGATGGTTTAAACAGTATTTATTCTTCTATGGTAGTTTCAAATTAGTTTTAATTGCATAAGGAGTATGTTAATATGGGTTCCTTATAAAAATCTAATCTATGTCAGGTAAGCTAGAGTCTTCACTTTCATCCAGATTTCTCCCTCATATTCTTAGTTGTCTCATAAGGTTAATAAAATTTTGGAAATCTTTGTCTGATAATACATGAAAATATTTTTTATTTTTTTTAATTGTTTCAAACTACTCAGTAGTATTAATCACAACAGAGCTTATTGAGCCATGCCCCTTTTTAGGTAAAATGCAAGAAGGCAAAATGACTGTCTGAGGAGGACTTACAAATAGCTAAGAAAAGAAGAGAAGCTAAAAGCAAAGGAAAGACATACCCAACTGAATACAGAGTTTCAAAGAATAGCAAGGAGAGATAAGAAAGGTTCTTAAGGGAACAAAGCAAAGAAATAGAAGAAAACAATAGAATGGGAAAGACTAGAGATTGCCTCAAGAAAACTTGAGATACAATAGGAGCATTTTAGGGCAGGATGAGCTCAATAACAGTAACAGGAATAGTAAGGACCTCACAGAAGTAGAAGAGATCAAGAGGTGGCAAGAATACACAGAAGAACTGTACAATAAAAAAGGTCTTAATGACCCAGATAACCATGATGGTGTGACATTATGGAGTGTGAAGTCAAGTGGGCCTTAGGAAGCATCACTATGAACAAGGGCTAGTGGAGGTGATGGAATTCCAGCTGAGCTATTTCAAATCCTAGAAGATAATGCCGTGAAAGTGTTGCACTCAATATGTCAGCAAATTTGAAAAACTCAGCAGTGGCCACAGGAAAAGGTCAGTTTTCATTCCAATCTCAAAGAAGAGCAATGTCAAAGAATGTTCAAACTGCCAATTACATTCATTTCACATGCTAGCAAGATTCTGCTCAAAATTGTTCAAGCTAGGTTTCAACAGTGTATGCAACAAGAACTTCTGGATGCACAGGAAGGAATTAGAAAAGGCAGATGAACCTTGTCATTTTGCTGACAAAGGTTTGGATAGTCCAAGCTATGGTTTTTCCAGTAGTCATGTACGAAGGTGAGAGTTGGACCATAAAGAAGGCTGAGCTTCAAAGGACTGATGCTTTCAAAATGTCATGCTGGAGAAGACTCTTGAGAGTCCCTTGGACAGCAAGGAGATCAAACCAGTCAATGCTAAATGAAATTAACCCTGAATATTCATTGGAAAGACTGATGCTGAAGCTTCAGTACTTTGGCCAGCTGATGGGAAGAGCTGACTCACTGGAAAAAATCTCTGATGATGGGAAAGAGTGAAGGCAGGAGAAGAAGGGGATGACAGAGGATGAGATGGTTGGATGGCATCATTGACTCAATGTACATGAGTTTGAACAAACTCCAAGAGATAGTGAAGGACAGGGAAGCCTGGCAGGATACAGTCCACAGGGTCACACACAGTTGGAATATGACTGAAGTGACATAGCATGCATGTATGAATATTTTGATAAAGTTTTAGTTTCAGGTATACAGCAAAATATATCAGTTATACACATACATATATCCACTCTTTTTTAATTTTCTCATATAGTTCATTACAGAGTATTAAGTAGAGGTCCCTGTGCTATAAAATAGGTCTTCATTGATTATCTATATTATATATAGTAGTATGTATATATCAATCACAACCTTCCAATTTATCCCCCTCTCCCTTTATACTCTGATAAGCATAAGTTTATTTTCTACCTCTGTGGCTCTACTTCTGTTTTTATAAATGAGTTCATTTGTATTCTTTAAATTGTTTGACTTTAGTAAAATTTTGAACTTTAATGATTTGTTGGACATGTTTCATGTAGTTTCTTTATGTATTTCACACAGATATGCTAAATATTACAGTAGTTAAATTTATCTACTCTTATCATTCATGTATTTAACTTTTTTTCTTTAGAAATTCCTTCCTTCCATGGACATATTAGCCAATATATTTATTTGTATATTTGTATAAATGCACTTTAATTAGGGCTTTCATGTTGATATTTTGTTTGCCTTTATTAGGATGATATGGTTTGATAGCATCACCAACTCAATGGACATGAGTTTTAGCAAACTCTGAGAGATACTGAAGAGCAGGGAAGCTTGGCATGCTGCATCAATGGGGTGAAAGAATTGGATATGACTTAGCAAATGAACAGAACAACAACAATGCTAATAAACTAATTTAATATTTTCTTTTTCTTTTTTTATTGGTTTTGCCATACAATGACATGATATCGCCATGGGTGTACATATGCTCCCCCTCCAGAACCCACCTCCCTCCTCCCTCCCGGCTCCCTCCCCCCAGGAAATCTCGGTGCAGCAGCCCCGAGTAACAATCCTGGGCTGGCGATTGATTTCACATATGATACTTAACATGTTTCAAAGCTATTCTCCCAAATCATCCCACCCATGCCCTCATCCACAGAGTCCACAAGTCTGTTCTATACATCTGCGTTCCTTTGGCTGTCATGCATGCTGGGTTCTCGTTACCATCTTTCTAAATTCCATATATATGCATTAATATACTGTATTGCTGTTTTTCCTTCTGGCTTACTTCACTCTGGATAATGGGCTCTAGTTTCATCCACCTGAGTAGAACTGCTTCAAATGAATTTTTTTTTTTAATGCTGAGTAATATTCCATTGCGTATATGTACCACAGCTTTCTTGTCCATTCGTCAATTGATGGGCATCTAGGTTGCTTCCATGTCCTGGCTATTGTAAACAATGCAGCGATGAACATTGGGGTACACGTGGCTCTTTCAATTCTGGTTTCCTCGGTGTATATGCCCAGCGGTGGGATTGCTGGGTCATATGGCATTTGCAGTTTTTTAAGGAATCTCCACACTGTTTTCCATAGTGGCTGTACTAGTTTGCATTCCAACCAACAGTGTAAGAGGGTTCCCTTTTCTCGACATCCTCTCCAGCATTTATTGCTTGGAGATTTTTGGATTGCAGCCATTCTGACTGGTGTAAAGTGGTACCTCATTGTGGATTTGATTTGCATTTCTCTGATAATGAGTGATATTGAGCATCTTTTCATGTGTTTGTAAGCCATTTTTATGTCTTCTTTGGAGAAATGTCTGTTAAGTTCTTTGGCCCACTTTTTGATTGGGTCATTTATTTTCCTAGAATGGAGCTGCAGGAGTTGTTTGTATATTTTTGAGATTAATTATTTGTCCGTTGCTTCATTGGCTATTATTTTCTCCCATTCTGAAGGCTGTCTTTTCACCTTGCTTATAGGTTCCTTTGTTGTGAAGAAGCTTTTAATTTTAATTAGGTCCCATTTGTTTATTCGTGCTTTTATTTCTGATATTCTGGGAGATGGGTCATAGAGGATCCAGCTTTGGTTTATGTCAGAGAGTGTTTTGCCTATGTTATCCTCTAGGAGTTTTATAGTTTCTGGTCTTATGCTTAGATCTTTGATCCATTTTGAGTTTATCTTTATGTATGGTGTAAGAAAGTGTTCTAGTTTCATTCTTTTACAAGTGGCTGTCCAGTTTTCCCAGCACCACTTGTTAAAGAGATTGTCTTTTCTCCATTGTATATTCTTCCCTCCTTTGTCAAAGATAAGGTGTCCATAGATGCGTGGGTTTATCTCTGGGCTTTCTATTTTGTTCCATTGATCTATATTTCTGTCTTTGTGCCAGTACCATACTGTCTTAATGACTGTGGATTTGCAGTATAGCCTAAAGTCAGGTAGGTTGATTCCTCCAGTTCCATTCTTTTTTCTCAAGATTGCTTTGGCTATACGAGGTTTTTTGTATTTCCATACAAATTGTGAAATTATTTGTTCTAATTCTCTGAAAAACACCTCTGGTAGCTTGATAGGAATTGCATTGAATCTATAGATTGTTTTGGGTAGTGTACTCATTTTCACTATATTGATTCTTCCAATCCACGAACACGGCACATTCCATCTGTTTGTGTCCTCTTTGATTTCTTTCATCAGTGTTTTATAGTTTTCTATATATAAGTCTTTTGTTTCTTTAGGCAGAAATACTCCTAAGTATTTTATTCTTTTTGTTTCGATGGTGAATGGAATTGTTTCCTTAATTTCTCTTTCTGTTTTCTCATTGTTAGTGTACAGGAATGCCAGGGATTTCTGTGTGTTGATTTTGTATCTTGACACTTTACTATATTCACTGATTAGCTCTAGTAATTTTCTGGTAGAGTCTTTAGGGTTTTCAATGTAGAGGATCATGTCATCTGCAAACAGAGAGAGTTTTACTTCTTCTTTTCCAATCTGGATTCCTTTAATTTCTTTATCTGCTCTGATTGCTGTGGCCAAGACTTCCAAAATTGTGTTGAATAGTAGTGGTGAGAGTGGGCACCCTTGTCTTGTTCCTGACTTCAGGGGAAATGCTTTCAGTTTTTCACCATTGAGGATAATGTTTGCTGTGGGTTTGTCATATATAGTTTTTATTATGTTGAGGTATGTTCCTTCTATTCCTGCTTTTTGGAGAGTTTTTATCATAAATGGATGTTGAGTTTTGTCAAAGGCTTTCTCTGCATCTATTGAGATAATCATGTGGTTTTTATTTTTCAATTTGTTAATGTGGTGTATTACATTGATTGCTTTGTGAATATTGAAGAATCCTTTCATCCCTGGGATAAAGCCTACTTGATCATGATGTATGATTTTTTTAAAGTGTTTTTGGATTCCATTTGCTAGAATTTTGTTAAGGATTTTTGCATCTAAGTTCATCAGTGATATTGGCCTGTAGTTTTCTTTTATTGTGGCATCTTTATCGGGTTTTGGAATTAGGGTGATGGTGGCCTCATAGAATGAGTTTGGAAGTTTACCTTCCTCTGCAATTTTCTGGAAGGGTTTGAGTAGAATAGGTGTTAGCTCTTCTCTAAATTTTTGGTAGAATTCAGCTGTGAAGCCATCTGGTCCTGGGCTTTTGTTTTTTGGAAGATTTCTGATTACGGTTTCAATTTCCGTGCCTGTGATGGGTCTATTATATATTATCTATCTCTTCCTGGTTTAGTCTTGGAAAATTGTACTTTTCTAGGAATTTGTCCATTTCATCCAGGTTGTCCAGTTTCTTTGCATATAGTTGCTGATAATAGTCTCTTATGATCCTTTGTATTTCTTTGTTTTCTGTTGTGATCTCTCCGTTTTCATTTCTAATTCTGTTGATTTGGTTCTTCTCCCTTTGCTTCTTGATGAGTCTGGCTAATGGTTTGTCAATTTTATTTATCTTCTCAAAGAACCAGCTTTTGGCTTTGTTAATTTTTGCTATGGTCTCTTTTGTTTCCTTTGCATTTATTTCTGCCCTGATCTTTAAGATTTCTTTCCTTCTACTAGACCTGGGCTTCTGCATCTCTTCCTTTTCTAGTTGCTTTAGGTGTAAAGTAAAGTTATTTATTTGACTTTTTTCTTGTTTCCTGAGGTGAGCTTGTATTGCTATGAACTTTCCCCTTAGCACTGCTTTTACTGTGTTCCATAGGTTTGGGGCTGCTGTGTTTTCATTTTTATTCATGTCTATGCATAATTGGATTTCTTTTTTGATTTCTTCTGTGATTTGTTGGTTACTCAGCAGTGTGTTGTTGAGCCTCCATATGTTGGAAGTTTTGAATGGTTTTCTCCTGTAATTGATATCTAATCTCACTGCATTGTGGTCAGAAAAGATGCTTGGAATGATTTCAATATTTTTGAATTTACCAAGGCTAGATTTATGGCCCAGGATGTGATCTATCCTGGAGAAGGTCCCGTGTGCGCTTGAGAAAAAGTTGAAATTCATTGTTTTGGGGTGGAATGACCTATAGATATCAATTAGGTCAGTTGGTCTATTGTATCATTTAAAGTTTGAGTTTCATTGTTACTTTTCTGTTTAGTTGATCTATCCATTGGCGTGAGTGGTGTATTAAAGTCTCCCGCTATTATTGTGTTGTTGTTAATTTCCCTTTTCATACTCGTTAGAATTTGCCTTACGTATTGTGGTGTTCCTGTGTTGGGTGCATAAATATTTATAATTGTTATAATATTTAATATTTTCTAAATTAATATTAATTTAACATTAATATTAATTTAATGTTTAATATTTAAATGATTAATTTAATATTTTATAAAGAGATAATTTTCCTAATCTGATATATTGACTAATTCATCATTTCATACTAACATTATATGTGGTGATTGTTATACTTATGAATTTATTTTTGTGAATTTATAAGCTCTAAATTATGTATTATTTTAAATTGCTATATTATCTGTGAATATAAATGCTAACAGTATTTTATTTACTAGAGGTTGACAATATATTTAGTTCCTATGTATAACATGTCTCGCTGATTTCAATGAACCCATGAAATCACTCTCCCCACCAATTTTCCAACAGTTTTTTTTTCAGCTATAACTGCAAATCTATTTTCTTATATATATATTTTTAAATCTTTCTATGATTCTTACTGAGTACAGTCCACACTGAAGGGACTGGAGCAGGGAAAACACAAGATGAGCAAAGAACATCTCATCATGCCAGATAGCAGGAAACAAAAGGATACACACATGTCAGAGGGACTTAGGAGTCAATGTGAAAGAGGTCCAAAGGGAAGGTTGGAACAATTTGAGCAACAAAATAAATAGCATAATACTGAATTTAATCAAAGTGTAAAATAAATGCATATAAGCCAACCTAGCTATAAATAAGTGAAAGGATACATAAATAATTAAATAAATACATCCTTCTTACACAATAATCTCAAATAATACATGAGATATCTACCCCCTTCAGAATGTTAATTTTCTATTATCCTTGATAAATATTGTCTTTGTAATTATAGAGGGTAATTAACTTATTTATGGACTCAAACTGCAAACTCTGTGCTTCGGGGTCACCTTGAATTACAGTTTAGTTATTTTATTCTGAGATAAGCTGTTGTGAGTCTGCCTACATGTATATGATTCAGATTTCATTGAGAGATTTGGGCAGAATTTATATAAAAAAATCAAAGATTTTCCTTCCAACTCTGTTCTTTTCATGATCCTCCTTCTCCCATTACATTCTAACAACTAAGGTACCCTGAACCTTATCCTTTGATTCTTTAAACCCAGAAGGAAGTGACTAATGTCTTCCTATTGGAGTGTCAGTAACTTTACATTGTGTCTGTGGCTTGGTATCAGGCTGAAAACTCTAAACTGAGAATCATCCCCTTTTCCTAGTGTAAATACTTCTCTAAAATTTGCTTGTATTTGTCTATCCTCCAGTGCCTCAGGTAGCTTTTACTTCTTATTAATTTTTTACAAGTGCATAGTTGTTTAGGGGCTTCCCAGTTGGAGCTTGGAGAAGGCAGTTGCAGCCCACTCCAGTGCTCTTGCCTGGAAAATCCCATGGACAGATGAGCCTGGTGGGCTGCAGTCCATGGGGTCACTAAGAGTTGGACACGACTGAGTGACTTCACTTTCCCTTTCATACATTTGAGAAGGAAATGGCAACCCACTCCAGTGTTCTTGCCTGGAGAATCCCAGGGACGGTGGAGCCTGGTGGGCTGCCATCTATGGGGTCGCACAGAGTCAGACATGACTGAAGTGACTTAGCAGCAGCAGCAGCAGCAGCAGCAGTTTGATCTAGTGCCAAAGAACCTGCCTACCAATGCAGGAGACATTGGAAATGTGGATTTTATCCATCAGTCGAGAAGATCCCATGGAGGAGGAATTGGCAACTCACTCTAGTATTCTTGCCTGGAGACACACCATGGACATAGGAGCCTGGTGGGTTATGGTCCATAGGGTCGCAAAAGTTGACATGACTGAAGAGATTGAGCATGCATGCAGTTATTTTGGGTCACTAATACTAGAAGCAGTATGATCAATATATATTTTTAAATGAACTTTTAATTTTAGCATAGTTTTAGATTTCCAAAGAAGTTGCAAAGAAACTACAGAAAGTTCCCATAGACCCCATTCCAGAATTGTTAATTATCAACTAGAGAGTCCAAAATTTATTCATACTTCACATGTTCATCTAAGACATTTTTTTTCCCCTCTTCTAGGGCTTCCCTTGTGGCTCAGCTGATAAAGAATCTGCCTACAATGTGAGAGACCTGGGTTCAATCCCTGGGTTGGGAAGATCCCATGGAGAAGGGAAAGGCTACCCACTCCAGTATTCTGGCCTGGGGAATTCTATGGATTGTATGGTCCATGGAATCACAGAGTCGGACATCTTTTCTCTCTTCTAAGATTCAAGCCAAGATCTCATATTGCATTTAGTCATTTTCTGATCTTAGTTCCCTTTGACCTTTGACTGCTTCTAAATTTTTCTTTGTTTTTCATTCTCTAGATGATTTTGAGGAGTACTGGTCAAGTATTTTGTAAACTACCCCTCAATCTGGATTTTGTGTGGTGTTTTTCTCATTGTGCAAATTGTAGTAGGTGGTTTGGAGGAAGAATAACATAGAAGTATTCTTTTCATCAATTATTTCAAGAGTACATACCATTGACATGACTTACAACTGATAACATTATCTTTAATCATACAGCCAAGCTTTCTACACTGTAAAGAAAGTTTTCCTTCTACACTGTAAAGTTAAAGTATTCCTTTTCCTTTTGCTAGTCTTTGGAAGTAAGTCACTATGTGTAGCTCCCAGTTGAGGAGAGAAGGGGGAAAGGGGATGTATTCTTCACTTTGAGATTGAGGATAAGAATTTATGTAAATCAATTTGGAACATTTCTTTAAACAATATTTGTAGCTTTGCTTCAATTAATATACCAATTTATTAATATGGACTTATGTATATTTGTTTCATACTTTAGGTTACAATCCAATGTTATCATTGTTTTTAGTCACTAAGTCATGTCCGACTCTTTTGATCCCTGGTCAGGCAACTGTGATTCCACATGTTTTAAGGCAACTAAGCCTGTGTTGTAACTAGACAGAAGCCCAGGTGCAACCACAGAAGATTCCCCATGCCACAAAGATACGAGGCAACCAAATAAATAAATAAATACAAAAAATTAATACAGCATGGAGGACAGATATTAAGCCACACAAATACACAACGGTATTATAATTTTCACACAATGGCTGAAATTCTAGAGGTTTCAGGAATTAAAGCCTAATCCAAAGTCCCCTCACACTTCTTTAATGATGCTCATATAGGGTATAGAATACGAAGTGATTAAGGGAAATAATAATTTAATGTAGAGAGTCAATAAAGCTGGAGGCATTTATGCAAATTCAACTCATTTTATCTGGAAGCATTTTTTTTTCTCGCTGCCTCTTGAATATATTACATACTATAATGAATTGCATTTTATGTCTTGCATATACTATCCCAATAAGTCTTGAGTGCAATAGTGTCAGATTTAGGAGAGCACTATATACTTTGAAATTTCTGGGTACAGTATAAATAGTGAATTACTTAGTTAAATCCTTAGCATCTTGACAGACCCAACTTTCCAAAATAGAATTCTATTATTGAATTCCTAGCATCCTCACAACCCTATCAGACTAACTCATTAGCTTTTCAAATGCTTGCAATTTTTTTTCTTGTTTTTAATTGGAAGATAATTTCTTTACAGTATTGTGTTGGCTTCTGCCATACATCAACATGAATCAGCCATAAGAATACATATGTCACCTCCCTCTCACATCCCACCCTATCTCACCCTTCTAGGTTGTCATGAGCTCCCTGCTTCAAGAGCACATTTCCACTGGCTACTATTACATATGGCAATGTATATGTTTCAATGCTGCTCTTTCAGTTTGTCCCACCCTGTCCTTCCCCCTGCCATGTCCATAAGTCTGTTTTCTATATTTGCATCTCTACTGCTGCCTTACAATAGGTTCATCAGTAGCATTTTTCTAGATTCCATATGTATGCATTAATATAAGATAACTATTTATCTCTTTCTGAATTACTTCACTCTGTATAACAGGCCCTAGGTTCATCCACCTCACTAGGACTGATTCAAATTCATTCCCTTTTATGGGTGAGTAATATTCTATTGCATATATGTACCACTACTTCTTTATCCATTGATTTGTTAATGGGCATCTATGTTGTTTCCATGTCCTGGCTATTGTAAACAGTGCTGGGATGAACAATGGGATATATGTGTTCTCTTTTTTTCAATTATGGTTTTCTCAGGGTATGGAGAAGTGTAGGAGATTTCTTAGAAAAAAAACTGGGAATCAAATGCTTTGACAATTAACTATTAATGACTGATGATAATAACATTACTGAGTCATATTGCAAGGTTTAAATGAGTTAATATATTTAAAGTCCTTAGTCATAGGCCAGATATGTAATTGCCAAATATGTGTGTATGTGTGTGTGTGTGTCTGTGTGTGGTGGTGGCGGTGGTGTATACATATTTAACTAAAAATTGCACTCTCTTGCCTTTTTGTCACAGGACATTTTAGTGATAAGTTAATGTGAGATTTGCAATGAAAAAATACTTCAGGGTGTGAAGTAAGAGTTTATCTGAATGCCTTTATACTATATTATGCAGTTAGCAACTCACTGCATTTAGATATTTAACGAAACAGATAATTGTATTACCACTTACATGAATAACATTAAAAAATGTTTAGTTAAATCCTAGTCTATGACAGATACTGCACTAGGTAGAGTATCCACCAAGCTGCATTTCAGAAAGCAACATTTGATAGACATGTGTTGTTGTTCAGTCCCTAAGTCATGTCCAACTCTTTGTGACCCCATGGACTGCAGCACACCAGGATTCTCTGTCTTCCACTATCTATCAGAATTTGCTCAAACTCATGTCCATTGAGTCAGTGATGCCATCTAATCATCTCATTCTCTGTGTACCCTTCTCCTCTTGCCTTATATCTTTCCTAGCATCAGGGTCTTTACCAATAAATTGGCTCTTCACATCAGGTGTCCAAAGTATTGGAGTTTCAGCTTCAGCATCAGCCCTTCCAATGAATATTCTGGGTTTATTTCCTTTAAGATTGACTCATTTGATTTCCTTGCAATCCAAAGGATTTTCAGGAGTCCTCTCTAGTACCACAGTTCAAGAGCATCAATTCTTTGACACTCAGTGTTCTTTATGGTTCAATGCTCACATCCATACATGACTACTGGAAAAACTATAGCTTCAGATATATGGATCTTTGTTGGCATAGTGATGTCTCTGCTTTTTAATATGCTGTCTAGGTTGGTCATATCTTTCATTCCAAGGAGCAAGCATCTTTGAATTCCATGGCAGCAGTCCCTGTCTGCAGTGATTTTGGAGTCCAAGAAAGTATTAAATTAAAATAAAAACTGAACTCTCTTTCCTTTTTGTCACAGGATATTTTAGTCATAACTTAATGTGAGAACTTTAATGAAAAAATATTTTTGGATGTGAAGGAAACACTTTTCTCAGGGTCTTTATATTATATTATGTAGTGAGCAACCCACTGCATTTAGGCACTTTATCACATAGGTAATTGTATTACTACTTACACAAACAATATTAGAAAATGTTTGGTTAAATCTTAGTCTATGCCAGATAGTGCACTAGGCACAGTGTCTACCAAGCTGCACTTAACAAAGCTACATTTGATTGATATGTTATTTCATTCTATTGTTCAAATAAGGGCATAATCCTGCCCTGGTAAAGTCCTTATTTTGCAGGAAAAAAATAATATATATATATATATATATCTTAATGCTTGTTTTTGTTGTATCACTAAGATTTTAAAAGAAATACTCCTATTAAAATTCAGAGTGTCTCTTTCCAATGTAATGATACCATCAGCAAATTTCAGAAACATTGGGGCAGCTAAAGCAAGAGAATTGATTAACTCTCTTACCAAGTGACTCAAATTCAACTAATTAGATGTAGAAAAGGTGTTAAAGTTCAGCTCCAGTGATTTAGTATTTTCTTCAGGAACTCTACCTATCTCATTTAAAGTTCCTAAAACTTAAAATAGTCCATCTGAATACTTATAAACATGAGGCCTCTTTGTACTGGAAAATCTATCTAAAAATTCTAATATACATGTGGGAAGCTATTTGCTAGATTCAAACTTAGTAAGCAACTCAGCAGATCTGTGGTCTTTGCCATTAATTTACTGTCATTTGAAGAGGCCATTCTCACTGCCATTTATCATTAAACATCAGGACTTTGACCCATATTAAATTGTGACTTGAAAACTAGAGAAATTTCACAGCACTCTGCATGGATGAAGGACTCTGGAGATTTGACTTTCAAGTTTCCACACTAAAAAACATCTTTGGGTCAGTAATCACTAAGAGATAGGAAAGTATATACAAGCTTCTCACTGTTTCTATTTCTAATTGTGTATTTTTCTCTGGTGGGGTGAAATCCTACAATATAAGATAGAAATAAAAATTTTTCCATATTCAGATATTTTAATATCAATAGGTTTTGGTCACTGAAGGAAACAAGCATCAGTTACAGTTTTATTATCAATAATAATAATACAGTAGTAACAACAAACTGTCTAAGTGAGTGTTTCTTATGTGCCAGAGAATGTCCTAAGTCTTTTTATTTCTTTTTAAAATTTATGTATTTATATTATTTTAACTTTTTGTTAGAAAAACTCAGCAAAATAAAATTTTGCATTTAGCTAAGACTTTCTATTCATTTGCTGAGTAAGACTGTCAACAAGATTGTAAGGTTTGCCAACTAAATGGCGAGGAGATATATCAATAACCTCAGATATGCAGATAACACCACCCTTATGGTAGAAAGTGAAGAAGAACTGAAGAGCCTCTTGATGAATGTGAAAGAAAAAAGTGAAAAAACTGTTTTAAAACTCAACATTCAAAAAGCTAAGGTCATGGCATCTGGTCCCATCACTTTATAGAAAATAGATGGGAAAATAAGGGAAATAGTGACAGATTTTATTTTCTTGGGCTCCAAAATCACTGCAGATGGTGATCACAGCCATGGAATTAAAAGACGCTTGCTCCTTGGAAGAAAAGCTATGATCAACCTAGAGAGTATATTAAAAAACAGAGACATTACTTTACCAACAAAGGTCCATCTAGTCAAAGCTATGGTTTTTCCAACAGTCATGTATAGATGTAAGAATTGGGCTATAAAGAAAACTGAAGAATTGATGCTTTTGAACTGTGATGTTAGAGTCTCAAGACTCTTGAGAGTCCCTTAGACTATAGGGAAATCCAACCAGTCCATCCTAAAGGAAATCAGTCCTGAATACTCATTGGAAGGACTGATGTTGAAGCTGAAACTCCAATACTTTTGCCACCTGATGCGCATCACTGACTCATTGGAAAAGCCCCTGATGCTGGGAAAGATTGAAGGCAGGAAGAGAAGGGGACGACAGAGGATGAGATAGTTGGATGGCATCATCAACTCAATGGACATGAGTTTGACCAAATTCTGGGAGTTGGTGATGGACAGGGAAACCTAATGTCACAAAGAGTCAGACATGACTGAGCAACTGAACTGACTGAATTTTTATTCCTTTAAACCTTATGTTAACTCTGTGTTGTGGGTGTTAGTATCCTCATTTACATAAGAATAAACTGAAATTCAAAGAGTTTAGTAACAGTAAGTTAAGCAACAGTATGTGAATAGACAGAATCAAATCTAAATGGGTCTATAGTACATATTTCTAAAGTTAGCACATACTATGGTTCCCTCCTTTTCATGACTCTGAGTCATAGCTCAGAGTTGAACACCTGGGAAAGAATAAAGGAATCTGGACTAGAATCCAAGAGTAAACATTTATATTAAACTTGAGGTATCCATTAGTCCAATTAGAAGTTCATATAAAATCGCCAGAAGCAGGGACTTCCCAGATGTTCCAGAAGTTAAGACTCCAAGCTTCCACTGCAGGGAGCAAAGGTCTAATCCCTGGTTGAGGAACTAAGTTTCTGCAGGCCTCATGGTACTGCCAAAGAAGTAAATAAAATTAAAAGGCAGTATCATTAAAATAAATAACCAGAAACACTGGCTATGTATTTAAATAATAAAGTCAATTTCGTATATTTTTATTGTTGCCATTCCTTATTCTAAGCTTACCTCCTTTAGATCCTTGCTTGTATTTATATTATGCACCTCTCACCATACTCCTGAAAAATACATTACTTACTTTTGATTCCTGGGACAGACAGGAGCAACCCACACTGTTATTAACAGCACTTCCTGTTTTCCTCTTCATATATTTATTGATTAATATGATTCATTTATTCATATGGTTTAAACTAAGTAGCTATAACAGAGATTTCCAAAAATACAGTGACTGAGGGAAGATGGACATCTAAGGAATGACTCTCATCTCTGACACATAGTATCTTTCTCTGGGATTATTTATTTTCTGGAGATCAGAAAAAGGAAGGGGGGAGTAGAAATCAAGCAGCTTGCTCTAAGGATGTGAGCCAGAAATGAACAAATCACTTTGCTTATATACTGGAAAGTGATAGCAAGGGAGCCTGGGGAATATGGTCTTTTAACTGCTAATACTATCTAGCTGCATCATAGAGGGAGCCAGAGTCCTCATTAAAACCTGAATAGGTAAAATGAGAAATTCCAAATGTAGAAGTTGGATTTAGAAAAGGCAGAAGAATCAGAGGTCAAATTGCCAACATCTGTTGGATTATTTAAAAAAGCAAGAAATTCCAGAAAAACATCTATTGCTGCTTCATTGACTATGTTAAAAACCTTTGAATATGGATCAAAATAAACCATGGAACATTCTTAAAGAGATGGGAATACCATACCATCTTACCTGCCTCCTGAGAAACCTACATGCAGGTCAAGAAACAACAGTTAGAACTGGACATGGAGCAAAAGACTGGTTCAAAATTGGGAAAGGGGAATATCAAGGCTATATAATGTCACCTTGTTTATTTAACTTATATGCAGAGTACATCATGTGAAAGGCTGGACTGGATGAAGCACAAGCTGGAATCAAGATTGTTGGGAGAAATATCAATAATCTCATGTATGCAGATGGTCTGTACTAATAGAAAATGGACAAGAACTAAAGAGCCTCTTGATGAAAGTGAAAGAGGAGAGTGAAAAAGCTGGCTTAAATTCAACATTCTGAAAATGAATCATGGCATCAGGTCCCATCATTTCATGGCAAATGTATGGGGGAAAAATGGAAAACAGTGACCAACTTTATTTTCTTGAGCTCCAATATTATTGCATATGGTGACTACACCTATGAAATTAAAAGGTGCTTGTTCCTTGGAAGAAAAGCTATGACAAACCCAACCAGTGTATTAAAAAGCAGGGGCATAACTTTGCCAACAAAAGTCTGTCAAGACAAAGCTATGGTTTTTCCAGTAGTCATGTATGAATGTGAGTTGGACCATAAAGAAAGTTGAGGTCCAAAGAATTGATGCTTTCAAACCATGGTGCTGGAGAAGACTCTTGAGAGCCCCTTGGACAGCAAAGAAATCAAACCAGTCAATCTTAAGGGAAATCAACCCTGATTATTCATTGGAAGGGCTGATGCTAAAGCTGAAGCTCTAATACTTTGGCCACCTGATGGGAAGAGCCAATTCATTGGAAAAGACCCTTATGCTGGGAAAGATTCAAGGCAGGAGGAGAAGGGGAGGACAGAGGACAAGATGGTTGGGTGGCATCATCAACTCAATGGACATGAGTTTGAGCAAGCTCTAGGAGATGGTGAAGGACAGGTAAGCTGGGTGTGCTACAGTCCATGGAGTCGCAAAGAGTCAGACACAATTGAGTGACTTAACAACAAAAGTGGAGAAAAAATACTTGTATCAACAAACCGTCTCTTCCATAAGATTCAAACACTTTAGTTGCAAATCAGAGTCAGAATTTGTCCTTTTATTTTTTCATCCCCATTGTATTCCAAGCTATGCATGTTTCTTATTCAGTTCCTTTATGTGAAAGTGAAAGTTGCTCCATCCTGTCTGACTCTTTTCAACCCCATGGACTATACAGTTCATGGAATTCACCAGGCCAGAATACTGGAGTGGGTAGCCTTTCCCTTCTTTAGGGGGTCTTCCAAACCTAGGGATCAAACCTAGGTATCCAGCATTGCAGGCGGATTCTTTACCAACTGAGCTATCAGGGAAGCCCTTATGTGCTTGCCCCTAAATAAAGGATAATTATTAAAAGTTTAAGAACAACAGTCACAACACTCAGCAGTATTTAAGTTGAATAGAGTTAGAAGACAATGTAATGGTCATAGTTGGACAAGGGGACAAGCCAGAAGAAATAAATAGAAGAATCCTATTGTTCAGTGTTTCCATGCTTTTAAAATGGAAAGCTGACCAAAAACTGGCCCACATAGCTATTTGTAGTTTAGCTGATTTTTTGGACCTCTTTTTTCCTTATAAAATTTTGTATTTATAAGACAGACTATATTAGACAGGCTGTGAAATTACATAGCACCAGAGAGCTAATATGGCTGATTAGAAAATAATGCTAAGGACCAAAAATACAATTGAACATAATACTTTTGGGGATGCCAGGTAAATGCATCAGACACTTACACAAGTCCCTTGACAATAATCCTGGATAAGGCCCTTGGAGGGAAAAAGCCATACCTGAAACATATATCAATGTTCATCAAAATAAATCACTATTCCTTCCAAGTTGAAGGAGTCTAATGTAATAAACCTCCTACAAAGGATATGATTATTCTCCTTGAAGGAGGAGACACAATTGAGGATTTAGACTTGAACTTTGTCGCTGACAGGCTGAAACCCATAAACCGCCTTACCTGTACCATATTGGCAAGTGAGAATCCATGCTGTTGAGCCCATACGTGCTACCATAACTCTTCTGTCCATTCATTCATTGTGACAGAATTGGGGGAGAGGGGAATAACAAAGGCTGATTGATGTCAACTAGCCAAGGCATACATACTCTAGTTGGCTATATAGTAACCCTTCCATGGTAGTTATGCACCAGTGGGCATTAACATGAAATACAAAGAATTTTACACTTTGTGTTCATTCCTGTAGGCACATCCTATGCTGCTATTCCAGATGCCCTTACCAATTTTCCAATTTTTCTCTTTTTGGCTTCTGATAAATTTGCCAACCCATTTCTTTTTCTCTGTTCAACCTCTGAGCACTCTCCCCAAACCATTTGCCACTGCTCATGAATCTACATATAATTGGCCCTCTGGCCTTTAGAATCCGTGAATGGTGAACTGCAAATACAGAGAACTGACAATGGGAATTGAGTATTCATGGATCTCCAGTGGGTCCTAAAAGTAATCTCCCACAGATACCAAAGGATGACTGTACTGACTCAGGTTATTTCCATTTAACCAAAGTGGATTGCCAGCTGCAATTTTCAGCTTTTATTCACTCGTACTAAGCACCTAGATCAGAGAAATGATCTGACCTAGTTTTCTGCCTTGATCCCTTGGTTATAATAAGTCACCCTATGGGTATAAAAGTGAGCTGAAGGAGAGATGAACATGGAGTCTGGGTAACGTTGCTTGTATGACAAACTTGACATTTTTGGCACTCGTCATGCTCAATTCCAAGTGCACAACTTCCATGTTATAATGGAATTTCAATGGACCTCTTTGATTTCATGATTTGGTAAGTGCAACAGAACCAAACACGTAATGGTTACATGATAACTTGATATCAGTCACTATGTCTCTACCAGGCACATTAGTCAGCTTATTTGAGCCAGCTTATCATTTTCCACCTACTGCTATGTTGGGTTTTTCATTGACAGCAGGATTTAGCAATGAAAATTGCCAAAAACATAATCTGAATGTATACTTTCTTAGCCTACTCCAATCACTGACTCTTAATAGGAAACGAAACTGAGATGGAGATTAGCACTATTATTGTTGCTTTGTCACTAAATCATGTCTAATTATTTTGAAACCCCGTGGACTACAGCCCACCAGCCAGTTCTGACCATTGGATTGTTCAGGGAAGAATATTGGAGTGGGTTGCCATCTCCTTCTCCAGGTGATCTTCCAGATCCAGGGATCCAACCAGTACCTCTGGCATTGCAGGTGGATTCTTTACCCCTGAGCCACCAGCGAAGCCTGGAGATTAGCATGAAGTTAAGTGAAGTGAAAGTTGCTCAGCAGTGTCTGATTCTTTGCAACTCCATGAACTATACAGTCCATGTAATTATCCAGGCAAGAATACTGGAGTAGGTAGCCTTTCCCTTCTCCAGGGGATCTTCCCAACCCAGGGATCCAACCCATGTCTCCCACATTGCAGGCAGATTCTTTACCAGCTGAGCCACCAGGGAAGCCCAAGAATACTGGAATGGGTAACCTATCCCTTCTCCAGCAGACCTTCCTGACCCAGGAATTGAACCAGGGTCTCGTGCACTGCAGGTGGATTCATTACCAGCTGAGCTACCAGGGAAGCCCAGAGATTATTAACATGGTGGATGGTAATTCATAAGCTCTCTTGGGGGCTTCCATAGTGGCTCATGAGTAAAGAATCTGTCTGCCAATGCAGGAGACATGGGTTCAGTCCCCATTCTGAGACGATCCCACATGCTGTGGAGCAACTGGACCCAAGCCTGCATGCCCTAAAGCCAGAGCTCTGCAACAAGAAAAGCCACCACAATG
Source organism: Antilocapra americana (assembly GCA_007570785.1). NCBI lineage: Eukaryota > Metazoa > Chordata > Mammalia > Artiodactyla > Antilocapridae > Antilocapra > Antilocapra americana. The sequence continues at coordinate 202,230 of ML664197.1, forward strand.
AGAAAAGTGCACACCTCAACTAGAGAGTAGTCTCTGCTTGCCACAACTAAAGACCATGCAGCAACAAAGTGCAGTACAGCCAAAAAATACATAATTTTTTTAAAGAGTTCTCTTGGGATCACTGCTACAGGCAAGATAAAGAAGAAGATTGGACAGAGGGATAATTTAGGTTTTGGACAAATCACAATAGAGTTTCAGGCAACCCTCCATGGAACTCTGAAGCCAGAATTGCCCTTGAGTTGCGACAAAGTGTCTAGTCCTTTATACAAACTACTGTCCAGTCACTGGATGGAGGCTGTCTTGGAAAGCAAGTGTGACTTTGGGAGAGGTGACTCTCTTTAGCTAAGGATAGTTCTTGAGAGGTCTGACAGCTGACACTTACCAACCTTCTTTCCATGGGGGTTGAAAGAGAGAATAAGCCCTTCAATCTTGAATAAGGATCTAAGTAAGCAACATAGCCCTGACACTTTCAAATGTTACTTACTTTACCAGGATGGGTCAGAGATTTTAAGTCATATTTTTGTAAATTGGTCTTAACTCTAAAACCTTTGTTTTGTACTACAACAAAATCTTATTTGCCATTCCACATCTAGTATTAAAAATGTCAAAATGTTGTCTGAGGACAGATATATACTGCTATAATCATTATTTAAGTACATTTTATTCCACTATTTCACTTAAAATGATCTTTTTCAATATATCTTTTGAAAAAAAATAATTGCCTTTATTTTCCTCCTGGTATATTTTGAAAGTTGAAACTATAGAACATTTTTATCATGTTTGCATTATGATTGCAGGCAGACAATTCTATAAATTATGTTCAGACAACTGTTAAAGAAATTATTGTTCTTCTATGGACATAATCAAAACAAATCAATAATTTTATAGCCAATATTTTTCTTTCTTTTTTAAATTATAATTTCAGATCAATACATAATTAATTAGATTGCCACACAATCACTTTAATTTGATTATTGGATTGACTAAAATAACATGGATCTCTGAGGAGTCCCATAATTCCCAAACCAATCATTTACTCTGAGGAATACATGGAGTGGGGGACGTTTTCCACCTGAATGAGCAGGACTAACGGCCTCCTTCTTACCTGTGACTCAAAAAAACAAAATATTCACAACCACTGTTTAATTAGGATGAAATCCAAGAGTGAGCAGAAGAAACTTTGCCTTTTTATTTAATCTCTTAGCTAAAGATCAGATGAAACTACTACTTGTTTCTCTGAGTTTTCAATAGTATCTAATTTGAAGTGTTTTCTTGATTAAGAGTTTACTTATCTTCATTACCAGCATACCAGTCCCCAAACTGTTTCTTATGATTGCTTTGAATAACATTATTTTAAATAATGGTTCAGTAGTCAGAGGAATTTCCAGTTTTAAAATAGGACCTAACTTTCAGCATTACTTTGTCTTTTGTTTCTTAAGAGACTTGAACAGAAGATTTGCAATTTACTATAGATAGAACATGGGGTTGTAAACTGTTTCTATAAAGAGCCATACAATGAATATTTTCAGCTTTGTGGGCTGTGGTTTCTGGTGCAAGGACCTAGAACATTGTTGTAGTAAGAAAGCAGTCATAGATAATGCCTAAGTAAATGGGCAGGGCTCGGTTCCAATAAAACTTTATTAAAAAAAAAGAGTCAAACCAGATTTGAACCATGGACTATAGTTCATCTATAAGTCATCGCTTGCCAACCCTTACTTTATCTAATGTCAAAGAACAGAGTCAGGTGAAAAGTGAGTCATTTCACTAACTGAATGTTTGGTTTACTGAAATTTTAAATTTTGATGCTTGAAAACACTCAACAGATGGGGTGAATACCCTTATTTTAAATCTAACTGACATCATTCAAGCAGAGCTACCCAATCCATCAGAGACAGTGGGAGAAAGATGCAGGCAAGCCAAATATTTTGATCTTCTATGAGTCCCTATGAGATTTAGCACTAAGTTCCACTGAACAAAAATGTAGGATCTAGAGACTGTTCTAGACTCAAGAGTCCAAATATATAAGTACTTTTTCTTTGTAGGATTCTAATATATGCCATCAGGTCTTCCCAGATGGCTCAATGGTAAAGAATCTGCCTGCCATTGTAGGAGACACAGGTTCAATTCCTGGATCAGGAAAATACCCCGGAGAAGGAAATGGCCCCACTCCAGTATTGTTGCCTGGGAAATCCCATGGACAGATGAGTCAGACGGTCTACAGTCTATGGGGTTGCAAAAGAGTCGGACATGACTGAGCAGCTAAACAACATAACAATGTATGCCACATCATTATATACTTATTTTTTGAACATATCTAAAATCAAGTTAGGAACACAATTTTTTATCCTTCAAGACTTTCTCCCAGATAGTCAACTTGTTTTGTTTTTCCTTTTGTGATCATATTTCTGGAAATATAAATTCTTTGAAGGTAGTTAAGAGTTAATTTTTTATGATGAAAAATTATTTTCTTTAATAACCTACTAGCTTTGCATGGATTATTTTTCTCTATATAATTGGCTGAGCCATGATACCTGAGGATTCAAGAATTTTTATACAACTTCCTACAGAAGTCATGTGCTAATAGACCATTTCTCTTATTGAAAAATGTGAGAATTGCTCTGGAGATGGTATGGCTCTCAGATTTATTCATTATTATATTTAATTTTATATTTTTGGCACATCAAATTCCAAGCTAATGTTTTATGCTGCTTCATGCACAACTTGCTGTTCAATTGATGCCGCTAGTATATCATTTCTCTCATCTGCTAAGTGTATCTCAGAATGTTATATGACTTTTCTCTAGATCTCTGAAATCATCACTATAGTTTATGTGAAGCATGAAATTTATCCATTTTTGACTAGCTCACCTCTGGAATGTAAAATTTGCTGCTAGATGGTAAAGTCTGAGACATAATTTTATCTGACAGCCTACAGTGCAAACCATCACATCCCTATGTTTTACATAGCTTTCTTTGTTTCTTTGCTGTATATGTTTCCAAGTGTAATAGCATCACCGACTCAATGGACATGAATTTGTGTAAACCCCAGGAGTTGGTGATGGATAGGGAGACCTGGCGTGCTGCCATCTATGCGGTTGCAAAGAATCGGACATGACTGAGCCACTGAACTGAAATATAATAGGTTGTGCATGCATGCTAAGTCACTTCAGTCGTGTCTGACTCTTAGTGACCCAATGGACTGTAGCAAGCCAAGCTTCTCTGTCCATGGGATTTTCCAGGCAAGAATACAGTAGTGGATTGCCATACCCTCCTCCAGGAGATCTTCCTGACCCAGGGATCGAACTCACATTTTTTGTGTCTTCTAGACTGGCAGGTGAGTTCTTTACCACTACTTGGGAAGCCTGTATAACAGGTTAGGTATATTTAAATTGTCTCTCTCTCTAATATACATTCTGTCCACATCATGTTTAGGGAATGCCAGGCATGACACAACAGAATTAATAGAAATAGTTGATCCAGGTCTCATCCTCAACTATGTATGTGCCCATTATATCTAGATCTCTTGGGATGTTATTTAATTGAAGTTCCAGAAATCATTTACACGTAGTCTATCTTTCTTACAGTTCTTCACAGATTTTTTTCAACATTCAGCAGTGTAGAATACATTAATAGAATAACTCCATGTATATTTGGTAGAGGCTAGAAGAGCCACATCATATCCTCCGTCTGAAAATAAACTATTTACACAATATCAGTTAATAATCATGGGAACATTTTTTTGAAACAACTAGATCTCCAAAATTTGACATAACTCTCTTCACTAAGACTAAAAATTTAAGAAGACAGCTACAGAAAATAATTCAAGGTTGCCTATTAGGGGGTTCTAGGAATACTCAATGAAGCCCACTGAGAGCCTGGGCCAGTAGATTTGTTATCACCTTCGATGAGGTACAACTGTGACAGCTCATAAAATAATTCATCTTTGTCACCCTCATCATCTACAATGGAGGCCAGACACTGAGCAGAATCTGTCTATTGCCAGTTGATCTGTGGGTGCTTTCTGGTTGAAAGAGATGCAAGTGACACAGAAAGAGTCTTCCTGAAATGAAAGGTCAACATTTTCCAGATATGGAACTTACTACTGTGTATATGTGAGTGTGTCTTGCAGAATAAAGGGCTGAGCTAGAATGACTTTCATGAATTTATATAGTGCTTTGTTCAGAACATTTTCTCCCTTCTTTTGTAAACTATTCAGGTGGTGTTATTAGTGTCTGATAGTTACAAATGCTTCTTGTTTGTTCAAAAGAATAGTCAGGTAACTCATGGTCAACCAATTATGGTGTCTCTCCCCGTAGATAGTAATGATGATCTGTCCAAAGACTGGAAAGCCAAACTGGTGAAAGAAAAAAAAAAGTTTTTCTAGAACTTAAAACTTCAAGTTGAATGTCTTTCTTACTAGATCTTTTGTCAGATACCACACAAATACACAGATCTGTAGAATAATGATGACTAAAGAAATAAGTAGGAATAAGAAAAAAGATGAGAAATTCCCTGGTGACTCAATTAGTAAAGAATCCACCTACGAATGCAGGAGACCCAGGTTCCATCCCTGAATCTGGAAGATACCCTGGAGAAGGAAATGACAACCCACTTCAGTATTCTTGTCTGGGAAATCCCATGGGCAGAGGAGCCTGGCAGGCTACAGTCCATTAGGTTGCAAGAGTTGGACACAATTTAGCGGCTAAACCACCACCAGTATTAGTTTCCTAGAGTTGCCACAAATGATGTGGCATTAAAAATGACAAACTTTATTCTCTCACAGTCCTGAACCCAGAAGTTCAAGTGCAAACTGTCATTAGGACCATGCTCTCTCTGGGGGCTCTATAGGAAAATCCATTCCTTGCCTCTTCTGGTTTCTGATGGCTGTTGGCATTCCTTGACCACATCATTCCAGTCTCTTCCATCAAGTTCACATTATCTCCTCTTCTGTGTGTCTGTCTCCTTTGATGTTTCTTGGTCTAATCTCTCTTTTACAAATTTACATGTGATTGTGTTTAGGGTCCACCCAGAAAATACAGGATAAATTCCTTCTCTCGAGATACTAAGCTTAATCACATCTGTAAAAACTCATTTCTCCAGAAAAAATAACTCTTAGAGTTTCTAAGGATTTAACCATGGACATGTCTATTTAGAGACCACCATCAGCCCATCATCACCATTGAAGGATAAACTATTTTCTATGGCTTGGTTAGGCAACCAGAACTTTCTCTTTCTCATCCCTTAATTTTTTTTAACTTCCTACATTTAATTTCTAAATTAGCTAAAATTACATATACAATTTTATGAAATATATACATATATATCTATATATTTATGTATACATATATACATATACATGTATGTATATATACACATATTTATGTATATATATATGTATACCCAGGGATCAAACCCAGGTCTCCTGCATTGCAGCTGGATTCTTTACCAGCTGAGCCACAAGGGAAGTCCATATATATATATATATATATATTGTGTTGTGCTTAGTCACTCAGTCATCTCCAACTCTTTTTGACTCCATCGACTGTAGCCTGCCAGGCTCCTCTGTCCATGGGGATCCTCCAGGCAAGAATATTATCATGGATTGCCATGTCATCCTCCAAGGGATCTTCCTAAACCAGGGATAGAACCCAGGTCTCCCACACTGCAGGCAGATTCTTTATCATCTGAGCCACCAGGGAAGCCCAAGAATACTGGAGTGGGGAGCATATCTCTTCTCCTGGAGATCTTCCCGAACCAGGAATTGAACCAGGGTCTCCTGCATTGCATATGGATCCTTTACCAACTGAGCTACCAGGGAAGCCTAAACACACACACACACACACACACACACATTTGGTCACACTGCATGGCCTCTGGGGTCTCAGTTCCCTGACCAGGAACTGAACCCTGGCCATGGCAGTGAAAGCCTGGACTCCTAACCACCAAGACACCAAAGAACTTCCCAAAATAAGATTTCCAGTGTTAAAATCATGTTATTTTTCTGTCTTTCAAAGGTAAAATGGTGGAATAATAATTTTATTTAGTTTCCTATCCTGTGTTGCTGTATCTGTGTAACTGGCAAAATTTATTTATGGTCAATTTATCAATACAAAATCAAGGGTCTTAGCTATATGCATGCTATTTGCCCAATCATTTCACTTATAGTGCTATTCTTATAAGTCTATTTAAAGATGTGTACTAAGATTTAGTAGTATTTATAATTGAAAGTAAATTAGTATTCAAATAGTAGAGCATTAGACTTCTGTCACTAAAAGTTTAGGAGACTGGACATATTGAATGTCCCTCCTGATTAAAACAACTAAAAATGTTGGATGTATTCTTCAGTCTATTTAAAAATATATCCTTTAGCTAGAAAGAAAAGAAGCAATCCTCAGAGGTCAAATACTAAGTGAAAGTTAGAATCCAGAAATATAAGTAAAGCAGTGAAGCTGCATTTGCCCTGTGGGCATTCTTCAATTCCAAGAAACGTTAACTTTGGTTTTCATAGCTCTGCAACCCATGGGATAGAAGATGTAGAGGAGTCTAGTAGAAAATGATCTTCATGGAACTAGAATCACAACGGTCTAATCTCTCAGTTTATGGGTGAAGGGAAACCCATCAACCTCCACACCAATATTCAATATATTCTTAGAAAAAGAAAAAGGAAAATGAGAAAAAGCCAAGAAATATCTTGAGTTTTATTCCTGAAGAGAAAGAGGAATATTTATTATGCAGCTTGCCCTCCCAAATTCATACTATATAGGTGGTCTGAAAATGTTCAGCCCAGCATTTGTCTTTAAGAAGCACCATTTCTTGATAGTAACTCACCTTCAACAGAAGTCTCAAAATATTGCCTCTTTTAAAACTCCAAATGATATTAATTTAGTGATTTATTGATTAAAATAAGAATTCAGAAATAAAGCATAAATGAGACTAAGAAGGAAAAGTTAACAAACAAAAACAAATTCCCCAAGGCACAATTTAAGCATATTTATTCAATGCAGAAATAAATAAACTGGAGAATATTATATATATACACCCAAATAGAGTGATATGTATCTTAGAAATTAAAATTATTGAAACTGAAAAATCAATAAATGGGTCAATAGCAGATGGAATCTAGGAAAGCCATTTAATTTCTTTGAAGCAATGTACTGATCTATGCAATTAAAGTACATATGATTGATATCTTATAAGGTTGTATAAATCTGATGCATTGTATATGAAAACACTACAGAAAAAAATAAAGCATTATTTCATTCAATCACTTAGTTGCTATTGTATATCTATATATTAGGCTGTTATCTATAAGCTTCTACATATTACCCCCTAATTTAGGCAGACCAATATTTTACTCTCCTTGTCTTAGGAAATATACAAGATAACCAAGTGACAGGAACAAATTCAAAGGTGCTGGGTATAAACTAGAGAACTTCAAAGAGTATGTGACTAATAAGTACATAAACCACTCAGAATAATTCTGAGGAAAGCACTAACAACCTTGAAATAGTTACTTTTAGTATAGAGCAGGGAAAGGAGTATGGAGAACATGGTGGATCTGTTCAGGCAGAAAGAGACTGGGGCATTCTCAAAGTATCCCTTTCTGATCCAGTAATGTTCAAAGAGTAGATGACATGGATTCCAATAGGAATGAATCACAATTGTAAAGATGGCTTTAAAGAGGGACAAGGGCCCTAAATAAAGACAAGATTGGGATGCAGATGTCAACATGAATTCCAGTATAGACACTTTATGATCGAGAATCCAGATAGATCTCAACTTACAAATTACTTGTGTTTTGGAAGCTCTGATGTAATTTATAGACACGTTGAAAGTTTTAACAGTAAAAATGACATTAAAGTGAATGAGGCAGAAAAATAGACCAACATGATTATTAGGTTTGATTAATGTTATCAGGAAATAAGTTCTATATTACTAATGCACTTGAATTTGTGGCTCAAGAGTTATATTTACCACACATTCAGTACTCATTAAGTATTTACCATACTCATGATAGTGAGCATTCAGACATTATACAAGCATCAAGTGATACAGTGACAAGCAACTCAGACAGTGTACCTTCAAGGACTTTTTGGTCTAATAGAAGAGCAAACATTATTACTCACTCTAGAAATTTTATTTAATATTGGACAAGTATAAACATCAATTCATTACACCTTTATAAGTCTAATATTCTATTGGGCTCACATTTGATATGTTTTTACATGCATCTTACACATTACCTAAGAATCTTTGCCATAAAAATAGTTTATATATTGAAAAGCTTTCAACAAAGTACAAAGGAAAAAAAAATAAATAAAAATGCCTGGTGACTGCTTCAGCATCAGCAGTTATTCAGAGGTAAGCTACCTATATTATATGCTTAAACATTTATATTAAATAATGAATATTTAAAGACTACATTCAAGTTGAACAATTTCCATGAAACAGAACCTGGAATGAGATTTCAACACACGTACACAGAGCAGACAATGTTTCTAGTCCAATGGGAGTTTTACTGAATTCTTCAAAATATGTCCTTTAGTTGTATTTTTTTATTTTTTTTATTAAACATTTTTTCTTTATTAGTTTTGCCAAACAATGACATGATATCACCATGGGTTTACTTATGCTCCCCCTCCAGAACCCCCCTCCCTCCTCCCTCCCCCCGGGAAATCTCGTTGCACCAGTCCCAAGCATCAATCCTGGGCCGGCTATTGCTTAGACATATGATAATTAACATGTTTCAATTCCATATCATCCCACCCTTTCCCTCATCCACAGAGGCCCTGAGTCTATTCTATACATCTGCGTTCCTTTTGCTGTCTCGCATGCTGGGTTCTCGTTACCGTCTTTCTAAATTCCATATATATGCGTTAATATACTGTATTGTTTTTGCTTCTGGCTTACTTCACTCTGGATAATGGGCTCCAGTTTCGTCCATCTGAGTAGAACTGATTCAAATGAATTTTTCCTTAATGCTGAGTAATATTCCATTGTGTATATGTTTAGTTGTATTTTTATGTGTGCATAAAAATATCTGGACAAACCAAACACTCACATAGGTAGGTGAATGATCAAACCATTTATAGGTTATCAAATAGTGCTATCACAGAAACTATAATGATCAGGTATGCCTGATGAAGATTAAATAATTTTCAGAAATATTCTGATACTGTGTGTTTAAGAGTGAACAAAGTAAAAATCTTTAAAAAAGGTTTGGTTAATATTTGATGAAGATAAAGCCTGAAGACTAGAGAATTGTTCACAGGGTTATTATTCTTGGTCTTACTTGGAAATAAATAGTTATATCTTCTATTTCAGTTATTAATGTTTTTATTACTTTTTTATTCAACATATACTTCAATTTATGCTTAGAGAGTTTTTTGTTCAGATAGAAGAAACATAAAAATGTCAATTATATATATTTTAATGTATCATTTGCTCCTAAAGATAACAGTCAAAAGAAGTGAGCTTACTGATACTATACAAATCATCCCCATTTCTTTGTTTCAAATTATTATTGTTGTTGTTCAGTCACTAAGCTGTGCCTGACTCTTTGCTACCCCATGAACCACAGCACATGAGACTTCCCTGTTCCTCACTATCACCCAGAGTTTGCTCAAACTAATGTTCATTGAGTCAATGATGATATCTAACCATCTCATCTTCAGGGGCTCCTTCTCCTCCTTCCCTCAATTTTTCCCAGCATCAGGGTCTTTTCAAATGAATCGGTTCTTCATGTCAGGTGGCTAAAGTATTGGAGCTTCAGCTTCAGCATAAGTCCTTCCAATGAATATTCAGAGTTGACTTCATTTAAGATTTTAATGAAGCATTGTACCATCACTACAAACAAAATTACTGGAGGTGATGGAATTCCAGTTGAGCTATTTCAAATCCTGAAAGATGATGCTGTGAAAGTGCTACACTCAATATGCCAGCAAATTTGGAAAACTCAGCAATGGACACAGAACTGGAAAAGGTCAGTTTTCATTCCAATCCCAAAGAAAGGCAAGGCCAAAGAATGCTCAAACTACATCACAGCTGCACTCATCTCACACACTAGTAAAGTGATACTCAAAATTCTCCAAGCCAGGCTTCAGCAATATGTGAACCGTGAACTTCCAGATGTTCAAGCTGGTATTAGAAAAGGCCGAGGAACCAGATATCAAATTGCCAACATCCACCGGAACATTGAAAAAACAAGAGAGTTTCAGAAAAACATCTATTTATGTTTTACTGACTATGCCAAAGCCTTTGACTGTGTGGATCACAATAAACTGTGGAAAATTCTGAAAGAGATGGGTATACCACACCATCTGACCTGTCTCTTGAGAAACCTGTATGCAGGTCAGGAAGCAACAGTTAGAACTGGACATGGGACAACAGACTGGTTCCAAATAGGGAAAGGAGTACGTCAAGGCTGTATATTGTCACTCTGCTTATTTAACTTATATGCCAAGTACATCATGAGAAGTTCTGGGCTGGAAGAAGCACCAGCTGGAATCAAGATTGCCGGGAGAAATATCAATAACCTCTGATATGCAGATGACACCACCCTTATGGCAGAAAGTGAATAGGAACTAAAAAGCCTCTTTTTTTTTTAATTGTTTTTGCCATACAATGCCATGATATCACCATGGGTTTACATATGCTCCCCCTCCAGAACCCCCTTCCCTCCTTCCTCCCAACTCCCTCCCCCCGGGAAATCTCGATGCACCAGCCCCCGAGCATCAATCCTGGGCTGGCGATTGATTAGACATATGATAATTAACACGTTTCAATGCCATTCTCCCATATCATCCCACCCTTACCCTCATCCACAGAGTCCATGAGTCTATTTTATACATCTGCATTCCTTTTGCTGTCTCGCATGTTGTGTTCTCGTTACCGTCTTTCTAAATTCCATATATATGCATTAATATACTGTATTGTTGTTTTTGCTTCTGGCTTACTTCACTCTGGATAATGGGCTCCAGTTTCGTCCATCTGAGTAGAATTGCTTCAAATGAATTTTTTTTTAATGCTGAGTAATATTCCATTGTGTATATGTACCACAGCTTTCTTATCCATTCGTCAGTTGATGGGCATCTAGGTTGCTTCCATGTCCTGGCTATTGTAAACAATGCAGCGATGAACACTGGGGTACAAGTGGCTCTTTCAATTCTGGTTTCCTCGGTGTATATGCCCAGCAGTGGGATTGCTGGGTCATATGGCAGGACTATTTGCAGCTTTTCAAGGAACCTCCACACTGTTTTCCATTAAAAAGCCTCTTGATAAGAATGAAAGAGGAGAGTGAAAAGGTTGGCTTAAAGCTCAACATTCAGAAAACTATGATCATGACATCTGGTCCCATCACTTCATGGCAAATAGATGGAGAAACAGTGGGAAAAGTGTCAGACTTTATTTGTGGGGGCTCCAAAATCACTGTAGATGGTGACTGCAGCCTTGAAATTAAAAGATGCTTGCTTACTCCTTTAAAGCAAAGTTATGACCAACCTAGACAGCTTATTGAAAAGCAGAGACATTACTTTGCCAACAAAGGTCCATCTAGTCAAGGCTATGGTTTTCCCAGTGGCCATGTATGGATGTGAGAGTTGGACAGTGAAGAAAGCTAAGTGCAGAAGAATTGATGCTTTTGAACTGTGGTGTTGGAGAAGACTTGAGAGTCCCTGGGACTGCAAGGAGCTCCAACCTGTTCATCTTAAAGGAGATAAGTCTTTGTTGTTCATTGGATGGACTGATGTTGAAGCTGAAACTCCAGTACTTTGGCCACGTTATGTGAAGAGTTGACTTATTGGAAAAGACCCTAATGCTGGGAAGGATTGGGGGCAGGAGAAGAAGAGGATGACAGAGGATGAGGTGGCTGAATGGCATCACCGACTCGATGAACATGGATTTGGGTAGACTCTGGGAGTTGGTGATATACAGGGAGGCCTAGCGTGCTGCAATTCATGGGACTGCAAAGAGTCGGACACGACTGAGCGACTGAACTGAACTGAACTGAGGACTGACTGGTTTGATCTCCTTGCTGTCCAAGGGACTCTCAAGAGTCTTCTCTAGCACCACAGTTAAGCATAAACTCTTTGGTGCTCAGCCTTCTTTATGGCCTAAGTCTCACATCCTTACATGACTACTGGAAAAATCATAGCTTTGACTATATGGACTTCTATTGGCAAAGTGACATCTCTGTTTTCTTTTTGCATGCAGCCTAGGCTTGTCATATCTTTCCTTACAAGGAGCAAACATCTTTTAAATTCATGGCTGCATCCACCATCCACAGTGATTTTTCAATTCAAGAAAATAAAATCTGTCACTGCTTCTAATTATCCCCATTTTTAATTTTTATGAAGTGATGGAACCAGCAGCCATGATCTTAGTATTTTGAATGCCAAGTTTCAAGCCAGCTTTTCTGCTCTCCTCTTTCACCCTCATCAAGAGGCTCTTTACTTCCTCTTCACTTTCTGCCATTAGAGTGGTATCATCTTTATATTTGAGGTTATTCATATAGTTCATAGTTTGTTGATATTTCTCCTGGTAGTCTTGATTCCAGCTTGGGATTCATCCAGCCCAGCTTTACTAATGATGTACTCTGCATAGTAATAAGTTAAACACATAGGGTGACAAGATACAGCCTTGACGTACTCCTTCCCCAATTTTGAACCAGTCCTTTGTTCCATGTCCAGTTCTAACTGTTGCTTCTTGACCTATATACAGGTTTCTCAGGAGGCAAGTAAGGTAGCCTGGTATTCTCATCTCTTTTTTTAAAGAATTTTCCAGTTTTCTGTGATCCACACAGTCAAAGGCTTTGATATCATCAATGAGACAGAAGTAGATGCTTTTCTGGAATTTCCTTGCTTTCCCTATGATTCAGTAAGTTTTGACATTTTGATCTCTGGTTCCCCTGCATTTTCTAAACATAGCTTGTACATCTGGAAGTTCTCAGTTCATGTACTGCCGAATATAGAATTAAGTCATATTTCTTCATATGCTCTCCAACATTTGTGACTTTAAAAATATTTCTAAATCTTTATTTCTTAGTTTATTGTTTTTCTAATCTTTACTCTCTATAAGATAAGGCTGACAGAGTAGCTATTATTCTAATATTTCTAAACCCTTACATTTTCTAATCCTTTCATCTTACTATTACCAACATTGTCATCATTATTAATAAATTACTCTTGTCATCCAAGTTCAAATTAACAGATTGGTCTCAGCCACATATAATGGAGGGAAAACCACATTACACAGAATTAAAGAATACAGAAGTAGATACAGTTTTGTTTATAAAGAACTCTGGGGTATATAGTAGTTAGTTACCCCTTGGTATCTGCAGAGGATTCATTCTAAGACACCCATGGATACCAAAATCTACTGATGCTAAGTACCTTACAAAAATTATGTAGTATATTGCTACATATACATATCTTCCTGAATGCAGTTGGGCCTCCTTTTCCATGGTTTCCTCCTCTGCAGAATCAACCAACTTCATATGAAAAGTATCTGAAAAAAATTCCAGAAATTTCCAAAAACAAAGTTATAGTTTGCTGTGCACCAGCAAAACTTTTTAAAAAAACATTTACATTATACTAGGCATTACAAGTAATCTAGAGGTGGTTTAAAGATTACTTGGGAATGTGCAAAGGTTATACAAGGGACTTGAACATGCAAGAATTTTGATATCTGAGCATGGGTCCTGGAATCGCTCACTTGTATACAGAGGGACACCTGTACTTTAAATCATCTCTAGATTATTTCTAATACCAAATAGAATGTAAATTCTACATAAATAGTTGGCAACATGCTTCAAATTAAAGTTTTGTTTTTGGAATTTTCTGTAGATTTTATTTGAACATTGCCAATCCATAGTTGGTTGAATCTGTACATGTGGAACCTGCAGGTGAGGAGGGTCAACTACTGTGTTCAATGTCAGATATCCCTTCTCCAGGGTTCCAGGATCTTCTATTGTTCTTCTCTACCATTTTGGTGCGCAAACGCCATTTTAAAATCAAACATGATCTAAAGCAAGTAATGCAATTCTAATTATCAAAGAAGAATTGCAAGAAAAACCTACAAAAAAGTAAAAATTCAGGAGGAGAAACAAGTATGAGCATTATTTTTAAGGAGACTTCCTGAAATTTCTTCAAATCACCTCTGATTTCATCATATTACTTGTCCATATGGCCACACTCAAATAATCATATCCTGTGATTATTGGTATTCTGAGCAGCCTATTCATCTAACAAATTAAGTTCTATTTGTAGTACTGTTCAGTTACTCAGTTGTGTCCAACTCCTTGTGACCCTATGGACTGCAGCATGCCAGGCTTCCCTGTCCATCACCAACTCCCAGAGCTTACTCAAACTCATGTCCATCAAGTCAGTATGCCATCCAACATCTCATCCTCTATCATGCCTTCTCCTTCCACCTTCAATCCTTCCCAGCATCAGGTGCTTTTCCAGTGAGTCAATGTTGCACATCAGGTGGCCAAAGTGTTGGAGTGTCAGCTTCAACATCAATCCTTCCAATGAATATTCAGGACTGATATCCTGTAGGATGGACTGGTTGGATCTTCTTGCACCCCAAGGGACTCTCAAGAGACTTCTCCAACACTGCAGTTAAAAAGCATCAGTTCTTCGCCACTTAGCTTTCTTTATAGTCCAACTCTCACACCCATACATAACTTGGAAAAACCATAGCTTTGACTAGGTGGACCTTTGTTTGCAAAGTTATGTCTCTGTTTTTTAATAGGGTGTCTAGATTGATCATAGTTTTTCTACCAAGGAGCAAGTGTCTTTTAATTTCTTGGCTGCAGTCACCATCTGCAATGATTTTGGAAAACAAAAAAGTAGTCTCTCACAGTTTCCGTTTTTTCCCCATCTATTTGCCATGAAGTGAAGGGACCAGATGCTATGATCTTAGTTTTCTGAATGTTGAGCTTTAAGCCAATGTTTTCACTTTCCTCTTTCACTTTCATCAAGAGGCTTTTTAGTTCTTTGCTTTCTGCCATAAAGTGATGTCATCTGCATATCTGAGGTTATTGGTATTTCTCCTGGCAATCCTATTTCCAGCTTGCTCTTCATCCAGCCCAGTGTTTCTCATGATGTACTCTGCATATAAGATAAATAAGCAGGGTGACAATATACAACCTTGACATACTCCTTTTCAAATTTGGAACCAGTCTGTTTGTTTTTCCATGTCCAGTTCTAACTGTTGCCTTCTGACCTGCATACAAGTTTCTCAAGAGACAGGTCATATGATCTGGTATCCCCATCTGTCTCAGAATTTTCCACAGTTTATTGTGATCCACACAGTCAAAGGCTTTGGCATAATCAATAAAGCAGAGATGGATGGTTTACTGGAAATCTCTGGGTTTTTCAATGATCCAGCAGATGTTGGCAATTTGATCTCTGGTTCCTCTGCCTTTTCTAAATCCAGCTTCAACATCTGGAAGTTCACAGTTCATGAACTGTTGAAGCCTGGCTTGGAGAATTTGGGGCATTACTTTTCTAGTGTGTGAGATGAGTGCAATTGTGCAGTAGTTTGAGCATTCTTTGGCATTCCCTTTCTTTGGGATTGGAATGAAAACTGACCTTTTTCAGTCCTGTGGCCACTGCTGAGTTTTCCAAATTTGCTGGCATATTTGAGTGTAGCACTTTCACACAATCATCTGTTAGAATCTGAAATAGCTCAACTGGAATTCCATCACCTCCCCTAGCTTTGTTTGTAGTGATGTCTAAGGCCCACTTGACTTCACATTCCAGGATTCCTGGCTCTAAGTGATTGATTGCACAGTCGTGGTTATCTAGTCATGAAGACCTTTCTTATATCATTCTTTGTATTCTTGCCACCTCTTCTTAATATCTTCTGCTTCTGTTAGGTTCATACCATTTCTGCCCTTTATTGAGCCCACCTTTGCATGAAATGTTCCCTTGGTATCTCTAATTTTCTTGAAGAGATCTCTAGTCTTTCCAACTCTATTTTTTTCCTTTATTTCTTTACACTGATCACTGAGGAAGGCTTTCCTATCTCTCCTTGCTGTTCTTGGAACTCTGCATTCAAATGGGTATATCTTTCCTTTTCTCATTTGCCTTTAGCTTCTCTTCTTTTCTCAGCTATTTGTAAGGCCTCCTCCTACAACCATTTTGCCTGTTTGCATTTCTTTTTTTAGGGATGGTCTTGATCACTGCCTCCTGTACAATGTCATGAACCTCCTTCCATAATTCTTCAGGCACTCTGTCTATTAGATCTAATCCCTTGAATCTATTTCTCACTTTCCCTGTATAATCATAAGGGATTTGATTTAGGCCATACTTAAATAGTCTAGTGGTTTTCCTTACTCTCTCCAATTTAAGTCTGAATTTTGCAAAAAGGAGTTCATGATCTGAGCCACAGTCAGCTCCTGGTCTTGGTTTTGCTTGTTTTAGAGGTCTTGGTTTCTTGTTTTAGAGTTCTGTTTGTAAATAATCATTTATTTAATTTAACTTAATTTGTTTTTAATTTATGGAAGTATGGTTGACTTACAATATTGCATTCACTTAAAGTTTACAAAAAGTGATTGAAAATTATATGATTTCTTACATAATTAATTAGTATGAAATATAAAATAATAAATTAGGGAGGCAAATAACATACCTTGATCCAATACTCATCTTTAATCCTTTTTGCTGGTTTGCTGGTTAAGTTTTAAAACTGGAAATCAGTAAACGACACTTTCTTTAACTTGGAATTACATTGTCTTACATCAGGTTAGAGAGTCTTCTAAAAATATATTTTCTTCTCTCTGAATGCAATGCCATGCCTCTTAGTCCAATCAAATGAGAATAGTCCTGATGTTTTATCAAATAAATGTGTTTATCTTATACATAAATAATTGTTTGAAATTATATCATGTTTTAGTTTGCTTGTATCATTTTCTTATAGGACATATATTTAGAATTTGGAATTACTTCACTTTGTTATCTGCTTTTGGGCCATTATATGTCTGGAAATATTTGTATTCCAAGCTTCAGTTATATCTATTAATCGATTTTTTAATTTTTGTTTTACATTTTTATTATTTTTTCCAGAAGCTCTATTCTTTCTACAGAAATCTATACTTGTTATCTAGGTTTATAATATGCATTTCATTCTAAGACTTTCGATCATTGGTTTCTTGAGTTGAACTACTTTTTTGGTAAGGTCTGTCTTTCTTCTTTCTTAATTCTATACATTTGTAATTTTGGAGAAGTACCTCCTCAGGCAACTTTTTTATATAATCAATATATAAAGCAATTTTTTCTGACTTGTAGCATTGATCACGATTTGTGTAGTATATCCACTAGTAATATTATTGCAATGTTGATACTGAACAGAAATCTGGCACTGAAATTTATTTACCACAGATTATTCAAGGCATGTTTCCTCTTTTTTCTAATATCCAGTGATTCTCAGGATAAAATTTACTGTGCATTTGATGTTGTTAAAATGTGAAAAAACAGATGACTTTAAAAAATAGAAATAAAAACAAGAATAAAATATACAATATTCAACTAAGAAAAATCATTTCCATTTTTTAAAATCTATATAATATCCTAGTGTATTGAACTTTCTGAAATGATATTTTATAGGTTTAATCCTGTATAATTATTGTATCTCTGGATTTCCCTGGTGGCTTAGATAGTAAAGTGTCTGCCGACAAGGCGGGAGACCCAGGTTCAATCCCTGGGTTGGGAAGATCTCCTGGAGAAGGAAAGGGTAACCCACTCCAGTATTCTTGCCTGGAAATTCCCATGGATGGAGGAGCCTGTTAGGCTACAGTACATGAGGTGGCAAAGAGTCGGACACGAGTGAGCAACTTCACTTTCACTTCTGACTTCTCACATCATAGTTTTGAGATACAGTCTTAATTTATATTGCTGGTTTCCATTAATTTTTTTTTTTTAGAAAAGGTTTTAGAAAAGGTAAAGGAACCAGAGATTAAATTGCCAACATCTGCTGGATCATTGAAAATGCAAGAGAATTCCAGAAAAACATCTATTTATGTTTTATTGACTATGCCAAAGCTTTGGACAGTGTGGATCACAATAAACTGTGGAAAATCCTGAAACAGATGGGAATACAAGACCATCTGACCTGTCTCTTGAGAAACCTGTATGCAGGTCAGGAAGCAACAGTTAGAACTGGACATGGAACAACAGACTGGTTCCAAATAGGAAAACGAGTATGTTAAGGCTGTATACTGTCACCCTGCTTATTTAACTTATATGCCAAGTACATCATGAGAAACGCTGGGCTGGAGGAAGCACAAGCTGGAATCAAGATTGCCAGGAGAAATATCAATAACCTCAGATATGCAGATGACACTACCCTTACGGCAGAAAGTAAAGAACTAAAGAGCCTCTTGATCAAAGTGAAAGAGGAGAGTGAAAAAGCTGGCTTAAAGCTCAACATTCAGAAAACTAAGATCATGACATCTGGTCTCATCACTTCATGGCAAATAGATGGTGAAACAGTGGCTGACTTTAGTTTTCTGGGATCCAAAATCACTGCAGCCGGTGATTGCAGCCCTGAAATTAAAGTAAAGTTATGACCAACCTAGACAGCATATTAAAAAGCAGTGGTCGTGTATGGTTGTGAGAGTTGGACTATGAAGAAAACTGAGTGCCGAAGAACTGATGCTTTTGAACTGTGGTGTTGGAGAAGACTCTTGAGAGTCCCTTATACTGCAAGCAGATCCAACCAGTCCATCCTGAAGGAAATCAGTTCTGAGTGTTCATTGGAAGGACTGATGTTGAAGCTGACACTCCAATACTTTGGTTACCTGATATGAAGAGCTGAGTCATTTGAAAAGATCCTGATGCTGGGAAAGATTGAGGGCAGGAGAAGAAGGGGACAACAGAGGATGAGATGTTTGGATGGCATCACTGACTCGATGAACATAGGTTTGGGTGGACTCTAGGAGTTGGTGATTAACAGGGAGGCCTGGCATGATGCGCTTCATTGGGTCACAAAGAGTCAGACATTACTGAGCAACTGAACTGAACTGAATTAATTTTTTTTCCAAAATGCTTATAATAACATATTAACTCAATTATTTTCTCCTTATTCATTTTTCATGGTAATTTTTCTTTTTAATGCCAAGATATATTTGGGAATCTCTCTCAGTATAAAAATCGCATACTTCTTTTTCAATATCTTTTTCTATTTTTTCTGTATATTTCTTTTTCTGTTTACCTAATTTTATATACTTGATGTGCTACTTGACCACCCATACTATATCTTCTTTACAAATACAATGCAACTACAATTAAGAACTCAGTTGCAGTTTTATACAAATTGACAACATGTTTCTAAAGTTTATGTGGAAATTCAAAAAATCAAGAATAGGTAAGATAATGTTGAAATATAACAGAAATGAAAGATTTATACAAACAAATTATAAGAATTATTTTAAGGGTAAAACTTTCATTATTTGTAGGAAATATGATTGCAAATGTAAAAGTAATAAACAACAATATTAAAGACCTGCATTTAGCAAGCATGCTGGATACAAGTTATTACTAAAATGAATACCTAAAGACAAGTCCATGAGTAATACAAGCATTATTTGTAATACATAAATGAGAACTAAATATTTGGTCAAGAATAGTATTGAGATATTATTTATAGTGCATTCACACAATAAGATAATACACTTTCTTCCCATACTAAAGCATGCTCTGATTAGTTCAATATAAATGGCCAATTGACACGAGTACTTTTTAATTTATACTTTTATAGCCATAATTTTTAGTCTATAATAAGCAGAATGCATTTTTTTCTTATTCAATAAATATTTGTTTATGACTCTATTCTAGCCACAATGGTAGCTGAAAAATATATACAGATACATAAATGCATTCATGCATATGGAGTTTATAGTCTATTCAGGGAGAACCATTAATCAAAAAGCAGACAAATAAATCCTAAATTATGATTTGAATGAGCATCACCAATGTGAAGCACATAGACCTCAAATAATTCTTATTAGGAAAATAATACAATAAATTTGAAAGAAATTTCCATTGACAAAGTCATTACAGAACTGAGATCACAGAAGAATAGAAAGCCAGCAAGGGAAGATTGGGAGAGTGGCTCTAAGGGGGTATCCTGGCTCATTTAAGAAACTCAAAGCTTAATGTGACCAAAGCAGAGACAGAAATGATGAAGATCTGAAAATTGATAGAGGCCTAAATATTTAGGACCTTATCACCCATGGAAGAGATTTTGATTCCTCCCCTGCAAGAGCAATAAATGTCCATTGAAGGAAAGGAACATATTCTTATCTGCATATTTAAGAGATTAGCTCTGACACACTGAAACATGTCTTTTTTCCCCATGATTTCAAGGCAAGGGTCCAGATACGAGTCAGTAAATCACAAAGTCAAAACACTATTAACATTGAAGCCATCCTAGTTGAGGCTCAAGTATCCTCTAAGCTGAGATCTCCACCAAACTCTCCTTTCCAAAGGTACTCTCAGTAGATTCAAACACACCAGGGAAAATAAGTTTTGCGAAGTTGCAGCTCTGACTATAACAGCCCACTGCTAAAACAAATACCATCACTTTAATTGACAAAGAATTAAGTGTAGGCACATGGATCAAGGCCTGTTCACAGTATCCCCAGCCTGCATCTTAAGCCTAATCTTCCTCTGCCCTCCCATTTGTATTGATATATCAGCAGTGCATGTGTGTGCTCAGTCACGACTTATTCTTTACAATCCCTTGGACTGTAGTCCACCAGCTTCCTCTGTCCATGGGATTTCCCAGGCAAGAATACTGAAATAGGTTGCCATTTCCTCCTTCAGGAGATCTCCTCAACCCAGGGATCAAACCCACATCTCCTGCATTAGCAGGTGAGGATTCTTGGCCAATGAGCAACCTGGGAAGCCCATCTCATTAGTAGGTTGCTTGTTATACACATTCCTGAACACAGCCTTTGCTTTTCCATCTCTTCCCTTGTCATGCTATTCTTGGCCCTTAGGAGTCTCTTGCCTGTTGTTTGTTTTTGAAATACAATTTAAGGTCATTCTCAAATGTCACATTCTGTATAAAACCCTTTGATTCCTCCTCCACCTAATAAAACTATAATTGCTTACTCTTGTGAATTCCCAGAGCCCTGAATTATTCTTCTCCCAGAGCAATTATCTTTTGCCCTATAATATCACTATTCTTTTGGTCTATTTCTTCCAGTGGGAACAAATAACATCTTAGTCCTCTAGGTGCTCACTAAAATGTCAGGCATAATACTTCAAGGAAAATAGTTATCCAGAAAATATTTACATAAGAGAAACTAATTAGGGATTTGTTTATTTTGCCTATTAGTCTTCTGCATATGTATTGGTGGTGATGAAATCTAAATTATATTCAAAACATATTACAGTAGAAAAAATAGTGCTTTGATATCTCATGTAAAATTAGTTACATGATAAAAATCTTGATGCTCCTTGAAATCTTTCTTGTAAGAGAACAAAATACACATATACCTTCAAACCCTATTAAAATGACCTAAGTATATATTCACTACTTGAGAGAGTCATAGTAACATTGTCAAAAAGAATCAGCAAATCCTATCTTAAAAATATATGTTAGAGCATCAAACAAAGTTACAGAAATGCTGAAAAGGGTAATACTTTTGCATTCAGAACTCATTTAAAGTATAACCTCATAGTATTGAGAGGGTAACAGGCAGGAAGGCCAGGGGTCTCCAAATGGAGGGAATAGGCTGCAAGTGTCTCTTAAAATTTTGTGTTGCTATGACGACACCTGGTTACACATGAACTTTTCTCAAATCTTGAACTAACCAATGCGTTTTTCCTATAGAAATGTTTTTTCTTAAGCTATGTTTATGAAACTATGTATTAGATTTGGAATTTGCCTTTCTTCAAAATGTTTCCACCCGAGACTAACTTTTGGCTGATAATAGCTCAACAAACCAGTATTCATATCAATTGTTTTATGGCAGGGGATGACACACCTCATGCCATCTTATCTCAAAAATGTGTATTGTGGGCGAGGGGCCTGGTGAAACTCCCTCAGCCTTGAAGTGTCTCTTTTATCTGATTAATGACTTTCTAACAGACATAAAACAGCTTGCTAAAACTAGCAGGGCGGTGAGGGGGGGCACTCTCCATCCCTGTTCTGATGTCTATGTCAGAAGCTCTCTCTGTCTCTTTTTATACTTTAGTAAAACTCTGCTATGAAAAATATTGAGTGATCAAGCCTGGTCCCTGGTCCCGAAGCTAAATCTTCTTTGGAGATCACAAACCTGACATTGTTCACCATAAGCTATTGCTATTTTACATAGATTAATTTTCAATGTTTAAGCCTCATAAAAAATTGTTTGGTTGAATTTTTGCTAATGTGAAATACAGCCTTTCTTCAGGAATGATAATTAAATGATAGTGACAATGATCTACTCCAAAAATCTATTTGCATTCATGTTAAATGAGAGTTTAAATTTTTATCTCCTTTGATTTGTTGTTTCAATAACTAAATTATTTAAACTCCTGCTATTTCAAAGCAATGTAGGTAAAAACCTTAATATATTAACTAATGAATATGTTAATACATATTTCACCTTAGACATAGCCAACATAGAGTCATTGTTGTCTTTTGGTTACTAAGTCGTGTCTGACTCTTCTATGACTCCATATACTGTAGCCCGCCAGGCTCCTCTGTCTATGCGACTTCCCAGGCAAGAACACTGGAGTGGAAATATCATTTCCTTCTCCATAGGATATTCCAGACTCCGGGATCAAAACTGCATCTCCTGTTTGATGGAAAGATTCTTTACCGCTGAACCACCAGGGAAGCCTCTAAACATGGTGGCTGTGTGTGTGTGTGTGTGTGTGTGTGTGTGTGTGTGTGTGTGTGTGTGCATGTAATCAAATTTGCCCAGGTAAATAGGTTAAAAAAGTTTGTGTAACTGCTCTATAATGAAGAAGATTAAAAATCTCATTACTTGCTTAAACAATCATTTAAAGAACCTGAAAAGTAAAAAGATTAGTAATGATCAAACAGCTAAACTGATATTTCAATAAATGAAGCAGAGTAGTTAGACATTATCTTACTCCATTTTATGAATCCAATTAAACCACCCAAGCAGTGTCCCCAATGTTAGACACTAAACCAACTAGATGGAGAAGGCAATGGCACCCCACTCCAGTACTCTTGCCTGGAAAATCTCATGGAAGGAGGAGCCCGGTAGGCTACAGTCCATGGGGTCACTAAGAGTCAGACACGACTGAGTGACTTCACTTTCACTTTTCAGTTTCATGCATTGGAGAAGGAAATGGCACCCCACTCCAGTGATCTTGCCTGGAGAATCCCAGGGACGGAGGAGCCTGGTGGGCTGTCATCTATGGGGTCGCACAAGCGACTTAGCAGCAGAAGCAGCAGCAAACCAACTAGAAAGGAAAATTTCTTTCATCTATGTGTTGAATAATCTTTTTAGATCCATATGGGAAAAGTTATTACAGTATAAAAAGTACCTACTGAATTTAGATATTTGAAGCTTTTATTTTACATTAAAAAATATTTCCAGTTCCTTTTTGTCCTCACATAACCACTCAATTTCATCCCTTTATAATATCTTCCCTCATCCTCCATGTGCATCCACTGTACAACTATTCCTTCATTGCAATATGCATCAAGATCAGAGAGTGTACATAAATAATTGATACTGTGATAGAAATATAGCATAAATGACATTCACAAGGATTATGTTCTCATGCTTGATCTAAAAACTTTGAAAAGTATTTGCCTTCAGGGTTCTTGATTATCTCAAACTATAACACTGCACAGTTACCATGAGGAAGTAGCACACTTAAGACCTGTGAAAGATTTATTTTAAAAAGTAACAGAAGGAAGAATTGTGGGCTGCCGAACTATCATATAGAAAAAAAAAATCCATCCCACTCTTTTCGCTATTATATTGTTTGAGAAGTTGCAGTAAATCTTTACTTTGGCTTACCATCCTATTTTATTTTACTATAACTATCATCACTTTTACTATGGAATGCTTTATGGGGCACTTTAGCCCTCAGCTCTTTTGCTAAGCACTGGCACTGATGGCGCGGGATCTATCAAGAGTTTTAACCAGTTTATTCTTTGCTTTCAGACCATGACGAAAAATCATTATCATGGCTTTAAAAAAATATTTGGCCATCATCTCCCAGGAAAAATCACTATTTTAATCATATTTTAGAATAGCTCTCTGCATTCTATCCTAATGGAATTTTCCATGAGAATAAAACAAGCAGAGAAGCCAGTAAGGAAGTTTTTACCTGGAGAGCACTCCTCCCCAGTGTCTTCTGCACTAGCACCAGGGAAGATCAGGTGCCATAACTGACCATTTCCTTTTTCTGCTGAGGGACTGATTCTTCAGTTAGACCTTGGAAGAGTCAATGACAGGAGTGCACACAGAAATGCTCTCTACTCAGACTCCTCTTCTTCAGTTTGTTACTTTGCTCAAGATACATTCTTTTCCGAGTGCTGGGGGAGAAGTTTCCAGAAAATTTCTACTCTCTCTGATGGAAGTGACTCAAGATGACATTTCTCATATTCACCAATTAAATCTCTTGCTGCAAAGAGCTGACTCATTGGAAGACCCTGATGCTTGGAAAGATGGAAGACACGAGGAGAAGGGGATGACAGAGGATGAGACAGTTGGATGGCATCACAGACTCAATGGACATGAGTTTGAGCAAACTCTGGGAGATGGTGAAGGCAGGGAAGCCTGGTGTGCTGCAGTTCATGGGGATGCAAAGTGTCGTACATTACTTAGCGACTGAAAAACAAAAAATTAAATCACAATTCCCATAAACTAACTATCCTTGACATCAGAAACTTTATCTATCTTGCTTGTTCCTATATTCCTATTAGCAAGGTCAATGCTAAGGGCAAAATAGAAATCCAATGAATATTTGTTGGGTGAATAAATGAATGAATACTTATGATGAAAATTACTAGAAAATTTGAAGGCTTATTTGTAGTTGTAACTATGTTAAGAACTGTCTTGAGTTTGTCCAGAAATATCCAATCAAATGTACAGAAATCAGGGGCTTTAAATAGAGAGAACGACCCCTCTATATTAAGCACTAAGTGATTGTCAGCATCTCTCAAAATAACAGCAACTTCATCATCTGTAACAGAGGCCAGTCAAACTCTAGTCCATGAGCCAAGTCTGACTCATAATCCATTTCAATAAACAAGGTTTTACTGGAACAACACAAATTTCTCCGCATTTTGGTAGTTGCTTCTGCACTGTACTATGACAATGTTGAGAAGTTGGGACAGAGACCACAGAACTCACATAGCTTAAATATTTACTCTTTGGCCCTTCCAAGAATGTCTGTCAGTTCATTATCTACTAAAGGACACAGGTGAAATGGGCTGGGTGCTTGCAACTGGAGAGTGTCTTCTCATGTAACAGAATACAAAGAAACTCTAAAGGACTAAAAATAACTGCATGTATGCGCAGTTAGGACAAAATATGAACAACAAGATTCAAAAAGATGAAAAAACCCAAGAGCCACTTTTCATTGGAAAAGACCTTGATGCTGGGAAAGATTGAAGATAGGAGGAGAAGGGGATGATAGAGGATGAGGTGGTTAGATGGCACCACTGACTTAATGGACATGAGTTTGAGCAAGCTCTGGAAGATGGTGAAGGACAGGCCAGCCTGGCATGTTTCAGTCGACAGGGTCGCAAAGAGTATGACACGACTAAGTGATTGAACAACAACACTTCGAAGAGTTGAGAGAAAAAGCAGTGTACTGCAAATGCCCTCTGCACACAACATCACCAAAGGGGTGGGCAAACCACCTACGCCACCCCTCCCACGTAACCCCTGAGCCTGCCCCTGCCTTAAGAGCATATAGGGAACCAGCCTCACCCTGCCTTGGTGAACCTGTTACCTTTCTCACTCCCTCTCACTGCTACAGGGGCCCCAATAAAGCCTTGCCTGAATTTCTTGTCTGGTCTCATCAATTTCTATTGATTGAGGAGGCCAAGAACTGTGGTCAATAATACAGGGGTGTCCATAGGAGGGGGCTCAGACTGTCAAATATTTCATATAGATGACTTCCTGTACCCAGTGACTTATCATGCCAGTCTTTTCCTAAGCTATTTTTCCTCACCCTGTGTCTACTGACCTGGTTCTACTTTGTGCTGTCCATCCAGTATTTTATCTTCCAATCCACTGTTGTATTCTGCTCTCAGCTCCAGGAATGAAATGACATCCTCCTCTCTATATATTCTAAAGTCTAAAGCTTCTGCTCCTTTACTCTATCACGTCATTCCCACACTATCCTCCTAAGATATTGGGTAGGGAAGGCACTCTGTTTCTCCAGGTTGCATGACTCCCTAACGTCACATACAAGCCAGTCTCACTCACTGTTCTCTCTGCCTGATCCCGGAACATATTTGGATCTGTGTCTCTGTCACCAGGGCTTCCCTGGTGACTCACTGGTAAAGAATCAACCTGCAATGCAGGAGATTCAGGGGACACAAGAGACCCCTAGAGAAGGGAACGGCAACCACTCCAGTATTCTTGCCTGGGAAAGTCCATGGACAAAGGACCTTGGCAGTTTACGGTACGTGCGTAAACTGAACTCATGAGGAGTTCAGATCACTTCAGTCACTCAGTCGTGTCCAACTCTCTGTGACCCCATGGACCACAGCATGCCAGGCCTCCCTGTCCATCACCAACTCCCAGAGTTTATCCAAACTCGTGTCCATTAAATCAGTGATGCCATCCCACCATCTGATCCTCTGTTATCCCCTTCTTCTCCCGCCCTCAATCTTTCCCAGCATTAGGGTCTTTTCAAAGGACTCAGCTCTTCACATCAGGTGGCCAATTACTGGAGTTTCAGCTTCAACATCAGTCCTTCCAATGAACACTCATAACTGATTTCCTTTAGGATGGACTGGTTGGATCTCCTTGGAGTCTAAAGGACTCTCAAGAGTCCTCTCCAACACCGCAGTTCAAAAGCATCAATTCTTCATCACTCAGCTTTATTTATAGTCCAACTCTCACATCCATACATGACTACCAGAAAAACCATAGCCTTGACTAGATGGACCTTTGTTGGCAAAGTAATGTCTCTGCTTTTTAATATGCTATCTAGGTTGGTCA
Source organism: Antilocapra americana (assembly GCA_007570785.1). NCBI lineage: Eukaryota > Metazoa > Chordata > Mammalia > Artiodactyla > Antilocapridae > Antilocapra > Antilocapra americana. The sequence goes on from ML664197.1 coordinate 229,389, forward strand.
AAACTTTCCTTCCAAGGAATAAGTGTCTTTTAATTTCATGGCTATAGTCACCATCTGCAGTGATTTTGGAGCCCGCCAAAAAAAATTCAGCCACTGTTTCCATTGTTTCCCCATCTATTTCCAATGAGGTAATGGGACCAGATGCCATGATCTTAGCTTTCTGAGTGTTGAGCTTTAAGCCAACTTTTTCACTCTCCTCTATCACTTTCATCAGGAGGCTCTTTAGTTCTTCTTTGCTTTCTGCCATAAGAGTGGTAACATCTGCATATCTGAGGTTATTGCCAGGGCATTGCCTCTACCCAGTGTGTTTATTATCTTTATACAAAGAATGATGCAACTTAACAATCACTATCTGAGTTCCTATCTTCAATCCATCAGCCTGTATAAATAACTGTCACTGCTCAGAAAAGAGACTTGGGGTCTTGAAATGAGGTTCTATCAGCCAATCATCTTCATAATAAGAAAACTAGCTCACTTCATTGGCCATCATTGTGTCATATATAACAAGCTAATTAAAGTTAACACAGCCAAGTAAACACTTAATTTTTAAATGTGACACAATATAAAAAATTCACTTGAATTCTCTGGGAAAACCGGTTCACACTTACAAAACATCCTGATCTCCATGCTTATCTTTTTTTTTTAATTTTATTTACTTTATTGTGTTGGTTTTGCCATATATTGACATGAATCTTCCATGGGTATACATATGCTCCCCCTCCAGAACCCCCCTCCCTCCTCCCTCCCGATTTCCTCCCCCTGGGTCATCTCGGTGCAGCAGCCCCGAGCATCAACCCTGGGCTGGCGATTGATTTCACATATGATAATCAACATGTTTCAATGCCTTTCTTTTGAATGGCCCATTGAAAAGGTCTTCCTATGGAACTCAAGGAGGTTTGCATCATCCTTTCCAATCTTTCTACCACTTGGCTTGCGAAACATCCAGCAAACATTCAAAACAAACCACTGTATCTTCCTAAAAATAACTATTCCATGGCCCCCTTGACCCTTTCAAAATTATATCCATGCTACTTACAACAGAATTGTGAAGACTTTTTTTTTTTGTTTACTCTCATATGACTTCTCTGTTTAGACATTTGCCTCCAACATTTCCTGCTGTGTTAGTGGATTTAACATTATCTCTCTTGCCTTATCTAATGATCAGTTCTCAAGGCAACTTTTATTTGACTTACTGATGACCCTGGGCATAAGTGACTATACCATCTTCTTTAAAACATTTTCCTCAGCTGATTTCAGGGCACTCCTAGACCTTATCCTTCCTCTCTGAGCATATCTGTTGTTGTTCAGTCACTAAGTCATGTCTGACTGTTTGCGACCCCATGGCCTGAAGCACACCAGGCTTCTGTGTCCTTCAATATCTCCCAGAGTTCACTCAAATTCCTCTTCGCATACATGTAAACGTGTCAAAATGTAGGTCACATTGTTCCATATCTCAGTTCAGTCTCCTTCAGTCACTTCCCACTTGGCCATTGTGAAAGCCAAGTCATCATTATGCTGTATAAGTCCCCATGGGCTGTGGGGCATTATTGCTTCTCTGACCAAATCTATACTCTCTTCTCTCACCACACTCTCCCGAAACACACCTCCTCTAGGTCTTTGTGTTGGCTGACAATTGCATTATCTTTGCACTTTTCCACCACATTCTTTCCTATCCACTTGGCTCATTTCTCTCTTCTTCATGACCGACTGCCCTCTGATTATTTCCTATTCCTCTCACTTGCTTTATTTTTCTCTTAGTGCCTACTTTTTGTTTATCAAGCTATCCATTTTTTTTTCCTCTTTTCTTTTTAAGGCCTGTCTTTACCACTAGAGTATAAGGCCCATAAGGGCAATGATTTGTCTTCGCAGCTTTATTGCCAGAATCTAGAATATAACAGGCTCTCTATAAATGTGGTTTTGGTATCTTTATAAGGCAATGACTAAAAGGCTTTAGTCGTCTGATTTGAGTTTGCTTTTCTGCCCTGCCTGAAACTCTGAATACACCAGTTTGTTCCCAGAAACCCTATTGAAAGCCAGCTTTTCCTGCTCACTGGATGGCTTTACAAATATCTAGACATCATCAACACTTTCCTGAAGCATTTCTGCTGCTCCTTTGCTTTCTCAGAACCTCAGCGGAATTTTTATCACTCAGTACAAAATGTTATTGCAGGTATATGTTAACTGGTTTGTCTCCTCCCAGAGCCTTCAGCTCACTGAAGATGTTTAGAAAGTAGATAGCAAATGCCAGGCAAAAGCAGAGACATTTTACCCTGTAGCTAATTTCTGCTTGAAGAGATAATATATATGCTAAAAAGTCTGGATGCCTAAGTATTTAGAGAATTTGGAATACATAAACAAGTGAGGAGGAAAAAATGTGGAGGCAAAAAACAGAAAATGTAACGTGAATTTGTACTTCTTGGAAAACAAAATTACACATTCATTCAAATATTAATTGACCACTTATTGATGGCCTATCCTGGGCTGGCCACTTTGTCAGGAAGTTGAGATATGACAGGGAATAAACCCCAGCTACCAATCTTTGTGGTGTTACATTATGACCAGAAGGATTGCCTTGTAAGAAGTACATCCAGTCCAGCTCCCATACGTGGACTCCATTTGAAATCATTGTCATAAAACCACTCTCTAGCCTTAAGAATAGTACTTAAATAATGGAATCATTTTAACCTGTTTGACAGAAATATTTGGTATTTGAAAAGCTCATTAATAACTTTACATCTCCCAATAATAGTTGAATCCCATAACTTTTAATAAAATGTTCAGTTCTAATTTATGTATAGAAGTGATGTAAAACATGGACAGCCAAACTTAAATGACATCTTATTTTCTTTCTACAGCCTATTTTGCAAAGATGTGCTAATTATTTTAACAAATGCTTGTTGTGTTTCTGCAGTTGCATGTGTATACTCTGTCATGTCTGACTCTCTGCCACCCCATGGACTGTATGTAGCCTGTCAGGCTCCTCTGTCAGTGAGACTTCCCAGGCAAGAATATTAGAGTGGGTCGTCATTTCCTTCTCCAGGGGATCTTCTTCCAGGGATTGAAGCTGGGTCACCTGCATTGCATGTGGACTCTTTACCAACTGAGCTAGAGTCAAACAAATGCTTATTAAGGGCTTATTGTATACCAGGCATTTTTCTACTATATACGTCCCCCCAAAAGACAAAGCAGTCAGCCTCTTTGCCCTCATGAAGATTACTCCAGTGATTACTGGGATGGAATGAAATATGCATTTGTAACTAATCTGGTTGTGGGACGTAGCGCCCTCTTTATGTCCTCTCCTGGGCACCCACCTGTCTGTTGCCTGGTGACTGGGGTGTTGTAGCCTGACTGGTTGTTTCTCTTACAGGTTCCTGGACTATAACACTGGTGGCGGCCTGACAGATCTCCCTGCTCCTTCAGCGGCTGCTTCTAAGCAAGTAGCCGCTTTCCTAACTAACATAAACCGACTCCTATGGAAACGTGTAGTTCCTTCTGTCTGTAAAGACATGTTCAGACTTTAGGGTCTATGAACTGTACATCTTATGTTACAAATCTGTAATTAAGTAGTTTTTCTGTAGAAATCAGGAGCATAAAGGAGAGGCATATGCTGTCAGTTGTCCAGATCTGGTCACACTAAAAAAAGCTATTACTAAAGCCCATATCAGTGATTTATAAATTATATTTAAGATAAATGAAACCAATCCAGACGATATAATAAAACTATATATATATATATATATATAGTTTGGGGCTTCTCTGATAGCTCAGTTGGTGAAGAATCTACCTGCAATGCAGGAGACCCCAGTTTGGTTCCTGGGTCAGGAAGATCCCCTGGAGAAGGGATAGGCTACCCACTCCAGTATTCTTGGGCTTCCATTATGGCTCAGCTGGTAAAGAATCCACCCACAATGCAGGAGGCTTGGGTTTTATCCCTGTGTCGGGAAGATCCCCTGGAGAAGGGAAAGGCTACCCACTCCAGTATTCTGGCCTGGAGAATTCCATGGGCTATATAGTCCATGG